>CAMXCT020001113.1:257705-795205 GCA_947184155.2 Cladocopium goreaui
AGAGAGGAGACCTCAAGCACCTTTCGGTCCATCAGTGGATTCGCTCTGTCATCCTTGATTCACAACAACCAATCTCTCCTATAGGTTTCCTATTTTTGAAACTTCCGCCACCGCCTTGTGCGGTACTACTGGTAGCTATGTTAAATTACCATAGGGTACTTATTCCCTTGTTTGCTGCTTATATCTTACACCCCATGAAATCCCAACCATCATTTTTCGTCAAATCCCAACACATCACGACGGTGCTTGGTTAAATCCCATTAGATCATGTTTCAAACATGGCAATTGGAAATCCTCGATAAATAGAGGCTTTGATGGGAAAATCATCTATATATGGTGGATGTTCAACTACAATGTTTGATTACCGGATGGTATGTCACAGTTGAACTCCATCAACTCATTTCGCTGGTCCCATTCCATCAAATCACCCTGTTAGAAATGGTGCCAAAATCACCATCTTTATTGGTGAAATGCCATGAACAACCACCATGTTTGCTGCTTACATCCCATTAAACCTCCATGTTTATTGGTGAAATCCCATTAACTCACTTTGTTTGTTGCTTAAATACCCTGAAATCACCATGTTTATGCATTAAATGTCCCATGAAATCCCAATTCATCATGAATCCAAAACACAATCAAATCCCCTGAATAAATCGGTCAAAAACATCCTCCTTGCCATTTTTGCGGGTGGCGCCCTCATGCGCAAAGATTTCTGCTGTGGTCTGAGGCCTATTCTTGGCCGATGAGGTCGACTCCTCATCCACTCGCAATCCCACATGATCTCATCTTCAGTTGCTAGCAGGAAGGCATGAAAGGGAACTTCGCACTTTCGGTTGAAAAGTGAAAGAAGCCTTTGTCCATACCGCTGTGAGGCCAGCCACCCTTGAGGCTCATGCCGAAGCTCCACTCTGCGAGCGATGACTTTTTCAGCATGATTCCCCAGAGGCGTTGGCGTGTAACTGGCTGGCCCTGATTCAATGGGTCCAGGATACGATGGAAGTGAAGGTACAAGTCACCAAGCACTGACTCCATCATTTGTGGATCATACATATGACTGCATTCATAGCCCAGCATCTTCTCCTGAGGGGGAAGGCGCAAGCAGTTGCAACTGCAACCCAAAATAACGGTTCCGGTTCCAGCCGGATCAACGTGGTTCATTGTGTTTTTTGAGCCAGCCATTCTGTGGTGCAAATGGCGGCAATGAGAAAACCTGCCGAGTTCAGCTGACCCCCCGCCCCAAATCACTCGAGCTGCTGCTGCTTCCTCGAGCGCTTCCTCCGCTTTTCTCGGCGGCCTGAAATGATGGGATGGCTGGCATTGAACCGTGCAGGATGGTGCCCACCAGTGGTGTTAGTTGGTTATAAAGTACTATACCCTACAGCTCCAAACACCGACACTGACACTGTATGGATGGAGTGGTTTAACTTGGGTCTGTTTACACCTTCGAATTGAGGGTATTTGGAGCACTAGGGATAGTTATATGATGATATAATATGATGTTACATCTACATACATCTACCATAAACCATAGAATTCAGCCACTTATTCGGCAACTGAACGCTATCTAACGGGGGCCCATCCGGTGGAAACATGGTGATGTCATGGGATTTAAGCAACAAAAATGATGATTTAATGGATGTGAATAGGATTTGATGGTGTTTTAATGGGATTTATTCTGATGGGATTTCTAGAATCATGAAGAAGGTGTTTTAGTCTTCTAGAGATTGGGTCTGTCCAAGTATAGGGGAAAAAGAGAACCCAAAAAGATAGAGGAATAACACATAATATTGAACTTTTGTATACGTTGTATTCTTTTGTGCGATCTTACCAGCTTCCGCCTTCTTAGGGATTGCTATACCTTGAATTTGGTTAAGGCCAAAACATAAACATATTCCATTTGTTGTTTCAAACTTTGGTGATTTGTGTTGAGTCTTAAATTATGTGACTTTGTCTGAAAGAAGAGGCACCCAACAATCCAATGGTTTTGAAGCAAATTCAATTGTTTCGCTTTCAAAATGGCTGGGAGGTATACAAACATGTTCTCAACACAAAGACACATGATATTGGTGGTTCTATATCCCCATCATATCCCAATTACTACGTTGGACGAGCACTTAGAATTTAAAAAAAAGATTAAAGTTTTAGAATATGGATTTATGTTGTTTTTTAACATACTTGAGCCCGGGGTGAAAAGCACTAAGAATATTAAAATCGAGGGGGTACACATAGAATATTTTTGTAGTATGCTGTCTTAAGGAAAAACTAGCTACATCCGACCATATAGTATGCTCGTCCTCCACAGTATCCCAATAATCCCCAATAAATTTCATTACTGCTGGCCTCCTCTCTCTCTCCATCCCCGTTTACCAGCTGGAAACCGGTTTTCTACTGTATTATCGTAGGCATAATGGTGGCTAATCAACAACATTGGGATACAATAGTCAGAATTGCTGAAGATCATTGTTTTGGTGTTCCCCTTGGTTATCCCACTATATAGGAAATCTATAGATGTTTGTCGGGACTACTGTATTTGTGACAATAACAAGAACAGTAAACTTGTTGGTTCGGTACCTTCTTTGATGGACTATCAGTGACAATGTGGTTGTGACCATATTCTAAGTACATTCACTGCTCACAAATGCACAGTTTTACCCAGGCAAAAAACAACAAAGGCCAACCGGTTGGTACTTTACCATGCGTGTTTTGCAGTACCAAATGCAACAATTGCAAGTCTATGTCTATGTGGTGTACTGACATTGTTTTGCAATCATAAAGTCAGCAGTTGCAAACTTTTTGGCACTTTACCTTACTTGTTTTCTATTCTGTGCCTTGCTTGAGGTAAAAGTGACTATGTAGTTGTGGCCATATTCTAAGTGCATTTACTGCCCATAAGAGCACAGTTATGCAAGCAAAAGCAGCAAGTGCAAAACCGGTTGGTGCTGTACCATGCGTGTTTTGCTGCAGTACCAAAAACAACTGTAAATCATGAGGTGCCGTACTGAGATTGATCGGCGATCATGAACTCAGCAGTTGCATGTTTTTAATGTTTTTTTGTATTGTAGCGCGGCTTGTCTAACTCAACTGTACTGTAATAGGTTTCTATTCGTTGCCTTGCTTGAGGTAAAGGTGACTATGTAGTTGTGGCCATATTCTAAGTGCATTTACTACCCATAAATGCACATTTTTACACCAACAAAAGCAACAACTGCCAACCAGCTGTTACTGTACCATGAGTGTGTTTCGCAGAACGAATTGCAACAACTGCAAGCCGATGTGGTGATGTACTGAGATTGTTTTGAGACAGCTGCATGTTTTTGCAATTTACCTTTGTTTTGCAGGAATTAACGAACCCAACTGTATGTTTCTGTTCTTTGTCTTGATTGATTTTCAAAGTGACTATGTGAGTTGTGATCATATTCTAAGTGCATGTGCTGCCCATAAATTAAATGCACAGTTATACAGGCAAACGGCAAACGCAACAACTGCAAACGGGTTGGTAATGTACTATGCGGCGACCATACGTGTTTTGCAGTGCCAAATGCAAAAAATGTAAACCATGTGGTGTTGTACTGAGGTAGTTTTGCAATTATTAACTCAGCAGCTGCAATTTGTTGGGAACTGTACCTTGCTTGCTTTGCAGTAACAAATTCAACTGTAAACTGTTTGGTTATGCACCTTCCTTGATGGACCAAGCCACTCCGGCAACTCTGACAATATTCTAAGTGCATTCACTGCCCATAAATGCACAGCTTTACACAAGCAAAAACACAACTGCCAACCAGCTGGTACTGTACCATGAGTGTGTTTTGCAGAACGAAATGCAGCAACTGCAAGCCTACGTGGTACTGTACTGAAATTGTTTTGCAATCATGAACTTAGCAGTTGCAAACTTTTTGGCACTGTACCTTGATTGTTTTGTGCATTCACTACCCATACATGGACAGGTTCACACAAGCAAAAACAACAACTGCCAACCAGCTGGTACTGTACCATGCGTGTTTTGCAGTACCACGTGCAAGAACTGCAAAGCATATGGTGATCGGATGAAATTGTGTTGCAATTGTGAACTCAACAGCTGCAAACTGTTTGACACTGTACCTTGCTTGCTTCGCAGGAAGGAACTCAACTGCAAACTGTTCGGTTATGTGCCTTCCTTGACCATATTCTAAGTGCATTCACTGCCTATAAATGCACAATTTTACACAAACAAAAGCAACAACTGCCAACCAGCTGCTACTGTACCATGAGTGTGTTTCGCAGAACGAATTGCAACAACTGCAAGCCGATGTGGTGATGTACTGAGATTGTTTTGAGACAGCTGCATTGTTTTTGCAATTTATCTTTGTTTTGCAGGAATTAATGAACCCAACTGTATGTTTCTTTTCTTTGCCCTGCTTTATGTACAAAGTGACTATGTTAGTTGTGATCATATTCTAAGTGCATGTGCTGCCCATAAATTAAATGCACAGTTATACAGGCAAACGGCAAGCGCAACAACTGCAAACGGGTTGGTAATGTACCATGCGGCGACCATACGTGTTTTGCAGTGCCAAATGCAAAAAAATGTAAACCATGTGGTGTTGTACTGAGGTAGTTTTGCAATTATTAACTCAGCAGCTGCAATTTGTTGGGAACTGTGCCTTGCTTGCTTTGCAGTAACAAATTCAACTGTAAACTGTTTAGTTATGCACCTTCCTTGATGGACCAAGCCACTCTGGCAACTCTGACAATATTCTAAGTGCATTCACTGCCCATAAATGCACAGCTTTACACAAGCAAAAACACAACTGCCAACCAGCTGGTACTGTACCATGAGTGTGTTTTGCAGAACGAAATGCAGCAACTGCAAGCCCACGTGGTACTGTACTGAAATTGTTTTGCAATCATGAACTCAGCAGTTACAAACTTATTTTGGCACTGTACCTTGAATGTTTTGTGCATTCACTACCCATACATGGACAGGTTCACACAAGCAAAACCAACAACTGCCAACCAGCTGGTACTGTACCATGCATGTTTTGCAGTACCAGGTGCAAGAACTGTAAAGCATATGGTGCCCGGATGAAATTGTGTTGCAATTATGAACTCAACAGCTGCAAACTGTTTGACACTGTACCTTGCTTGCTTCGCAGTAAGGAACTCAACTGCAAACTGTTCGGTTATGTGCCTTCCTTGACCATATTCTAAGTGCATTCACTGCCTATAAATGCACAATTTTACGCAAGCAAAAACAACAACTGCCAACCAGCTGGTACTGTACCATGAGTGTTTTCGCAGAACGAATTGCAACAACTGCAAGCCGATGTGGTGATGTACTGAGATTGTTTTGAGACAGTGCATTGTTTTTTGCAATTTATCTTTGTTTTGCAGGAATTAATGAACCCAACTGTATGTTTCTGTTCTTTGTCTTGATTGATTTTCAAAGTGACTATGTGAGTTGTGACCATATTCTAAGTGCATGTGCTGCCCATAAATTAAATGCACAGTTATACAGGCAAACGGCAAGCGCAACAACTGCAAACGGATTGGTACTGTACCATGCGGCGACCATACGTGTTTTGCAGTGCCAAATGCAAAAAATGTAAACCATGTGGTGTTGTACTGAGGTAGTTTTGCAATTATTAACTCAGCAGCTGCAATTTGTTGGGAACTGTACCTTGCTTGCTTTGCAGTAACAAATTCAACTGTAAACTGTTTGGTTATGCACCTTCCTTGATGGACCAAGCCACTCTGGCAACTCTGACAATATTCTAAGTGCATTCACTGCCCATAAATGCACAGCTTTACACAAGCAAAAACACAACTGCCAACCAGCTGGTACTGTACCATGAGTGTGTCTTGCAGAAAGAATGCAGCAACTGCAAGCCGATGTGGTGATGTACTGAAATTGTTTTGCAATCATGAACTCAGCAGTTACAAACTTATTTTGGCACTGTACCTTGAATGTTTTGTGCATTCACTACCCATACATGGACAGGTTCACACAAGCAAAACCAACAACTGCCAACCAGCTGGTACTGTACCATGCGTGTTTTGCAGTACCAGGTGCAAGAACTGTAAAGCATATGGTGCCCGGATGAAATTGTGTTGCAATTATGAACTCAACAGCTGCAAACTGTTTGACACTGTACCTTGCTTGCTTCGCAGTAAGGAACTCAACTGCAAACTGTTCGGTTATGTGCCTTCCTTGACCATACTCTAAGTGCATTCACTGCCTATAAATGCACAATTTTACACAAACAAAAACAACAACTGCCAACCAGCTGCTACTGTACCATGAGTGTGTTTCGCAGAACGAATTGCAACAACTGCAAGCCGATGTGGTGATGTACTGAGATTGTTTTGAGACAGCTGCATTGTTTTTGCAATTTATCTTTGTTTTGCAGGAATTAATGAACCCAACTGTATGTTTCTTTTCTTTGCCCTGCTTTATGTACAAAGTGACTATGTTAGTTGTGATCATATTCTAAGTGCATGTGCTGCCCATAAATTAAATGCACAGTTATACAGGCAAACGGCAAGCGCAACAACTGCAAACGGGTTGGTAATGTACCATGCGGCGACCATACGTGTTTTGCAGTGCCAAATGCAAAAAATGTAAACCATGTGGTGTTGTACTGAGGTAGTTTTGCAATTATGAACTCAGCAGCTGCAATTTGTTGGGAACTGTACCTTACTTGCTTTGCAGTAACAAATTCAACTGTAAACTGTTTGGTTATGCACCTTCCTTGATGGACCAAGCCACTCTGGCAACTCTGACAATATTCTAAGTGCATTCACTGCCCATAAATGCACAGCTTTACACAAGCAAAAACACAACTGCCAACCAGCTGGTACTGTACCATGAGTGTGTCTTGCAGAAAGAATGCAGCAACTGCAAGCCGATGTGGTGATGTACTGAAATTGTTTTGCAATCATGAACTCAGCAGTTGCAAACTTATTTTGGCACTGTACCTTGATTGTTTTGTGCATTCACTACCCATACATGGACAGGTTCACACAAGCAAAACCAACAACTGCCAACCAGCTGGTACTGTACCATGCATGTTTTGCAGTACCAGGTGCAAGAACTGTAAAGCATATGGTGCTCGGGTGAAATTGTGTGCAATTATGAACTCAACAGCTGCAAACTGTTTGACACTGTACCTTGCTTGCTTCGCAGTAAGGAACTCAACTGCAAACTGTTCGGTTATGTGCCTTCCTTGACCATATTCTAAGTGCATTCACTGCCTACAAATGCACAATTTTACACAAACAAAAACAACAACTGCCAACCAGCTGGTACTGTACCATGAGTGTGTTCTTCAGAATGAAATGCAGCAACTGCAAGCCTACGTGGTGAGGTACTGAAATTGTTTTGCAATCATGAACTCAGCAGTTGCAAACTTTTTGGCACTGTACCTTGAATGTTTTGTGCATTCACTACCCATACATGGACAGGTTCACACAAGCAAAAACAACAACTGCCAACCAGCTGGTACTGTACCATGCGTGTTTTGCAGTACCAGGTGCAAGAACTGTAGAGCATATGGTGCTCGGATGAAATTGTGTTGCAATTATGAACTCAACAGCTGCAAACTGTTTGACACTGTACCTTGCTTGCTTCGCAGTAAGGAACTCAACTGCAAACTGTTCGGTTATGTGCCTTCCTTGACCATATTCTAAGTGCATTCACTGCCTATAAATGCACAATTTTACACAAACAAAAACAACAACTGCCAACCAGCTGGTACTGTACCATGAGTGTGTTTCACAGAACGAATTGCAACAACTGCAAGCCGATGTGGTGATGTACTGAGATTGTTTTGAGACAGCTGCATTTTTTTTGCAATTTATCTTTGTTTTGCAGGAATTAATGAACCCAACTGTATGTTTCTTTTCTTTGCCTTGCTTTATGTACAAAGTGACTAATTATGTACGAACCCAATGTGGTTGTTTTAGACACAAATTCAACAGTTGTGTCCAAAACGATTGTGGGTTTTGAGACGCCTCGAAAACGGTTGTGAAACACACGATTTGTGTGGTTTTCATGTAATATCAAACTATACATAAACATCCAAAATATTCTAAGTGTGTGGGGTCTTTTTATTTTTTAAATTCTATGTGTGAATTAACGCAACTCAACAACATATGAAAACAGATATATCCTGGACTCGCGTTAAACACGGAAGTTTGATTTTCCCATATTCTAACTGCTGGTCTTCTATTGTATAAACCATTTTCATGACGTCCCATTCAATCCTATTGAATCACCACAATTTGTGGTCGGTTAAATCCCCAGTTGTGTTGGTGAAAATCCCCCTCAACCTCCATGGATTTATGCTTTAAATCTCATCTGATTGGTGGTTTCAACACCTCTGAAAAATATGAAAGTCAGTTGGGATTATTATATATTATTCCCAATATGTTCCAAACCACCAACCAGTCATGGACATCACCATTTTTCATCATGAAAAATACCATGAATCATGAACCTTTCATTTTGATGATTCATGGGATTCTATGAACCTTTCAACATCATGACTCATGGATACTCATGGGAGTTCTCGTTTCGGTTGAAGCCATTCACTCAATTTCAACCTTTCACAATCCACCCTTCAAGCGGTGTGTCCCGTCCCCGCCTTGCGTCGACTTCTCCCACTGCTCCAGTGCCGCGGCTTCCGCTTCCCGTGGCACGGCAGTGCGGGACCCTGGAAACGATCGGATATCCTGCACCTGGGCGTTGGACGATCGGAAACCCGGGCGCCCTTGGATGGACCCCATGGACCCGGTGGGGACCATCAAAACGATCTCGTTCTCCGGATGGCATCTATGGCATCTATGGGATTCTCCCGAAACATATCCAACCATATCCAACCCATCATTTCTGCAAGTCGTGGTGCCCCCGGTCGAGGTCGCGTTCAGTTGGTTTATACATAACTCCAATAACTCACGATGGTTTATGGTACGCTTAAATAACTATCCAATATCCAACATTATCCAACCATTTCTGGTGATGCCAACCACCACCATCAACCAACATTTTTCAATGTCCGTCACCAGGTCCCAAGTTATTTGAGATCCCCCGAATCCCCTGAGATCCCCGAGCTGTCAGCTTCCTAGGCTCGCCACGGAAAGCCCGGATCCCCTGGGATCCCTGGGCTAAACTAAGCTAGCCATGGAAGCCACGAAGAGCTGGGACGATACGAAAAATCCAAGCTGTGCCTAATGTCGACCTCCTGGCATCGACCATCAAAACCATGGCGACTTTGACTGTGGATATCCTGTGGTAAACATACAAAAAACTATGGAAAATCACCTTTTTTCATGGGACAACTCACTATTTCTATGGCCATTTTCAATAGCTATGTTAAATTAACAGAGGATATCTTTGGATCCCTGGTTCCCGAATGCGTAGCAAGGGTTCCCGTTTCACTCTGGGGGTCTGGGGGTTGAGGGTGTGTTCGCTCGACGTTGCGTTCACGGTCGCAACCGTTCGCAACCGTTCGCAACCGTTCGCAACCGTTCGCAACCGTTCGCGCGATCCCCGTATGGCCGTGCCTATGGGAAGTTCTGCAGAGGTGGTCCTTTTTGGAGGTTGCAGACGTGTCGTTGCTTCGTTTCGCGTGGCAAGCGTGGCACTTCGTGACATTCAGACGTGTTCTGGAACGTGTCGAAAGTCGTTTTGCGTGGCAGGCGCAATACTTTTGTGACGTTGTCAGAAGATGTGTTGCAGTTTTCGTGGCAGGGGCAGCACTTTGGACGTGTCCATCGTCATTTTTCGTGGCAGGCGCAGCACTTTAGACGTGTCCTGTTGCGTGTTTTTTGCAAATCGCATTGGCAGGGCTGCGTCAAGTGGCGACAAGGTGCAAACTCCGTGGCAGTCGTGGCATTTTGTGCGATGTGCTGAAAATTGACGGAAGCCTCGCACGAAAAATCGATTTTGAGGTTGCGAATTTTCAGGTTCTAAGGAAAACTCGTAGGAAAACGTCGATTTTGAAGCTACAAAGTGTGAAAATTGGAGGAAGTCTCGCACGAAATGCTCGTTTTGGTGCTCCCACCTGTCTCGTCTCGCGTCTCTGGTTTTCCCGTGGCCTCGCCGTGTCTTATGGGGGAAGCTGCAAAACTTGTCCTTTGGTCATGTTGCCAACTGTGAAAGTTGGAGGAAGTCTCGCACGAAATGCTTGTTTTTCTGCATCCACGTGTCTTGTCTCGAGTCGCTGGTTTTCCTGTGGCGTCGCCGTGTCTATGGGGGAAGCTCCGCACTCCACACTCTACACTTCTCTCCTCACACCACACTCTACACTCCACACTCCCCACTTTACACTCCACACTCCACACTCTACACTTTCCACTCCACACTCCGCACTCCACACTCCACACTTTACTGTACACTCCACACTCCACACTTTATATTGTACACTCCTCACTCCACACTCTACACACCACACTCTACACTTTCCACTCCAGACTCCACAGTCTACACTTTACGCTCCACACTCCACACTTTACACTCCACACTTTACACTCCACACTTTACACTCCTCACTCCACACTCGACGCTCCACACTTTACACTCACCACTCCACACTTTACACTCCACACTTCACACTCCACACTTTCCACTCCACACTCCACACTCCACACTCCACACTTTACACTCCACACTCCACACTTTACACTCCTCACTCCTCACTCCACACTTTACACTCCACACTTTACACTCCACACTCCACACTCTACACTTTACACTCCACACTTTACACTCCACACTCCACACTCCACACTTTACACTTTACACTTTACACTATACACTCTACACTCTACACTCCACTTTACACTCCACGCTTTCCACTTTACACTCGTCACTCCACACTTTACACTCCACACTCCACACTCTACACTTTACACTTTACACTTTACACTATACACTCTACACTCTACACTCCACTTTACACTCCACGCTTTCCACTTTACACTCCTCACTCCACACTCTACACTCCACACTTTACACTCCACACTCCACACTCCACACTCTACACACCACACTCTACACTTTCCACTTCACACTCCACACGCTACACTCTACACACCACACTCTACACTTTACACTCTACACTTTACACTTCACACCCTACAATTTACAAACTCCACACTCCTCACTCCACACTTTACACTCCTCACTTTACACTCCACACTCCTCACTCCACACTTTACACTCCTCACTTTACACTCCACACTCCACACTCCACACTTTACACTCCTCACTCCACACTCTACGCTCTACACTCCACACTCTACACTTTACACTCCATACTCCACACTCTACACTTTACACTCCGCATTCTACACGTTACACACTCTACACTCCCCACTCCACACTTTACACTCCACACTCCTTACTTCACACTCCACACTCCACACTCCACACTCTACACTTTCCACTCCACACTGCAGACTGGTAACAAGGGAAACATGTACAAGACTCCAAGACTGTTCAAATAAACTATTGCAGAAAGGTATTGCGCGTGACTGCATAACCACGTGTTTTGACATCTGTACCATTAACATACGTGTGAGCATTCGGGTTCGTGGGCTTCATCTTGTTTTTTCCCCCTAAGCTTGGCCTATCGAAAATGTAGGTGAAACTCAGGTGTGTCGAATGTGTAAAATGCAGAACAGATCACGTTTTATACATATCTTTTGGGGAATGCTCTGCCTTACCTGTTTTACATCCAATCTGACGGATGAGTATGGACTTTTGAGAACGTTGACATTTTGTGCAAGAGCTGATGACATATATGGAACAATGCATTTTGACTATACTTCCGAAGAATCCGTATATAGTCATCAGAACCAATATATTTAGAAAGATTAGAAAGGTTCTTGCAGCAAACCATGTTTAATTACAGGTACCTTCACCATCTGCCGAGTCTGCCGAGCGTCTTGGCTTTGCGGCCACAATCGTGGATTCTTCAACTTTAGAACGCCGGGCCCCGGCGGAGTGCCCGTGATTGAGCCCCGATCCTAAGGCAGGCGAGAGGTTGAACAACAGCAGACCCAGGGGTACCTAGGGCATGTCGACATGGTGCTTTCATATACGTGAAACCATATATATACAGATCATTATATTAAGGTCATTATACCAAGGTAATTCAGTCGCCACAAACGCTTGTCGAAAATCAAGTGTCAAGTGTCTAGGAAACTCAATTTGAGAACATTCAAAGCCCATGAAAACTGCAAGTCGGCAGTGTTGAAAGCCCGAAATGTCGGCTCTTTGATGCTCTTTGTACTGGTTGGTTGAAAACGGGATTCCCCGTTGTGATCATCCCCAATAAAGTTGGTGTCATCCCCCCATCACCAACTGCGAACCCCTCACAACTCTAGGATTCCAAGCTGGATCAGGCAGTATCTGGGCCTCATCGCGTCGCCTCCAAGCAGCTGCCTCGACGCAAATTTCGAGCCAAGGATGAGAGGAACTGCCAAGAATATCTAAGAATAATGGTGATTTCAAAGGGATTTAACAATGAAACCTGATGATTGACTGGGATTTAATGACATTTAATGATGACTTAATGATGATTTCAATGGGATGCCACCAAGAGAAATGCTGATGACATGGAATTTAACTGTGAAAAACATGTGATTTTATAGGATTCAAAGTGCAAACATGGTAAATGACATTCAACTAAACAGTGATTTAGTGGAATCACAAACACCTGGGATCATAAATGGTATAAAGCCAACCATTTCCTTGGGGAATTGATGATATGGGGATATGCTGGAATATAATTACACAGCGGAAACAAAAACAGACTACATAAAGTTATCGCTTTATATAGATAATGTACATAAATTACATTACATTACATTAGATTAGATCAGATTTCATTACATTCCATTATACATTGCATTACATTACATTACATTACATTACATGACATGACATTGCATCACTTTGAACTGCTATGCATTGCATCTTGCATGTTATCACATTACATTACACTCCACCAAAGTACATAAAATGTTGCATAGAATTCCATTTCATTAAATCATGACTTACATGTATACACAAGTAAGTATAATGCACAACATGATGATATAAAAAAGGGGATAAAATCATCCAAACTATGGAGATACAACGGAAAAACGTTGCCATTGTATGATAGGAAAACGACAGATTTCAAGCGATGAGATTTGGGGTTTCCCAACATTTTCAGGTACCAAACCTAAGTTATTGCAGTAAGAAACGACTTGTTAAACCCCACTGGTTTGGAACTTAAATAGATTCAGTAGATCTTGGCACTGCCTAAAGGCACTGTATTGGGCATGTTTCAACCATGTTAAAACTGACATTTCACAATCGAAAAGACTGGAAAGTCGACCTTATTTTTTGTTAAACCAGGGTGACCCAGCAGTAACCAATCGTGGCATCATCCAGTCGTCATCCAAGCACTTTTCAAATTGCAATATTAACTATAGTTATTTGCGTACCATCCCTATGAATACGATAGTTATTTGCGTACCATGACCATAAACCATAGTGACATTGGAGTTATAAACCAACTGAACGCGACCTCGACCGGGGGGTTATCCTCACTTTGGTCATCCCCAATCCCCACCAATCCCCAATGCAGGTCGCAGACTCCCAAGCGTCCCAGGGGTTTATTGGTTGGTTGTACCCGGCTTTCTAAACGTTTACAAAAAACGAACTGGAAAATCCACCCATGCTAGAAAAATTGGTAAATCCAAGTAAATCCACCATGTCGACTGGGCCACGGCTTCAAGTTCGCAAACTGTAAACGTTTAAACCAGGCCGGGTATATCTCATTGTTGATGTCCTCATCCATGGTGATCCATCCCTGAGGTTTTCGACCAATCCCCATTACAACCCCTAATTGTTGATGCTTAATAATGAAAATCAATCATATGTTGAGGGTTATAAGTTATATCAGTTATATCCCAAAACAATATGTGTTGAAATATACATATCCACGTGAAAAATACCATGTTTTGACAATATTGGAGTGACAATCTTAAGTTGTTTTTTTGTGTTGGGTATATGATTGATTTTGATAAAATTCACCATGTTTAAATATCTTAAATACCATGTTTTGACAATATAATACGCTATACCGGTATACCATTTTTGGGCTTCGACTACCAAGTGACCATCCGGAAAAGACCATCGCCATGGAATCCCATGAACCGTGGCGCCTGTGCCTTTGCCACGGCTTCTTCTTGCACCTGGTCCTGGGTGCAGTTCGTAAATTGCGGTAGGCTACACACTCGACAGCTCCAAAACTAGGGACATACCAATTGCATATAATAATCTATTATACTATATGTATATGTATATTATATATATGTATGATATATGTATGATATATGGGTACACATATTGAGTGATAACATTGCTGACACTGATATTATATATATATATGTATTTGATTGATGTTAAGTGTATATGATGTTAATTGTATGTATATGATTATGAGCTTGTGTGCACGCAGGTACTCATACCTCTGCATTTGGTCATCGTTCCTTCATCGGACCCGTGGGGATTGACTGTAGGAACTATCCCAAAGGGAGCCAGGTGAGCTCTACTTGGGTGCAGTTGAGGTTAAAACACATGGGAATCATGGTGGAATAAACATGAATAAACCCCATCAGTTGGGGATATGTGGAAAAAATGTCGGTTGAAACATAGCTGCACTGAGCCGTTTTCTCATCTGTAGCTGGGTGGAAATGAGGCAACAAATGATGGTTTTCGAGCACTGGTTCTGGTATAAATAAGGCTTACAATTGTCTGAAAGTAGCTCGATGTCAACGGCTAGTCTTAGGCTAAGCCACTTGCTGGATCTAGCCAAATGTCTGCCTTTTTGTGGGAGTCCACCTCTCAAATGGATTATACATGATAAACCCACCGTGGCCCCAAAAGATAGCAGCTATTCCAGGTTGGATGGTATCCCCCGCGATCCCTGGTTGAAACGATGATCTGAATCTCAGCAGGTTCAGAAAGTTTCACATGCAACCCCCAAACAAAGAGTAAGCGATTCAATTGTTGATGAAGAACGCAATGCAACATGGAACCTCCAAACATGACTCGTAAAAACTACCAACATCATTGGGTTTGATTGTACAAGATGGTGCCCCCAAGATAGCTAAGTTGGTTTATAACTCTAATTTCACTAGGACTTATGGTAGATATATCTATATAGTTAATGGGATTATAAACCAACTTATAACTTGGGGGGCACCACATTGTAGCTCCTTGCCTCTATTTTTCTCATGTCGTTCGTTGATTTTGCAAGTGATGTCCAATGTCCCAACGAATTGACTTTAAAATCACCAGAAACCTCCATTTTTCATGGGTTTTTTCCATGGATTTTTCCATGGATTTCCCGTAGTTTCCATGGATTTCCCATATTTTCCATGGTTTTCCTATGGCTTTTCCCATGGGGATTTTCGATTTCCCCAGGAAAGCCATCACCGTCGCCGCCGAATCGCCGTGCCCAAGGTGGGCTCTGGGATCACCTCTTGACCTCCCACCGTCGGCGTCGGCTCCTGGCGACGCTTTCGTTTTTTCGTGTTGAACGAAGGGTTTTCGGCAAACGCAGGGCTTCAAAAAAGGGTGGATACCCTCTGGTAAACATACAAAAAACTATGGAAAATCACTATTTTTAATGGGAAAATCCACTATAAATGGTGATTTTCAATAGCTACGTTAAATTACCAGAGGGTATGAGGAGCAAAAAATGGGAATCGAATGGTGACTGGTTGGTGGTTTTTCTCCACCCCTCTTAAAAAAATAGGAAAGGCAGTTGGGATGATTATTCCCAATATATGGAAAAATAAAAGTCATGTTCCAAACCACCAACCAGGTGATTAAACGGTGATTTCATGGTGATTGAATGGTGATTCAGAGGGCTAAGTTGGTAAACATCACTCCAATATAGGCTTCATGATATTCATAACTATAGTATTCATTGGGTTTTTAACCAAGAAACAAAACTGTGGGCGTCCCATATTGCATAGACGGGATGGTTGTTATAGAATGTTTGGAATCTGAGGTTGGATGGGTTCCATGCTGTTTTTTGATGTTCATTGGGTGGTTTATAGCCAAATAAAGCTCAATTCTCACTAAGGGTCCAAAAAAAAAGTTTTGAAATTGGATTGAAATGGTTTTCTTCGGCATATCAAATACGTGCTTTAACCGACTAACATTATATAATAATATGGTTTGACAACTAGATATGGCGTTTTCTTTTAAGATACCCTCTGGTAAACTAACATAACTATGGAAAATCACCATTTTTAATGGGAAAATCCACTATAAATCACCATGTTCAATAGCTATGTTAGTTTAGCAAAGGGTATATGATGGGATGGGATAAACTCTCCAACTGTGGGATTGAACATCGATGGATAAAACACGTGGGAATGTGACGACCAACTTTGTCGAATGAGGCGGGTTTTCGTCACCGACCACAGGTACTGACCACAGTTTTTCAGCCCTTTTATGTATTATAATGCTTATAAATGGGGTTATACATTCCATAAATGGGGGTTATAATTCACTTTTTCAGATTTTGATACCAGCAAGAAGATGGCAGAACGGATGCCAGGGTATCCGCAATGATGCAACAAGGGAATGTTCACCATTTGCGAAGGTGTTACATGGCAAACATGGGCCTCGATCATGTGATTCTATTAGTTTGGGCTCGATTTAGTTTGTTACCTGCCGACCTGAACATTACTTCTCGTGCAGTCTTAAGCGCCATGTTCAATTTTGTTGGTCATTACATTCAAGAAATGTTGCCCCATGAATTTCAAGATTGATTGCTAATTAACCTAGAACTGAGACCTACCCTTTCTATCCTCATTGTATCGCCATTGTATCGGTATATCTTGATTTTTTGGTTGATTAAATACGTTCAAATACCATTAAATCACCAATTTTCATCATCCCTAGTGCTCCAAATACCCTCAATTCGAAGGTGTAAACAGACCCAAGTTAAACCACTCCATCCATACATTCTCAGTGCCGGTCTTTGGAGCTGGTGCCATCCCCATCAAATCTACCATGAAACCGACCCATTTTTCCTCTGCCACCGGCGCACTTTGTCCACCTGCAGGGCGAAGTTGATTGGGTGGAACGAATTTTTACCATATAGCTAATGGTTCTTTATGGTTATTAATAATGGTTATATAATGATATAATGGTTATATAATGATATAATGGTTATTAATGGTGGTAAATGGCTAGTTAATGGATATTACAAGAATTACTAATCGAAGTAAAACATTGCCATAAACCACCCATGACTGGGAATGGTATACTATAGGATGGTTTATGATCCTGTTTTACCGACATTACGAACTTTACCAGAGCTAAACGATTCAGGTGCTGAATGGTAGTAATTCTAAAGTAATTTTACCAGGTTCTATAAGTAATCTAAAGTTTTTTTACATGATCTAAGTCGGTTGACCCAGAGGGATTAGTTGAATGTGAAATCCATGTGAAATCCCATGTTCAATGCCGATTTTGGTCGGTAAATCCCCTCATATTTTCGACCTCCTGGTGGAAGCCTCCGCCCAGCATGACGGGTCCCTGCACCTCCAGTCTTGCGCAGTGAAGCCAGTTCTGCCAGCAACTGACAGAGCTGATGCCTGAGGGAAAGCTGAAAATGTGTTCATTAAATCAATGGGTATGACGATCTATCTATCTACCTGTTTACCTATCTATCTATCTGTCTGTAGATGTATGTATATACCAACTACAGCCTGAAAAAGCAAGGCTGGCTCCAGAAATCTCGAAATCTGGTTGCTGAAGGTATATATATATATATATATCTGCCTATAATGTAATTATGTATATATATATAATATATATATATATACAGATGGAGTTTTCCTGAAATGGGTGTACCCCAAATCTTTCATGGCAGTATTCAAAGCCATGGTGACTTGAGGGACCCCCCATCTTAATTCTTCGGCCACTTTGGTGATAGTGGCCTCTACAAACGGTCATTTCAAGTGACGTCGTGGCGACAGCATTGTAATTTACCCCCGAAGAGGTACATATATATCTGGGTAAATTCTATTAATTCACTATTCTGAAATAAGGCCATTTGGGGATGATTGCCCTTACTAACCATGATTCCAGTGAGGGAGAACAGTGAGGTCGTTATAACTTACCCAGAAATATACATATATATATATCATTATATATATATATATATCTATCTCTCTGCACTTGTATGTATAGTATACTTGAAATGAAGTCAACAAGCAGTACATACTTCCATGACCATACACCGCTTTGGATGGGCATCATTGAACACTAAAGCTGCAAGACCCAGCAGCCTCACGTTCTCAGCATGCGTATTGTTCCTGGCACTGTCCAAGCTGCCGGCTATGGGACAATGCGTGAGGCCTAGGAACTCACAGTGCTTGATGTTTCATTCTGTTTAATAGTTGATTAATAGTTGATATCCAGTTGATTAATAGATAGATATCATCAACTATTGTTGACCGTTGTTTCGTGACCATTTTCCCATTTAGAGTACGTACCCAAAAAATCGACCCTTCAGAAACGTGGTGTCTTGGGGCCAGGGCGTTTGCAAAGTCATGTGGCTTGGTGGCTTGAACCCAGAAAAATGATCACTGAACCAACCTGCTAATGAACACAAGCAAGTTACAAATGACAGTTGATACACTAGTTATATACGCGCATATAAATTTGTAACTAAAGATGATATAATTATGTTTGCATCCATTTACAATATGGCAAAATATATTGTGTATATGTAACATCATAGCTAGATATTTCCGATACAGTGGGAACCCCTAGTTATAACTTAGGCTTAATCCCATCTACATCCAAATATATCATGATATATCCCTCATAAACCCTAGTTATTGTAGTTATAAACCAACTTAGCCATCTTTGGTGCCCCACATTGTAGTTGTATGTATATATATATATATGTATGGAAGTTTCGTAAAATGTGTACCCCCAAATCATCCAATCTTAAACCATGTTAGTATTGAAACCAATGTTTTGGGGATCCCCCGTTGTTTAATAGAATCCATATATATATTGCTGGACTGAAACTTACTTAGAATGAATGCTCACTTGGAAAAGTCGGGCCACACCGGCAAAACTGGAAAATTGCATTCTAAGTTTCAGTCCGGCAATATGTGTGTATATATATATACACAGTATATACATATACCTATACATATATAATTACGTATATCATGTAAGCCATTTCTCTACGGTGCATTTTTTAGAGCATTTCGGATGGCAGAAGAGTTCCCCAAGCATCGATCCTCTCAGCTGGACTCGAGCAGTAGGCTGATTGGGGAGCTGCCGCCTGAGCAGCAAGTTCATCCACCAGGGACCTAATGTTGAGTTCAGCATCAAGAGATGGTGATTTCATGTTCTTTCACCAACTAAAAATTGTGATTTCATGGGACTTAACCAACCAGACATGGTGATTTAGTGGTAACAGAAATTTGATCAACCAACCCTTAAAGGGATTTAATGGAGATGCTTCGTGGGTAGATTTTATGGTGGAGATTCGTCTACTACCCCCAGCCATGGGGATTTGGCCAACCAGAATTGGGATTTTTCAGTTGATTTCGTTAGCTCACCAATTATACGCAAATGTCTACTATAATCTACTATAATATATTATAATACATATATATATATACATATGTGTGCATGTGCATGCAACTGTGTTTCATATGTATGTATGTATATATACTATATATGTATGATTCTATGTATATGTATAGGTGTGTCTTAAAATTTGGTACCCGAAAATGCATTGGTCAATCATGATTTTCTCGACTCGACCATTTGGAAGATATACATAGTTCAATAGTTCATTTTCAGACACACCTTTATATGTGTATGATGTGTTTTTTCTTATAGAATCTATTCATTTCAGACGTTTCCAAAAGATTCAGTATTTCTCCACAGATGGATGCCCATCCCCTATGGTTCAGAAGTTCCAAAATCCTGGCACCTCAAAACTCATTGATCATTAACGCTACAAGGCGTGGCCCCCAAACGAAACCAGAGGAAAACCATAGGAACATCTTATCCTCTGGTAAACTAACAGTTTGCGACCTAGAAAATGGCCATAGAAATAGTTGATTTACCCATCAAAATGGGTGGATGTTCCATAGTTGTTTGTAAACGTTTACCAGAGGGTACCTTGAGATTTTCATGGAATGGCATGGAGTTATAGCCGATGTATGACTAAGTTGACGCACAGTTCAGTTGGTGAACTGTTGGCTTTTTGCAGGATATGTATAATATATACCGAACTATATAATTGTATATATATACACCGAACTGACATAATTATCTGGTTGATGGTTTTAACAATCTTGAAAAATATGAGTTCGTCAATGGGGTTGGGATGACATCTCATATATGAAATGGAAAAAGTTCAACATGTTCCAAACCACCAACCAGTTATAGTTGGTTTGTAAACTAGCGACCTTAACTGGACCCGTCTCACCTTGTAAAGTCACGAGATGTTCTTTGGCGTTTTGGTGTTCAAGGATCCCATCCAGAAAAATCCTCATCAAAGAACCGATTTCCATGGCACCTGAGAATGAATTATTTTTCTGGAAATATGGTGAATTTTGGTCGG
Source organism: Cladocopium goreaui (assembly GCA_947184155.2). Taxonomy (NCBI): domain Eukaryota; class Dinophyceae; order Suessiales; family Symbiodiniaceae; genus Cladocopium; species Cladocopium goreaui. The sequence continues at coordinate 278,366 of CAMXCT020001113.1, forward strand.
AAATGATGTGATTCTACCAACAAAAATGGTGATGAAACATGGGAAATATGATGAATTTATGGGATTTTAGCTGTGAAATCACTGGACAACATGGTGAATTTATATGATTTTATGTAAACCATATATAGTTACATATTGATACATATTGGAATTATCCATTTTTACAATCTAGTGCTCCCCTTATACCCTGAATTCGAAGGTCTCAGTGTCGGTGTCTCAGTCGCTGTAGGGATAGATGATTTTCCCATGAAAACCTCCATTTACTTCGCTGATTTCCCAGCCAAGTGATTGTCCAGTGGTCGCAGTCTCCGGCCATCGAATTTTCATCAAACCAACCATGGTTTGGGTGGCCGCATCCTCCATGTTTTGTCAGTCAAATCCAGCAAATGTTGGCAGTTTCAAGATCGAAGATGTGAAATAAATGCGACATAGATGTTGATGTGAAACAACTGCGACATATACCCTCTGGTAAACATACAAAAAGCTATTGAAAATGCCCATTTGTAGTGGATTTTCTCATTAAACATGTTGATTTTCCATAGTTATGTTGGTTTACCAGAGGGTAAATTATGGAATAACCCCAAGAGTAATGCTCCCGTAACTTCCATGTCAGTGACCGTTCCTCAAAAGCAATCCCTCCCACCACATCCACTTAGGATCTGCGGGTAGCCCGAAATCATCCAGTAGGTGAGATATAATACTATGTTACAGTGTGGGGACCCCCAGTTATTTTTGTTGGTTTACAAACCCCAGTTGTAATGTTGTAGCTATTATTTGCGTACCATAAACCATAGTGACATTGGTGTTATTTTCACTGACTTGGCTATCGTTCGGGGGCTCCACTTTGTATGTTTATATCCCCTGATATTCCACTCTAGTTCATTATATCCCACTATATCCCATGACATCCCATTATATCCCATTATATCCCATTATATTCCATGACCCATATGCTCCATGATGCTGGAACATTTACCAACATTGGCCCAAAAAATCACCCAGTCATGTAGGTAAATACACTATACCTGGAGCATATGGGTATTACTACAAGGTGGTGCCCCGCGGTCGATAGCTAAGTTGGTTTATCAGTCCAACAACTAGGCTTTTTTGGGGCTTACATCTATAGTTACTATGGTTTATAAACCAACAAACATAACTGGCTGGGGCACCACCTTGTACTTAGATGGGCCATGGAGTTAGTTAACTAGTTAGTAGCCATGGATTATTTATGATTATTTCATTGGGATTTTTTGAGGGTAACAAATCCCCAGTTTCTAACCAGGAATCGGCAACATCCCATGGCCCATCTAGGTATGATACATCCCACCAGCCCCGCATCGAACCTTCGGGGTCTTCGCCTTCGACGCCTTCGACGCCTTGGGCGACTTCGACGCCTTGGGCGCCTTCGACGCCTTGGGCGTCTTCGACGGCGCCGGCGCGGCCACCGCCGTTGGAGACGTGATCTTCCACGGCGACTGGCGATGGCAGTTTCACCCCCAGATTTCAGGCACAAAAGATGTGGGAACCAAGCAACAAACCTAGGTGATTTTCAATTTGTCACCAAGAGACAGAATGATTTACTCAGATGGGCCATGGGATTAACAATTCCTGGTTAGTAACTGGGGATTTGTTACCCTCAAAACATCCCAATGAAATAATCCATTTACTAACTAGTTAACTAACTCCATGGCCCATCTAAGTACTGGGATTTTTCATGGAATTGAATGATGACAAACAGTTTGATGATTTCCATGGGATTTCACTAAGCAACATGAGGATTCATGATTCAGGCATCAAACGGATTTGATAGGCCATGGAGAAAGTTAATGAGAGATCATAAGTGACAAAAAAGTGGGGGCAATGTCCAATTGTAACCGGGGTGAACTAAGCCATTTGCTGAAGTGAACCACCAAGCAAAATTGGAAAACGCCGAATATGTCAATACAAAGAGGCTCTTGATAAAGATTACTTAGATGGGCCATGGGATTAGCTAAATGGTTAGTAACTGGAGATATAACCCCCTAATCCATTTACCAACTAGTTACAAGTAACTAACTCCATGGCCCATCTAAGTACTTGTAGCTTCTCAAGCCCTTTTTTCAAACCCATCTATCTATTTGCCAATCAAACACATGCTGTCATGGCATATGGATGTCGAACTGACAGGCTCTTGGTATATCAAAGTCCCAGGACATCCCGTAAAGTGATTTCAGCGCCCTGACCTCATCTACCTTCTCTTCATCCTTCTCTTCACCAGTCGGTGATTCGTTTGTCTCATCTTCGCCCTGGAGGCCCTGGACGACTTGGCATTTTTTGAACTTCAAAAGCCGTCTCGGCAACATCGCTAGTCCTTGCCCAGTCACGACATGTCATTTTTTGTTGTATCACTTTCATCCTTTGGAAAAAATACAAAGGAGGAACCTGAATCACAGCTACAAAAATGGTGATGCAAAGGGTTTTAATATCTTCATGGGATTTTGCTATTGCCATGACAAGATGAAACCCACTGCACCTTGTTCTCTTCAGCGTTGTCACCCTTGTCTTCAGCCGATGCTGTCGATTGATTCGTATCGCCTGCTCCCTGCGTGTTGGGTGACGGAGGGAACATGTAAAATGTAAAATGGTGATTTAATGGGATTTAATGGTGATTTAATGGTATTTATATACGTAGAAATAGTGTGATTTAATGGGATTTAATCAACAAGACATGGTGATTTGAAAAGGGACTTGAATGCTGATTTCATGGATGTTAATGAACTTAATATATGACTTAATCATATGTTTGTTGGTTTAGATTCACCCCATGAATACCAACTTAGCAAACTATGGGGCACCACCTTTTAAGATGTAATCAGAGGATTATTTCAGTGCTGGGTCTTGGATTGAAAATCCATCTGAGTTTCTACAATGTGGGGCCCCCCAGTGATGTGAACGTTGGTTTATAAACCCCATTAACTATATAGTTACAAGTACCATAAACCATAGTTATTGGAGTTATAAACCAACTTAGCTTAACTGTGTGTTTTTTTTTTCGTTTCCGACAGCGCGCGGAATTCAAACGCTCACATCTATATGCCCATAGACCATCCATTGACCCATGAGAAATTGGCCATGTCAGGAAGCGATTGATTGGAGGTACCTACCATATATAAGGCCTACTTTTTAGGCTTATGTAAGCGAATATCCCAGCAAAATATGGTCTTATATGGTACAGTACCTCCATTTTAGGATCCTGAAATTCCCATTGATATCTGTATGTCATTGTACTCCATTTGTACTACACAAAAATGGCAGCTTACCAATTTTTCACGGGGGACACCTTGTTCCGCACCTCGTTCTTGTCAGTCGATTGTGTCGAGATGGCCGTGGTTGTTTTCTCTCCACCTTTGTCCTGCACTTTCTGTCCCATCTGTGTGTACCAAGATCAACATGTCCGACATCGTAAGGGAACATGATCTTTATATATATATATTGTGTATATAGAGGGATATGATGTTATATATGATGTTGATATGGGGATACAATGTTATAGGGATATAGAAGGATCTGATAGTAGTTTGGGATCTAATGTTGTATAATGGGGATGTATATAATACTCTGATGCACTGATAGCTCGATATAACTTTATGGACCCAAATCCTTTTATCAATGAGTCACATCGATGTGGGAGTGCAAACAACGGAAGATTCAATCAGACCGATTTACTCTGAGAATAGTCCTGAGAACCTTATCAGCGGATTCTTCTGTTGAATTAATCTGTGCCCTGTGCTTGGGGGTGCAATTGGGATTGTTAATGGGTATAACTTCAAGTGCGAATTCCGGCAGAGTATTCTGACCACCAAAGCGAGGTCTGGGAAGTGAAAACAAGTGGTATTGCTAATCTCATCTCTAGATATGGGTATGGATCAATACCTATTAATACCATTTTTAGTGGGATGAACATCCATTTACCAGCTATTTTGATGTTCACCAGGGGTACAAGGTTTTGACACACTGCCATATCTCTGGATGATGACCAAAGAGTTTCGTCGCCAAAATGCTGATCTGCTCTATTCTGCTCTTGGAATATTACCACCCCACTAAACCACCCAGGGGTTCATGATCCGGGGTTACCATTGTAAAATCCATTGTACAAAACAAAGGACTTGGATGATACACTGAAATGAATGTGGCTAGCAAATGATAGTAAAAGAGTTGAAACAAGTTTCTTCATCATGTAAGGTGGAACAACCATTGCCATGAGCCCATTGTTTGGATCACCCTTTTATGGCAAGTCCTGGCAAGTCAATTTTGGCATCCGTTTGGCATCTTCGTTGCTATATAATAGCATGATTGTTGATATAAGCCGACTGTTGACATAAACCTAATATACAAACTCGGATTATGAACGTTGTATAATTTCATAATTATAACTACAGTTTGGTTGATGTAAAATGATTTACTTCCAACAAGGTTGGCAACAACTACAATACTGTTTCAAAAGATTGATAATAACTACAACTAAGTAGCTAGGAACAATCTAAGATCCTTCCTAAATCCTTGGCTATAGATTGCGAAATGCCTAGGTATTACCTAGAATTTAGTTTGCTTTCTTTCTAAATCATTATATCTAAGCTATCCAAACAATCTATAGTTCCTTGATTGTCTGTAACTGTCCGCAAAAAAAAACTACGACAAAACCACAGCTCCTCGTCGGCACGCACCTGGCGGCTTTTTGAAGACGCCGCCGCAGCGTGACCGTCAAAAGGAAACAAAGAACCACTGACCATGAGGTGATCTTCCATGATAGATATCACCATCGAATCTGGTTGGTGGTTGACCCATCTGAAAGATATGAGCCAGTTGGGGTTCCAAACCACCAACCAGCAATTTTTATGTATCATGATCTATCTAATAGAGGTTTATAATAGAAATATTCCATGGTGAATTCCAGATTTGTGACTTCACCCCAGAGTCCTGACAGGCACAGTGGGTCCCCTTTGAGGGGCCCCCGAATAAAGATCCAACCAGTTGGATATAGCATGATATACCCGCTGGTAAACATAGAAAATCCACCTCTTTTTCATGGGAAAATTCACTATTTCAATGGTGATTTGAACCATAGTTATGTTCAATTACCAGAGGGTATCCCTCTGAACCTCACAGTTATTGTAGTGAACTAAATCAACTTAGCGACACATTTGGGGCCCCACATTGCAACCACATGAACTGTAGATATCTATAGGTTGATATATCTACCACAAGCCTTAGTTAACCTACCAGTACTGTACTGGTGCAGTTGGGGTTGTGGGTATAAGAACGGTGGTAAACCCCCACTGTTAGTTGGGATATAACTCCTATAACTATGGGGAATACATATACTGGTTGGTGATTTCAACCCCTCTGGAAAAAATTAACTAGTTCGGAATATTTTTCCCAATATATGAAAAAATAAAAAATGTTCAAAACCACCAATCATATATATATATATTTAAAAATATGTTTCCACAGAAAGAACTGGAACTGCACTTCCAAGCAGTTCTGTGCGGTTTTGGGGAATATCAGTGCCATGCTCAAATTCAAAATGTATGTTATCCCCCCGTGATGAATGGGATCCTTTTTTTTTTCACGGGGAAGATAAATTATCATGAACATGGATTGATGACCGTCCACTAAATTCAAAAACAACTTGCCCTGGTTTTGACCATGGCACATATGCGCCACAAAAAATATATATGCACAGGATAGAACCATCACACATGTGGAATTAACAATGCGTCATTGGCAAAAGAAAACAACTATATAATCAACTTGATTTGGGGGCATGGACAAATCAATGTGGCACTGTAGGAGTAGAAGCAACCTGTTTTCTCCAGGTAGGTCTAAAATCAAAGAGCATCGATAATAAATCAATAAATACATCAATAAATAAATCAATAAATAAAAAACATAAATGAATAAATAAGAATATAAATATAAATAAGAAACTAAATGAATAATTAGATAGATAGATAGATAGATAGATAGATAAATAGATAGATAGATAGATAGATGGATAGATAGATAGATAGATGGATAGATAGATAGATAGATAGATAGATACATAGATAGATCGATAAGAAAGATAAGATAGATAAGATAGATAAGATAGATAAGATAGATAAGATAGATAAGAAAGATAAGATAGATAAGATAGATAAGATAGATAAGATAGATAAGATAGATAAGATAGATAAGATAGATAAGATAGATAAGATAGATAAGATAGATAAGATAGATAAGATAGATAAGATAGATAAGATCGATAAGATATAAGATAGATCATCGATCGATAGACATAGATAGATAGGTAGATAGATAGATAGATAGATAGACAGAGATAGACAATAGATAGACATAGATAGATAGATAGATAGATAGATAGATAGATAGATAGATAGATAGACAGATAGATAGGTAGATAGGTAGATAGCTAGCTAGCTAGCTAGCTAGATAGATAGATTAGATAAGATAAGATAGATAAGATAAGAAAAGATTAGATAAGATAAGATAAGAAAAGATAAGATAAGACAAGATAAGATCAGATAAGATCAGATAAGATCAGATAAGATAAGAACAGATCAGAAAAGACAAGACAAGATAAGATAAAATAAGATAGATAGATCGATAGACACACAGATAGATAGATAGGTAGATAGGTAGGTAGATAGTTAGGTAAATAGATAGATCCTGTCTTTGTTCACGTATGGCATTTGTATAATTATCTCGATAAATACCATCCCGCTATAACCCAGCTCAATTTCTATGATGGCGAGTTTCATGGCTTTTATTCCCAGGCTAAATCCCCTGGCACTAGCCTCTTTGAGGCAAGTGCCCCAAAATTTAGCTATGTAAACCCACAATCACAATCTTATTTTATATCAATATACATATATATATATATATATGGGTAAATCAAAATATTTCACTAACTTGAATTAAGGACATTTGGGGATGATTTCCCTTATAAGTGAAGTTGCAGTGAGGTCGTTATAATTTTCCTATATATATATAGGTTAGTTTAAAAACCCCCATGAATACTATAGTTATTTGCGTACCATAAATCATAGTTAATTATTGGAGTTATGTGGCACCCAGCTGAACGCTATCCACCGGGGACCCCACATTGTATATACAAGGTGTTGCCCCCCAAATTATGTTTGTTGGTTTATAATCCCGTTAAGTATAGATATATCATCTATAAACCATGGCCATTGGAGTTATGTGCACCAACTTAGCTATCATAAGTCAGCTATCAATCCCATGAAATCCCCATTTTTCTTTTGGTTTTCCTATGATTTTTGCTATGGGGGCACCACGACTCGTAACATACCATTTATAGATGATACACATGATGACTTACCGATGACAAATGGAGCTCAGGACGCAGGGACGCAGGGACGCAGGGATTGATTGAAAAAGGTCGGTTGAAAAGGCTGACCATCATGGCTGCAGATATAGGATGATGGATGATGGTTGGATGATAGGGGGATTTAATTTGATATCTAAGTTGATTTCAGTTGATTGAACAAGGCTGTAAAACTTGTGTTTATTTGGGCAAATATAGGGGTTGAAACGACAAAGATGTGGTGATTTCATGGGGGTTGATGGAATGGATTCCGGTCTGAGTGATTTCATGGGGTTTCCAGAGATCCCCATCGCCGCCATCGCCTTCTCAAAGCCGTAGATGCACAAATCCGTGCGCGCAAATTTGGCCGTTGGGACGCTCAGACTGCCTGGGTCTTCTTTTTTCGAGGCGACCGAAAAAGGGTCAGATCTTCACAGGATTTTACAAAATATGGGGAACATAATATATAGTTTGTTTTTTTGGAGAATCAGTGATATAAAATTGACTAGAATAACAGTCTTTGATGACTATATATATATATATTCCTTTAGTGTTGGTACTAAACCACATTATTTGGCAGATTTGATGGCAAATGCGGCACTCACCCCAGTGGCGGGTCGATAAACCCATCCTTCGCAAACGACCTGGGGCAACACATTCTTTCAGAACACTTGAAGACTTATAGCATATTAAATCAGAAAGTTTATTCATATCTAGAAGGGTGGACAAATTCCCCCGGACTATCCCCACAAATTGCAAAAAAAACAATGACTCACAGTTAAACTTGCGGTAGAGCTGCATTCCCCGGAGGGTTGGAAGCTGAACTGCGAGCACGTCTTCCACCTCTTCTCCATCTGAGTGCCTCGGAAAAATGGGGATGACGCTGCGCCACAAAGACGCCGCGTAAGGCGTCATGACTGATGAAGTTCGGGTTGGGGTAGTATACATACATATATATATATATATGTATATATAATATATAGATACATGATACATATATAAATATATATATAAATGTATATATGTATATATATATATATATTTGCATGTTATATTATATATATGTATAAATTATATATGTATATAAATTATATATGTATATATATTATATATGTATATATTATATGTGCATATATTATATGTGCATATATTATATGTGCATATATGTATATACATGTATATATATATATGTATAATACACAAATAATCCCAATAGTGGGTAGCATAGCTGCATGTAATCATCAAGCAACAAGGCTTTTGAGCACAGTGTGTCCTGCTTGTTGCAGGTGGCAAACATATACACAAACTGTTCACCAACAAAACTGAAGTTCCTAATGCAACCATGATTCCGTGCTACCATAAAAAAAACGAACTATCTGACTATCTGGGTAAATTATAATATTTTACTAACCTTAATTAAGGCCATTTGGGGATGATTTCCCTTACTAACCGTGATTTCCAGTGAGGTCGCAGTGAGGTCGTTATAATTCACCCAGAACTATGAAAAAAAAAGTATGTAGAGATTGAAGGCCCCCAATCTTTCAATCAATCGTCGAATGGGACTACCTCAGCAAACCGAAATAAACCGATAAACTCGAAACTCTATTGAAAAGGTGGCGCCCCAGTTCCGTAGCAAAGTTGGTTTAAATCACTCGGTTAACGATTGCTATATATATATATATATACAGGATGTAATATATGTACATATGCAATATACATCATCTATGACATCCAGAAAAAGGAAAGACAAACTGGGAATACCTCCCAAAAAAAAACATGAAAGTGAATATTCCGGGGAATACCCCCCCCAAAAAAAATGAAAGTACTACAAAGTGGGGCCCCCAAACGATAGCTAAGTCAGTTTATAACTCCAATGTCACTATGGTCTATTGTACTTATAGCTATACTTACTGGGGTTTATAAAAGAACTTCTAAGTTGATTTATAATCCCATTAACTATACCCAGATGCTCCATGGTGCTGGAATATTTACCTACATTTACCCCCAAAATGGCCCAGTTATGTAGGTAAATATTCCAGCATGGAGCGGGGTAGATATATCTACCATACAATGTGGTGCCCCCAAGATAGCTAAGTTGGTTTATAACTCTAATAAGTAGGACTTATGATAGATATATCTACAGTTAATGGGACTATAAATCAACAAACATCACTTTGGGGGCACCACCTTGTAGTGAAATTCGTGTTATAAACGCACCAACTTCGCCATCAAGGTACACGTCTCTGCACATTGCGTCACGGTGAATTTCTGTGGCAGAACGTGTTGCGGGCTCCAAAAGCCTGAGACCCACAGAGAGTGCGGTCAACAACTGGTAGCCCGTTGGTTACTTAACGGTTTGCTGTTAACGGTTTTCTATGGAAAATCCCTATTCTTATCCAGTATTATATTTATATAAATACTATATATATAGGGACATCATGATACATCATCCATGAATTTTGGCCATTGTCCATTTGCTATGTTCCATAACCAGAGGGTAATTTTATAGGGGTTTTAACAATCAAGAACCATCTAATTTAGTCAATGATTATGGAATGATCATGGGGCCAGCCTGCTAACTTTGGATACCACCTTGAACAATACATATTGTGTGGAATATAAATTGTTTCTGCATCAAGTTGCGAAGCAATAACCCCCAATCAACAGTAAAATCACGGCTTACATAGTTTACCCACACCACCTGGAGTCTCAAGCGCTCTCTGAAAAAATATGTCCTTTCCCTTCCAAAACAAACACATTTGATGTAATGTAGTGGATCTGAGACCCAGCAGGGCGATGGGGTCCCCTCTGCATTTTTTGGCGAAAGTCCAGATAAAACACGATTTCACCGAAATAGACATGCAAGATTTTAACCGGAAAAATCCTATATACAAACCAATGAAAGGACTTACTCATCAAAATCATATTTTTCCAAGGAGTCCAAAGGCAAACAACGGCATTTGACCTACACGTGTGATAGGATTTGAATGAAGATCGCACTGTAAACAAATGTTGCCATAGAGTAGATATGGGTAGACCATCAAGCTGTACTCAGTAGTCGTCATTCGAAGGCACCAAAGGAAAGAGGTGGACAAATCCAAATAATCCTTTCCCGCTAATATTAAACACACCCTTAGAAACCATGGTAAAAATAGGAATTTCCACATTCCATTGGAACCATGCAATTGGGGTGTTTAATTAATTAGGGAGATGGGATAAATTACTTAATTACTTCAAGATCATAAACACAGAAGATACCCTCTGGTAAACGTTTACATAACTATGGAAAATCACCATGCTATCAATGGGTAAATCCACTATTTCTATGGCCATGGCTTCAATAGCTATGTAACAAATTACCAGAAGATAGTATAAAAAAACGACTTGATGATCCCATAAATCCCATTGGAGAATTGATGAAAATGTGGTTCAAACATGTTAAAACAATGTCATCTGCACCATCCCCCAGGAAAATCACCATTTTTATATATAGGTGGTATGTTTACCAATCCCAGTCATGGGTAGTTTATGGCTTTGTTTTAACCACATTCATCATCATTCATCACCAGTAATCCCCCCAAAGAACACACATTAATCACCATGAATCATTGTTAACCATATAATATCCCATATTCCACATTATAACCATAATATCCATATTACCCTATGGTAATTTAACATAGCTATTGAAAATGGCCTGTTGAAATAGTTGATTTACCTATTAAAGCTGGTGATTTTCCCATCAGTTTTTTGTATGTTTACCAGAGGGTATATCCACCATGAATGTGATATGCAATATATCTGGGTAAATTATAATAATTCACTAACCTGAATAGTTCGGCCATGTTGTTTACCAGAGGGTGAATCCCATTAAATCCCAGTAAATCACCATTTTTCTTGGTGCAATCCCATTAAATCCCATGAAAAATCCATTAAATGTTATCCAGAGGGTATATCCATCATGAATGTGATATGCCATATATCTGGACAAATTATAATAATCCCATGAAATCCCATATCATTAACCATCATTAACCATACATGATTTAGATTAATTATAGTTATAAATGGTGGTTATTAATGGTTAATGTGGTTTAGATTAATGGTTTATGCTTTAGATTAATAACCATTAATTAACCATCCCATTAATAACATTCTATAACCATCATGATTTCCACAGATTTAACCATGGATGATCCCGTTGAATCCGGTAGCCTCTCTTCGTCAAACGGTAGGCCTTTGGAACTTTTGGCTGAGGACAATCCGTCGTGAAGTCCTCGGCTTGGGATATAGTTAACTATGGTACAAGGTGAGACCCCATAAGTAGATAGTTAAGTTGATTTATATAAGAACTATAAGAACTAGATTTTATAACTATAGTTGATTAACTATAGTAGATTTTATAACTATAACAACTGAACTATGGTTTATTATGGGAAATATAACTATAGACTATACTATAGACTATAGTTGATGACTTTATGATCAACTGTTAGCTGGGGGGACATCACCCTATACTGATTTCACAACAACATCATGGCTTAAAAAAACAGCTTGGCCAAGCGAAGCCTGGAAATGGAAATGGACGATTTTTTGGCCTCTAAAATGGCATGTCTGGAACAGTCATAGACTACCCTTCGGTCATCAAAAACATGGCGACCACCTGGGAAATCCCCGCCCTATCTTTTCCTTCGCCATGATGCTTTTTCCGAAGGGGAATGATCACGCCATGGCAATTTAATAGGGAATACCCTCTGGTTATTTAACATAGCCATGGAAAATGGCCCATTTATAGATGGTTTACCTATTAAAAATTGTGATTTTCCAAGGCTATGTTAAATAGCCAAATGGTATGTCTATGATAAACCAAACGCTTGGCTTGACAAACTCCTTTCCAAAGTGGTACCTGCTTTTGTAAGTGTTGGGATACTATTCACACCCAGTTCAGAAGTGCTTTTCCATCGTCATCGGATACCATACCTATCCATACCTCATTGTTGTGTTGCTTCTGTGTCTCATACCTAAATCACATGTTGCAAAATATCTACAGCAGAATGTGCGCAGCCCGCAAAACATGCAAATTTCCATACCCAGATGCTCCATGGTGCTGGAATATTTACCTACATTTACCCCCAAAATCGCTCAAATGTAGGTAAACATTCCTTACATGGAGCATGTGGGATATATAACTGCAATAGTTACATGTCCGGTGGACATATCTATAATTTAAGCGTTTGACAAACCAACAGCTGACTTTCAACACTTTCCAGGGATATCCTTTGTGGTACCCATGAGACTGACACACCCTACTCAATCAATCAAGGACTTCTTTAAAGGATGTCAACTTACTTTGCTTCGTGTGATTCCTGACATTCAATCTGACAGGCAAACTGACATCTTATTTGACTTGTACGTATGGTGACATACTACCTGACATGTTCTCCCACAGCACACATATCATATATTAAAACATGCTATCTGGCGTTTCATCTCGCATGCGTTTCTGGCCAAGCTCACCACATAGGATTGGAAATCCAATACACAGGGGTAAAATCATAATTTCAGTTGGTCAAGTCCACACTAGAATACTCATGTTTGCTAACTTCATCATGCTATATAAGTCCACCCCAATTCACCGAAATTCTAGAGTGAATGTAAGGAATTACCAAATCAACACCATTACACCTCCCCATAGCAGCTGCAAAATAGACAAACTAGTTGGAAACATGGAAATGTCAATGGCCATTTCTGGAACCTAAACTGGAAGAACCTACCATATATAAGGACTATTTTTCAATGCTAATTTTCAGGGAATATCCTTAGAAAATACAACCTTTTTTTCTGGTTCAGTACTTAGATGGGCCATGGAGTTGGTTAACTAGTTAGTGAATGGATTCTAATTGGGATTTAGGGGGGGGGACAAATCCTCAGTTACTAACCATAAATCGCTGATCCCATGGCCCATCTAAGTACCTCCATTTTAGGATCCTGGAAAACAGGGTTCGATCTGGGGGTCCCAGCGCCATGAACCGAGTCGTCGTCGGGAACGGCGGCGCTGAGATCTGCAGCCTGGTCATGGCAATGAAGGACAGCTGCCATGAAAAATTGTGATTTGGAAGGGACTTTTGACTGGTTGGTGGTTTTAAGCATCTTGAAAAATATTAGTCAGTTGAGATGATTATTCCCAACTATTGGGGAAAATAAAGAATGTTTGCAACCACCAATCAGTTGCCAACAGAGCACATGCGGATTTTTCAGGGATTTTAGCAGTTTTCCTGGTGCCCCAGTGATGTGAATGTTAGTTTCTAAACCCCATGAATGCCATGAATACTAGATATATCATGATATATCATGACATATCTATCATAAACCATAGTTAGTTCGCCTAGTTAAAAAAAAAACTAAAACTGGGGCACCACCTTGCAGATGCCATGTGAAAATTCTGATTTCATGAGGGTTTTACCAACAAAAAATGTGGTTTAAGGGACTTTAGCCAATGAAACATGATGATTTCATGGGATTTTATGGGATTTCATGGGATTTGACATTTAAGAACGATTTTATGAGATATCACCAGCAAACATGATGATATTCAATATGATTTAATGGGGATTGAATGTGATTTAATTATGTAACCAACAAACATGCTGATTTCATGGGATGTTACACGGTTTATGCGTGGTGCCCACCACAGGATACCGACAAATTTGAAATTTGATCATCCAGAAAGAGAGTTCTGTGCTACAAATTGAAATGTTTGTTGTCTTAGTGAAGTTTCCCACCAGAAAAACCATGCCAATATACCTGCCACAAACCCAGTTGCATTACAGTTTTAGACCGGCTCTAGCTATAAGGCACCGCCTTGTAGGAAACCAGCAACAATGGGAATTTACTGAAAATATTTTGAGCTATGATCCTTGCTAAGCTGATTCTACTGTAGAAGTCTTTGAAGCCGATTTAAAACTTGGGGGGGGCCGATGTGTACTATATAAACAATATACATATATATATATATACATATATATACATACACCAAGACACTCCATGGATCCAAACAAAATGTGTGAATGCAAACAAAGAAAGCGCATGTTTAAAACACATACATGTATATTATATATGTTATTTGCCAGGAACTATTATATATATATCTACATGCTTCTAGATTATACAGTTATAAATAGTTATAAATACACGTGTGTAATATATATATATATATACATTCTTAACGAATACATTTTAATAGATTGTAAATCTCAGCGGCTCGCGCGCGGCTCGCCCCGCCATGTTTTTGAATCGCAGCAACATCGGGAACTCCAAGGCGTCCAAAGCTTTCCAGGTCACATTTTTTCGGGGCCGAACGTTGATTCCATGGGATGTTGCCGATTCCCGGTTAGTAACTGGGGATTTGTTACCCTCAAAAATACCCAACATGAAATAATCCATGGCTACTAACTAGTTTTCACTAACTCCATGGCCCATCCATTTACTAAGCACATCAAATGACTCATGACTTGCCCTCATGCACTGTGACAATGATCGACAATGCACATAATGCACTTTGCATGGGCAAGCCCTCTCGAGGAAATCCCAGAGTTCGTCCGGTTTGTCCCAACAGACCGCGCTCTGCCACGACAAACAGCGTTTTTGTTCAGGGCTACCTGTGATGCCCAGCAACACTTTGCGAAAGGCCCACGACCAACGACCGGCATACAAAAAATGGTCAATATGTGTGTGTCACTTACACTATGTTCGAGGTATACCTCATGACCTGATCCCATGGATGGGTCAAAACTCAAAAACCTACAGTTATGGCGCTTTACCAGTTATATATAAGTACTTATAACCCCATTTATAGAATGTATATGTAATCCCACTTATAACCAGTTATAGCTGATAAATGGCCATAACTGTATGAAATTACCAGATGACTAGAGGAATACACATCCAGAAACCAGCTATTGGGGGGTACCATCCGGGTACCATCCGGGTACCATCCGCTTTTGCCTCATCGACATGTTCTGACTCTGAAAGACTTTGGATTCAACCATTGACCGACGTAGTTACTTTCTCTTACGGATTTCAAACCCGTCACCATAATATAATCATTATCCAATCAAGAGTAATCAATAATATAATCATTACTATCTCTTCATTCTCCCATCATTATCTCTTCATTAGTATAGAGTTGGAGAGTAAGAAATATGAAGAGATAATGATGGGAGCTGTCACCAATAATATTCGCAAGTTGCTGTTTCGAACACATCTACTGGGATTTTGACAAAAACCTTAAAACAATTAATGGAAGACAAACAAACATTGTGGTATCACTGTTTTCCCTTAATGGATGTGTCTTTTGTTTTAAAGGTTAACAAACACATCATGATTAAGCATGCTTCTGTCGATAAATATTACAATATGTATCCGGATGAAAACCATTTAAGATCTATGTTCATGGAGCGTATCCCCGGGTTACGTCTGTTTTTGGTAAGATTCCTCTTATTTTGTGTACAGTATGTTTTTTTGCAAAAAAAAAACGCCAGAAGTGTTAAAAGGCGGTGCCCCCCACTTATGGGTTGGTTTATAAATCCCATTAACTACAACTACAACAACCGTAAACCAACTTACGCAAAATTCAATCAGATTCCACTCATCAAATCGCATCTTTTACATCGCGGACAGCCCAGCCTTTTCCGCTGCTTCAAATGTAGGGCTCGAAGCCTAGCGCTGGACAAACAATGGGACATTTCTGCAAGGTGAGGTTCCTGGCCGAAACCGAAGCCATGGGAAAACCATAGGAAAACCATAGGAAAACCATAGGAAAACCATAGGAAAACCATAGGAACATGTGATTTCAACCAACAAAAAATACGGATTTTGTTGGTTTTTTGGCTGATTTATCCCAGTTTGGTGAACTTGGTTAACTCTGGGGTTTGTGTAACTTGGTTACTAGTGGGTTTGTCAACCAACTTGTCCTCACCTATAATAATAATTAGTATTGTTGTTGGAATTGCCATGAATGGGGATACATGGTATAATGGTATATTTGTATTCATTTGTGCTAATGGGGAAGTTTTGGAGTGTATTCTCTGAAAATTGATGGGACCGTGGTGAAAGGTGGTGAATATGAAACTAAATTTGTGCATTGTTAATTTTTGGGGCACTTTTAAAAGTAATTTCAAACATGCTCAGCGCAACATGAGTTCAACCCCACGTGCCATTCTTAGACAAGTTTTCGATTTTGGTTCCTATAGCACAGCTTCCCGGACCAGTCCATCATGTCCCCGCAGTTGTGTTTGTTGGTTTGTTGGTTTATACACACATGAATATTGTAGTTGCCCTTTGGTCATTTAACGTAGCTATGGAAAATGTGACCCATTTATAGATGATAAACATGATGAATTACCTATTGAAAATGGTGATTTCCCAGTTCGCTACGATCAAAAACCAGACGGTACATTCCCCTAACAACGGCAAAACCAAGTCACCGGACATCTTAAAATCCCCGAAGCCCATGTGTTTTCAACATGTTTCCTATGAGAATTGCAAAATGTTGTAGGTATTTTCCAATTTCATTCACCCAAACATCTAGTATGGTGAAATATCTTATAATATATATATACATACATATAATATATATATATATACTACCTAAGCCTATATATATATAACTATATTTATATATATATATTATATATGTATCATATATATTATCCCTATGATATCTCATTGGATCACCCTTTTAGCTGATGAAACCACCCATGCCCTAGGAGGCATACCCAGGCCTCTAACTCTGGAGGGCCAACGACGGCCTCAGGCGGTACATGTCGTGGGAATCTCCACCCACCGGCGTCCTCAAACGTAGCGATGTTCGTGAACATCCCCGAACCAAAGATGTTTAGGTTACACCAGCTATGGTTCATTTAAACATATTTAAAATATGTTTAGGTTTTCTTACTGGTGCGTTTTACGCAGGGAATTTTCGGGTTTATGATCCACAACGGCTAACCATCAATCAATCATCATCCCATTGCCCCAGCAAGCCATCCAGCAACCCTACGTGTTTAACGCGCCAGTAAGTTTTTATAAACTGGGAAAATCAATGACCCCATAGGATCCATGTATGCTATATATGGTAACATTTACCATCAATATACCCCCGATGTTGGCATGTATACCGGGGCCCCATGGGGACCATCAAATTCTATCGAACTGAGGATTTTCCAGCATGCCACGGATGACAGCCTGATGACAGCTATGGCTTTGCGATTTAAAAAATGCCCTCCTTTTCTTGGCCACCATATCTGGCTTATGAGCTAGGAGATGTCCTGTCTGATTTCTAGATATGGGTTTGTCTGAAAATATACCCCCCAGTTCAAATGGATGTCCATTATTGCTATTGAAAGGCTATCCGCTATCCCAGTATCCTATTTGCAAACAAAACCATCAATCCAATATCGGCCAAGGACTGCGGGAAACTAGCTCCCATTGGTTGAACAGAATGGCGCTTGTTTTCCCCAGATTGGCCTCCTTGCCACTTACATCGAAAAGCAAGCAAAGGTGATACGGCCTGAAGGTCTCTTAGGGCATTTCAAGAGTAAAATCTCGTTCGTTTCTACAGAGTAAAACCACCCCAAAAGCGCCTCGTTCGTTTTGTCTTCACCCTTGTCTTCGCCCTGATCCTCGCCCTTGTCTTCCCCAGATGGTGGCTGGGTCTGCGATTGCTCCGTCTCATCTTCGTTGTTGCCCTGCGTGTTTGCCAGCTGGGGGTGTGAGACAATTTCTCATCAGAAAATAAGCCGTACAACAGGGAATCCTCTACTCACTCCTTGCATTACCTGCCAACAAAAAATCTGTCATTACCAGATTGGACCTAGTCCTAGTCCCAACTTGTGGCAAATGTTGACATAATGATATGAAATGAACTAACCATAAAAACGATGCAAGTAGCCCAAACAAAAATCAGAGTACGGAACAAACGCGGCATTCTCCACACGATGATCGGCCAAAAACAAAAATGGTCTTTCAATGTCTTCCAGCTCGCAGTCTGTAGATACATGATTCAAGAAATTCTTGTTCCTGAAAATCACTTGACCTCCATGCCATTGCAAGTCCAAGAAAGGGAGGCTTCAAACATATCATCAGGCCCAAGGACATGTCAGGAGCAAAATTTGGTTCCTTCTCTCCGTGTGGAGAGGGCAAGGGGGTGAGAAGTTGAAACCTTGGTGAAATTAAAGGCCTTCTCTGCGAGAGGCACATGTCACGACTAGGACTCATTCTTTTCTGACTGAAACCAGCCCAGAGCACCTCGTTCGCATTGTCTTCACCATTATCTTCCCCCTTGTCTTCTCCTTTGTCTTCGCCAGATGGTGGCTGGGTCGGGGATTGCTCCGTCTCATCTTCGTTGTTTGCCTGCGTGTCTGCCACATGAGGGTGTGGAGAAAGAATTTGTCGTCAGGCCATATGCCTCCACATCCTCTACCCACAAGGAATTTATGTGCAAACAGCAACACAAATCTACAGCAAGAAATATATCTATAGGGTTCCTTTCAATACAATGCTTCATATGAAGCAAAATGAACCCTTAGACTAGAATTATACAATGCTATAGGCTATAGCCTTTCAGGTCATTACACAACAAGAATACCACACCCTTTGCCCCGCGTATCAAGTACATGGACAGGCCAAAAGCAGAAAAGGTTCTAATCTGTGAGAAGGGCCAAGCACATGTCAAGACTAGGACTCATTCTTTTCTGACTGAAACCAGCCCAGAGCACCTCGTTCGCATTGTCTTCTCCTTTGTCTTCGCCCTTGTCTTCACCCTTGTCTTCGCCAGATGGTGGCTGGGTCGGGGATTGCTCCGTCTCATCTTCGTTGTTTGCCTGCGTGTCTGCCACATGAGGGTGTGGAGAAAGAATTTGTCGTCAGACCGTATGCCTCCACATCCTCTACCCACAAGGAATTCTTGCCGTGCCATGGTCAAATCTGACGCCTTACGCTATTTGCCAACAAGAAACAAATCACTACCAGCTAGATGTTCCCGAAGTTTGGCAAATGTTGGCAATGAATTGCAATAAAGGAACAATGCTGAAGTCAAGACAAGTAGCCCAAATAAAATCCGGAAGACTGAGCAAAAAAAACAAAACCTTAACAAAAACACTTGCTCACACCTGTCGGTGTTGTAAAAGCGAGAAAAGTTGACTGTGAGCTGCAAAACAAACAAGTCTAGTCCCCGTATATATTTGCTATTTGGTGCTTTGATCACCTTAGATCACTTGGCCAACAAGCCATTTTTACATGAGAACTCAAAAAGTCGAAGGCACCGAGAGTTCTAATGTCTAAGGAGGTCCAATGATATGTGAAGACTAAGACTTCTTTGGTTTCAGAGTGAAACAACCCCAAAGCACCTCGTTCGCGTTGTCTTGACCCGTGTCTTCTACATTGTCTTCACCAGACTGGGGTTGCGCTTGCTGCGTCGCATCTTCGTTATTGCCCTGCGTGTGAGTGCTTGCCATCAAAAGAATACAGATTCCTATCAACAGGAAATCCTTTCGGTGCCATGCATGCAAGCAGCACGGCCAAGATCCTTTGGACTATGGGCAAACCACATATTTGCTTGCACAGGAGTTGCCGTTCTCAAAAGCCAAAAATTATGTGCAAACAGCAACACAAATCTACAGCAAGACTATATCTATAGGGTTCCTTTCAATACAATGCTTCATATGCAGCAAAATGAACCCTTAGACTAGAATTATACAATGTACAATGCTATAGGCTATAGCCTTTCAGGTCATTACACAACAAGAATACCACACCCTTTGCCCCCCGTATCAAGTACATGGACAGGCCAAAAGCAGAAAAGGTTCTAATCTGTGAGAAGGGCCAAGCACATGTCAAGACTAGGACTCATTCTTTTCTGACTGAAACCAGCCCAGAGCACCTCGTTCGCATTGTCTTCTTTGTCTTCGCCCTTGTCTTCACCCTTGTCTTCGCCAGATGGTGGCTGGGTCGGGGATTGCTCCGCCTCATCTTCGTTGTTTGCCTGCGTGTCTGCCACATGAGGGTGTGGAGAAAGAATTTGTCGTCAGACCTTACGCCTCCACATCCTCTACCCACAAGGAATTCTTCCCGTGCCATGGTCAAATCTGACGCCTTACACTATTTGCAACAAGAAACAAATCACTACCAGCTAGATGTTCCCAAAGTTTGGCAAATGTTGGCAATGGGTTGCAATGAAGGAACCATGCTGAATTCAAGACAAGTAGCCCAAATAAAATCCGAAGACTGAGCCAAAAAAAACAAAACCATAACAAAAACACTTGCTCACACCAGTGTCGGCAACCTCAAAGCCAGAATAGTCAACTGTAAGCTGCAAAACAACCAAAATTGCATCTAATATCATCTAATCAGTCCCTGTCAAGAAACATCTTGAAAGTTGGACTTAAAGACCCAAGTATGATCCAGTATGAACACAATCATCTAATCATGCTTTTCCAGGATGATTAGGCCTCCATACCCCCTTACAGAGAGAACTCAAAGGCACCGAGAGTTCCAATGTGTGGACAAAAATGTCCAGACTATACGTGTCCTTTGTTTCTGAAATCGGCCCAAAGCACCTCGTTCGTGTTGTCTTCACCTTTGTCTTCACCCTTGTCTTCCCCAGATGGTGGCTGGGTCTGCGATTGCTGCGTCTCATCTTCGTTGCCCTGCATGGTTGCCAGCTGGGGGTGTGGGTGTTTGCCATTAGAAGATTGCACATTTCTACCAGGAATCCTTTCGGTGTCATGCTCAAAAAATGATTCCGTACATCAGCTGCCAACAAGAAACACATCCCTATCAGTTTTGAATGGACTTAAATGGGCCCATGATGCGTCCAAGTTTGGGAAATTGTTGCGATGGAGAAATCATTCTTCTCACATACACGGAGCGCAGTCAAGATCCTTAGGACTATGGAGACACCACACATTTGCTTTTGTCGCCGTTCTCAAAAGCAAAAACTTATAAATTGCAAACAACAACAACAACAACAACAGCAACAACTCTACAGCAAGGCTATATCTAGTTAAGTATACAATGCATCATCTGCAGAAAAAAAAGTAGACTAGAGTACTGCCATGTTATGAGGTCAACAAAAAAACATACCATGCCTTTTGTCCGAATGCAAACACTTTGCCCAGGTATCAAGTACATGGACAGGCCAAAAGCAGAAAAGGTTCTAATCTGTGAGAAGGGCCAAGCACATGTCAAAACTAAGACTCCTTCATTCCTGAGTGAAACCACCCCGGAGCACCTCGTTCGCATTGTCTTCACCATTATTTTCCCCCTTGTCTTCTCCTTTGTCTTCGCCCTTGTCTTCACCCTTGTCTTCGCCAGATGGTGGCTGGGTCGGGGATTGCTCCGTCTCATCTTCGTTGTTTGCCTGCGTGTCTGCCACATGAGGGTGTGGAGAAAGAATTTGTCGTCAGACCTTACGCCTCCACATCCTCTACCCACAAGGAATTCTTCCCGTGCCATGGTCAAATCTGACGCCTTACACTATTTGCCAAGAAGAAACAAATCACTACCAGCTAGATGTTCCCAAAGTCTGGCAAATGTTGGCAATGAATTGCAATGAAGGAACCATGCTGAAGTCAAGACAAGTAGCCCAAATAAAATCCGGAAGACTGAAGGAAAAGACCAAACTAAAAAACAAGGTTTGCTCACTCGGCATTATAAAAGCGAGAACAGTCGAGTGTTAACTGCAAGAAAATCAAACTAAGTCAGTCTAGTCCTTGTCAAGAAACATCTTTAAGCTTAGTCTTCAAGAATCTTAAAGACCCCAGTATGATCTAGAAATATCCAGATATCCAGTATGTACACAATCCTTTAATCATGCTTCTCCAGGATGATTAGGCCTCCATACCCCCTTACAGAGAGAACTCAAAGGCACCGAGAGTTCCAATGTGTGGACAAAAATGTCCAGACTATACGTGTCCTTTGTTTCTGAAATCGGCCCAAAGCACCTCGTTCGTGTTGTCTTCACCTTTGTCTTCACCCTTGTCTTCCCCAGATGGTGGCTGGGTCTGCGATTGCTGCGTCTCATCTTCGTTGCCCTGCATGGTTGCCAGCTGGGGGTGTGGGTGTTTGCCATTAGAAGATTGCACATTTCTACCAGGAATCCTTTCGGTGTCATGCTCAAAAAATGATTCTGTACATCAGCTGCCAACAAGAAACACATCCCTATCAGTTTTGAATAGACTTAAATGGGCCCATGATGCGTCCAAGTTTGGGAAATTGTTGCGATGGAGAAATCATTCTTCTCACATACACGGAGCGCAGTCAAGATCCTTAGGACTATGGGGGCACCACACATTTGCTTTTGTCGCCGTTCTCAAAAGCAAAAACATATAAATTGCAAACAACAACAACAACAAACAACAAACAACAAACAACAAACAACAAACAACAAACAACAAACAACCAACAACCAACAACCAACAACCAACAACCAACAACCAACAACCAACAACCAACAACCAACAACCAACAACAACAACAGCAACAGCAACAGCAACAGCAACAGCAACAGCAACAACTCTACAGCAAGGCTATATCTAGTTAAGTATACAATGCATCATCTGCAGAACAAAAAAAGTAGACTAGAGTACTGCCATGTTATGAGGTCAACAAAAAAACATACCATGCCTTTTGTCCGAATGCAAACACTTTGCCAAGGTATCAAGTACATGGACAGGCCAAAAGCAGAAAAGGTTCTAATCTGTGAGAAGGGCCAAGCACATGTCAAAACTAAGACTCCTTCATTCCTGAGTGAAACCACCCCGGAGCACCTCGTTCGCATTGTCTTCACCATTATTTTCCCCCTTGTCTTCTCCTTTGTCTTCGCCCTTGTCTTCACCCTTGTCTTCGCCAGATGGTGGCTGGGTCGGGGATTGCTCCGTCTCATCTTCGTTGTTTGCCTGCGTGTCTGCCACATGAGGGTGTGGAGAAAGAATTTGTCGTCAGACCTTACGCCTCCACATCCTCTACCCACAAGGAATTCTTCCTGTGCCATGGTCAAATCTGACGCCTTACACTATTTGCCAAGAAGAAACAAATCACTACCAGCTAGATGTTCCCAAAGTTTGGCAAATGTTGGCAATGAATTGCAATGAAGGAACCATGCTGAAGTCAAGACAAGTAGCCCAAATAAAATCCGGAAGACTGAAGGAAAAGACCAAACTAAAAAACAAGGTTTGCTCACTCGGCATTATAAAAGCGAGAACAGTCGACTGTTAACTGCAAGAAAATCAAACTAAGTCAGTCTAGTCCTTGTCAAGAAACATCTTTAAGCTTAGTCTTCAAGAATCTTAAAGACCCCAGTATGATCTAGAAATATCCAGATATCCAGTATGTACACAATCATTTAATCATGCTTTTCCAGGATGATTAGGCCTCCATGCCCCCTTACAGAGAGAACTCAAAGGCACCGAGAGTTCCAATGTGTGGACAAAAATGTCCAGACTATACGTGTCCTTTGTTTCTGAAATCGGCCCAAAGCACCTCGTTCGTGTTGTCTTCACCTTTGTCTTCACCCTTGTCTTCCCCAGATGGTGGCTGGGTCTGCGATTGCTGCGTCTCATCTTCGGTGTTGCCCTGCGTGTGAGTGCTTGTCATCAAAAGAATACACATTCCTACCAACAGGGAATCCTTTCGGTGCCATGCTCACAAAATGACTCGTACATCACCTGCCAACAAGAAAGAAATCGCTACCAGTTTTAGATGGAGTTGGACGCGCCAAAATTTGGAAAATCTTTGAGATGTATAAATATGTCTGGATAAATCATTTTCCACACATAGAAGCAGCGCAACCAAGATTCTTAGGACTATGGGGCAGACACAAATTTGTTTGCACCAGTGGAGCCGTTCCCAAAAGCCAAAAGTCACAGGCAAACAGCAACACAAAATCTACAGGAAGATTGTATGTAGATAAGTATGCTTCATCAGCAGAAAATGAAAGCTCAGACTAGAGTGCTGGCATGTTATAGCCTATGAGGTCAACACACAACAAAAATACCACACCCTTTGTCGAAAAGTAGAACATTCTGCCCCCAGTATCAAGTACATGGACAAACGAAAAGCAGAAAAGGTTCCAATCTGTGAGAAGGGCCAAACACATGTCAACACTTAGACTCATTCGGTTCTGAGTGAAACCAGCCCAGAGCACCTCGTTCGCATTGTCTTCACCATTATCTTCCCCCTTGTCTTCTCCTTTGTCTTCGCCCGTGTCTTCGCCAGATGGTGGCTGGGTCGGGGATTGCTCCGTCTCATCTTCGTTGTTTGCCTGCGTGTCTGCCACATCGGGTGTTTGTCTGAAGAAGAAAACACATTTCTTCCCACAGGGAATCGTTACATTCAACTGCAAACTGCAAACAAATCCTGTTACATCTGTTTACATCTAGTTGCAATTCTCCATCTGCACAAAAATGATACGTTTGAATTTAAAGTTCGTCTGTGAGTTCTAAAACAAATACATACCAAGATTACCAAGTTTGTGTTTCTTTAAAGGCATCTGTAATCATATATTACATATACTATAGTAGTCTATAATATATATATATACGTATATATGGTAGATCCACAGCATTTACATTCACACACCAAAGACTTAGAGTTATATGGAGTCTGTGAAGGTCGGACCTTGCTCACCTTGTCACCTTGCCACATTGGTCAGTGCCCAGTATCGTCCAGTATCTACTTGCACACATGTGAATGGAGAGTATAGTAGGAAATGGTAAGAAGCAACTTACGCAAGCAAACATGACTTTGCTCGCAGTATCTCGCAGTATAATGGATGTTTTTTCTGTTTGTTTTCGATTCACATCAAAAAACATATGTAAAACGGCTAAACATATTCATAAATAAATATGCGTTCTATTTCTATTAATTTGATAACACATTTGCTTGGCTAAAGCCCAGACTGCTTGGTGAAAGGCCCATTTCAGCTATTGCTGTGTTGGGCCGTTTAGCATCAGAAACACGGTGGGAAGGGTCTAGAAATGCTGGAGTTAGGTGTGTCTGAACATTTACAACAGTCATCAAAAATGGCAATTTTAACATGGAGCATGATGATGCTACATTGGAATATATTGGAAGAATTGGGTGTACCCTCTGGTAATTTAACATGGCTATTGAAAATCACCGTTTGAAATGGGCAAATCAGCTATAAATGACAATTTTCAATAGTCATGTTAGTTTACCAGAGGGTAATGTTGAATCAAAACGACATAAAAATCGAGTCGGATTAAAGCGCATGTGTAGCCGCGTTCCACAATCATGGAGAATGGGACCCACAAAACCTGATCAACTTACGATGGCCAGCACGGCTATCCCAACGTGTTTTTGTGGTGCCCATGGGCCATGGACTTATCTGACTGGTGAATTATTGGCGAAGCAAATTGCCCCAATGTTGGTAAAACTGGCTGCCATAAACTTTACCATCCCCCAGGAAAATCACCGTTTTTATAGGTGGTATAAACTTACCATTCCCAGGAAACTGGGTGGTTTATGACATTGTTTTCACAATTGTTTTCACCACATTGTTGGAAATGGGTTGCAACGGGTTAGTAACACTTAGTTCACCCACTCACAGATGTTAATGAAATTTATATAATGAACTCTACGGTTTTTCTCTCAATAACAATCCACCAACTGCCAAGCACCTCATTCTCAGCCACTGGTGCTGCTTCAATCTGCACGGCCGGGAGACTCAAATTCTCGGATTCACTCTTAATTCAGCAGCTGGTAATGTCCAGTAACACTGGGATTCTCTCAGCTTATTTTTTGTGGCTACAATCATACATAAAAGTGGATAAACTTTCACCACAAGAAACAAACATAAATTAAAAACATGTGGTGTAAACAATCATACATAAACCATCCCCCAGTCACCATGTTTTTTCGGTGGAAAAAAAACTTACCATTCCCAGTGGGCCGTCCTGAGATTCCTCTTACGTCCTACGCCCCGTGCACCGAGAAATGCTTTGAAGGACTGTCGGACAAAAACAGACACACTCACATCATTGGTTCACTCACATTTTCTTATAATCTCAAACCTTGGCCCCAACAAAATATGCATACTGTGGATGGTTGCGAAATCCTGCACCACCAAAAGGATGCTTGAAACATGTTGAAACCCTATAAATGATGGGATGTTTACCACTTATCAATTGGTGGAGTTTGCAACCACAGCCCAGGTTCAAATTTCCGGATCTAAGTACAGGAATTATGGATTTGTTTTTCTTTATTATAGATTCTAATTGTTCGGTATGCTGTTCGATGTTTTCAGTGTAAGATTATAATTGTCTAAACATGGACCTGAATGGGACCACTGGAATGTGTAGCCTGGGCCTTGTGAGCAGTCAAGTAGGAACTCCTGATGAACTAACAGTTGCTATTTTGAAAACCCCAATCATTTAAATACCCTGCGTCTTGCACTTTCCGCATTTGTGGCAACAAATACAAACCATGAAACTATCCAATCCCTCGTGGTGCATTACTCAGAATTCCTTCGCCATGTATGCCATGTAAACAGGTTATCAACAGAATTATGTTTACCATCCAGGTGAAAATCCCAAGAAATCAACCCATATAGTCTCACAGTACCATATATATATATAATGTATTTATAAATATGTGTATATATATAAGGTGAGGCCCCGCAGTTATAAGTTGGTTTATAAACCCCATGAATACTATAGTTATATCCCAAGCCAAAACATGTAGCAAGTTAGATGTGGGTCAACTTCGCGATTTCGTAAGGCATGGGTCCTCACAATTCGTATAATTGTATTCTCATGGTTGGTTCATAAACCCATTAACTACTATAATCATCATGAAGCCTATGGTTTTCCTAGTTATAATCATAAACCAACTTAGCTCACTACATAGTCACTACATCCCATTAAATCACCATTCAATCCCATGAAATCACCATGAAATCCCACTAAATCACCATTAAATCCCATAAAATCATCATTAAAACCATGAAATCAACAAGTAAATCCCATTAAATCACCATTAAATCACCATTAACCCCCATTCACCATTTGTTGCCCCGGAAAAAAGAAACATAGAACCGGGCCTCGTGGCCCTTTAAGACCTGGCGTTACGATGGACAAGGATGGACAAAATAACTGTGGTGTTCATCATGGTAAAAAAAAGGTATAACTATACAACCATATAACATCATATAATCCTATATTGAGCCTATAAAGGTTCATTTTTTTCATGTGTATAACTAAGCAATATAGATGAAGAATGGACAATTGATAGGTGGTGAGTAGACATATGGTTATACTTCTACTAGTTAGTGTCTAACCGCTTGGCACAGTGGACTAGTGACTAGAACAAGGCCTCTTCAAAGGTGAGACTCAGCAGGATGGTACAAATGGCATTGGCTTTACCACTTTTTCCCAAATGTCTTCGTGAGATTCAACCCTTTGACAATTTAAGAGTATTTGACCAATGAATTCATTAGCTGATACAATGTGGGCCCCCTAGATAGCTGCTAAGTTGGAATATAACTCCAATAACTATGGTTTATCTTACTTATAGCTATAGTTAATGGGGTTTATAAACCAACTTGTAAGTGGGGGGGGCACATTGTAACTATAGTTAGACACCGTAAAACTCGTTTACCCAACGAAGCGTGGACTTGGTCGGCAATGACTCTCCACAGATTGCCTGGGAAAGGGTCCAATCCGACCATCGATCATCGAAGTTTTTTTTGGGGCTCCGGGTCCGACAAAAAAAAAAACGCGTTCTTGAAGAACTGGGATCTAAGATCTTTGGGTAATTATTGTCCCTAAGTTTGGATCATCTTCTAGGTCATCGGATCATCTTCAACTGGGATCCTTTTTTGTTTTTGGTCTTCACATGTTTTCACACACCACGGGGATGATCCGAAGTGGCGGCTCACCCCCCTGTGGTGTTTCGCGATGTAAAAAAGTAGTCGAATGTCGAATCACCAGGTTTATCTGGTAATGGAAAACATAGCACTGGCATCATTTAATGTCAAAACGTAGTGTCCGAGGAAGCAATGGCACTAAATATGCATCTTCTTTGCACCTTTTTGCTGGGAAATATGGTATAATCATCGAACTAAAATGGGTGATGTTCAATTGCTAGGTTGAACTATTGGAGGTTTTCTGTTGATTATAATCCAAAAATCGTGATTCTCAAATTTGTGTTCATTTCATGTTCACTCTAATTATTATTATGTTGAACTTCACTAATGTTTGGATATGTTTGGTATGTTCAATTCAACCCAATCCACGTTGCTTCGCCGCAAGTTTGCTTTTTGCAGTTTCAACCCTGCTAAAGAGGTAGTGAGAGGCCCCAGCTCATGGCTAATCCAGGACAAAAATCGTCAATCACAAAACAACTGAAGAAAAGAAACACATATCACTTACACAAAGATATTGCCGATGTATTTTGAATGAAATTGCGATCACTGAGCTATACAGCTATACCATATATCAGCTTACAAAATATCAGTTGCTATTCAATATCTAAAAACAGGTTCTTGGCAAAGACCCCAGCTGATAAAAATTATTCCCAGAAATCAGCTACACCAACATCATTCAACATTTAAAAATTCCTCAGCATTTTCGAAGTCCAGGCTTCGTGCTGCCGTGCATAGAGGATTACATCATTCAACATTTAAAAAAAGAATATTGGAACACAAGCCACTAAACACCTTTTTCTCAGTAAAATCTCCCCATCCCGACACGGACAGCACGCATGTCCCGCCCCTGCGAAAAGCCAACGCCACGATGCCACGACGACGCCTTCTTGATCTTGTCCAATTTGGGCAGTTGCTCTTCGGGCACTTGAGACTGGCGGATGCGGGCGCTATTTTCAAGGAAGTGTTCCATGTCATAAGCTACTTCGATATGGGATATGATGGATATGTTTTTTATACAATGTGGGGACCCCATGTACGATAGCTATGTTGGGGGCCACAGAACCCCAATGCCACTATGGTTTATGACACTTGTAACGAACTAGAAATATATATATATATTATAATAATGGGGTTTATAGTTTATAAACCAACGTCTAACTGGATAATGTCAACCCTGGATTAATAAACCCTAGCTTATTAATTAGGGGGTACTCCCCTAAAACCGTGACAATCTGATACTTAAATGGTACCACCCCAATTAAACAGCCTATAGGGGTTTATTAATCCCTGGTTGTATATATATATATATAACACATACATGGAACAAGTACACACACATATATTGATTATCAACAATTTACCCTCTGGTAAATTAACATAGACCCTGGCAGTCATCGGGGTTGGAAGACTAGCTTCCATTAAAAAATGGTGATTTTACCAGGGTCCAACTGTTAATTTACCAGGGGGTATATACTGTTGTTCCTTAAGAATTTACCCTAGATGCACCACAGCCCAAGTAGATTGCTGTCTTGGGTGATCGTTACTAACATCAGAAACCAAACATTACCCGGTCATGTTAAGCTCTTGTTGGCTGTAGATCCTGTAGATTTTGTTTGTATGAATAGCTTTAGCATCTATTGGTCCATTGTCCTTGGTGACGCCCAATCACAAGCCCACAGAAACATTACCCCGTTAAACCAAAAACGGTTTTAAGTGCAGTTCGATATAACCAGGCTTCAAGTTCTACCAAAGTTTGAGGAAATCATCCCAGCAACATGGCTACAATGTGGGGCCCCCAAACGTTAAACGTTGGTTTATAAACCCTATTAACATCTATTAACTATAGACTATAGTAATTTGTGTATGATAAACCAGAGTGAAATTGGAGCGATTAGTGGCCCCCAACTGAGCGCTATCATAAATCAGCTAGCAAAATCCCCATGGAAATCCCCATGTTCCTATGCTTTAACTATGGATTTGTCCATTGGTTTAGCCCCACGACTTGTGTTGCACCTGATGAAACATCGAGCCCAGGGGCCCAGGGGGGCGGCAATTCCCAGCGCAACTTTTGACGCGAGTGACGCGAGGGTCTGGCGGTAACACATGCACTGTCTGGCTAATAGCTGGATGATTTTTTGTGAAACCCCATGGATTGGAAACCTCCAGATTGTTGAAATAAGGTAATACATCCCAATGACTTGTAATCTTAACTTAGCTGTATCATAACTGGTTGGTGGTTGACCTACCCCTCTGAAAAATGATGGAGTTCGTCAGTTGGGATGATTGTTCCCAATATGACGGGAAAAATAAAAGTCATGTTCTAAACCACCAACCAGTATGTATAAATATATATATATGTATAAATTATATATATATAGTTATTCCATACATATCGCAAATATGTGTGGTGTGTGTGTGCGCGATTTTTTTACACTGAAGATCTTGGATCACGTAGAGTCTGTGTTTTGTTCGTGTGCCACGCCCGGAGATGCCCGGTCAACTCTTGAAGCATGTTTTCGTTGTAACTATGATCCCAATCATTAACAAATATTGGTACAAAGTAGGCCCCCCAAGTTATAAGTTGATTTATAAACACCAGTAAGTATACGTACTTATATAAGTACCATAAACATCCATAAACCATAGTTGTTGGGGTTATAAACCAACTTAGCTATCTTGGGGAGCCCACATTGTATATAACAACCATATTCTAGGTGTTTATTCCCAATATTTGTTGTAACCGTTTGTTAGGACAATGACTTAAGTTGCAACTAATGTTTTGATTTGATTCCCAAGTGTCATGAAAATGTCATTCATCATACTTAAATGGTCTGTAGTTTCCAAGACCATCAAGGTAGTCTTTTACCGATAGTTCGATCAAGTGATTCACCAAAGAACATGTTGGTTTTTGGAAGCACAGTCGTTGCTGTCGCCAACTCAGCGACAAGAACGCTACAGTCCTCAGCAAACCAGGATCGCAACGCAATATCTACAGTCTACTTTTGTAATTCCAAGAATAATTCAGAACAAACCTAAGCCATGCAAAATCACCGACATTTACCAACCTGTTATCCCCACGTTTGCGCTTCCCCTGCCCCCTCAAGTGTGCTGATCTGCGCTCCTCTGCGCTCCTGGAGAAAGGGCAAGAGGAGTTAGCTTTGGCAGGCCACATGGATTTATTGAGTGGCCTGATGCTTCAGCCAACCCCTGAAAATATAAACCCGTCATATTTTCAAAGTCATCCAACATCTATTTTAGGGGGGCTAAAATAAGGACTGTAATGAGAAAAATCATCACACATGAAACTACGAACCAAATGTTGAAGATGCTCATTGATATAATTTGTGGATTTTCATGGATTGTATGTAACAAACGGGACCTTAAATGAAAAGGCTGGTCACAACATGTTACAAGGCCATAAAAAATGTGGCTGTGGCAAAAACCCGGAGCAATCAATCCAGAACCATCCCCCATCTTGACTCCTTAGGCCTCTAGCCATGGAACAAGGGGGGCCTGGGGTTATGAGTCCGTCAACAGGCCAATCTCCTGCCGCGACGTTTTCATCAAACTCTGCGACATGCTGCGACATTCCTAGCTGATGGTTTCACGGAATAGATGTCCTCCCTTACCCAAATAGCATGGGTCCCTCCACGTTGGCAGATTGAGATGAATGAGGTCCAAAAGCAGCCTTCAGCGGGCTAGAGCACCTCCATTCTGCGAAACCTTCATGTCTTTATGCCCAGATCGGGCACGCTGTGCACAGCGTCATCAAGGAGAGCACAATTTTGTATGTGCTTGCAGGCAGGGCCGGTTGCTATGCACAGGAATTGGGTGCTCACCACAAAATTGATATTTTTTTAGTCAAGGTAAGACAACAAAGAAATGTAAAACATATAGAAGATTATTACATCCAAGAATCAAAAGCATATCCAAGAAACTGAGAGATGCACCTTTTGTGGTAACAACCTGCTGCTGGCCGACCAAACCTCTAAAACATTGGTCAGAAACCGCAGCGAAATCGTCAAACCGTTCGGAATTTGCCAGTTTTGGCAAAATCGTCGGCTCGTCAAGAAGTTTAATTCACAAATTCAGCATCGCTCCGCACTTCTCGTGCTAGGAGCCTACTGTTTCGTGTGTCTCAAGCAAGAAGAAGCAGACTATCTGCCCGAACGCGTCACAACTACTTGTGTTCAAGGGAGAAGAATCAAGAAGAAACAGACTATCCGCATTCATGTAGGCACTCATACATAGATGGGCCATGGGATTAGCTAAATGGCTGGTAAGTGGGGATATAACCCCCCTAAATCCCAATTAGAATCCATTTACTAACTAGTTAACTAACTCCATGGCCCATCTAAGTACTCTTATCTTTTTACACAGCATCTTGCATGGCCCTATTTCTTTACCACTCGCCAGAGATTTTGAATGGTTTCGCGTCCAGGACTTGGGCGGTACCCAAACAGCGGTGGTTGAGCCTCCCCTGTCGTTAAGAACCAAACAAAAGACCACCAACTCTAGTGATTATAGTGGATTATAATGGTTATATAGTGGGTGATAGTGGATTATAGTGGATTAACAATGGTTGATAATGATGAAAACCATGGTTATCTGGTTGGTGGTTGACCTACCCCTCTGAAAAATGATGGAGTGAAAGTCAGTTGGGATGATGACGTTCCCAATATATTGTTGGGAATGATTTGGAAAAAAAAACGGATTTTGAAACGGCCATCCAAGGCCCGGAGAGCTTGTCTAGGGCTCTGTGCTTGTCTACAACAGGCAGCTCGGATCCCTTCTTCCGCGAGACACACGATCTCCCAAATCTTCAGAAAGTCGTCTTGCCTAGCGTCAGGACAATCATACACGGAGATTTCGTGAAATAGGGGTACCCCCAAATCATCCATTTTAATGGGATTTTTCCACTACCCGTAATTTAACTTAGCTATTGAAAATGGCACATTTATAATAGATGATTTACCTATTAAAAAAAGTGCTTTTCCATAGTTATGTCTACGTTTACCAGAGGGTATACACCATCCAGCTATGAGGGTACCCCCATGTATGGAAACCCATCAATGGATTGATGGGAGTGCAGGAAAGCAATCGACATTCAAGGCGGGGACCCCAGGGCCCTTTGTTTTTTGTAAATAATTCCAAGCAATAACTATAGCTATTTAGGGGGTTCCATAAATGATGGTACCCATATTTTGGATGGTTCCCTACAGCTCCAAACACCGACACTGAGACTGTATGGATGGAGTTGTTTTTTGGTGTCTAAACACCTTCTCAGAAGGTATTTGGTGCACTAGGGGTTTATAATGGAAAATCCTATGAAAATGGATGATTTGGGGGTACCCCTATTTCAGGAAACCTTCATTTCATAACCATGAATCCTAATGAACGACTGTGAACGACTGTGAACGACTGTGAACGGGGGATGGCGGAAAACAGAATGATTGAATTTGCCACAAACTTGAATAGCTCATACCTAGATCCTCGTTGGAGACACTTTTTGCTAAAAGTATCCTTTTCCGTGCTGCTGCGTGATTTCAAATTTGCGGCGTTTTTGAGTTTCTGCTGCTGCGTTTTTTCTTGCTTCTAAACAAGACTATGCAAGGAGCTGGAGCACTTGGTTTCAGTTTTTTTTTAGTCAGCAACTTTGACGTTTTTATCCCAATGCGAGCTGGTAGTACTTCGGACAAACCCGACCGAACGTTGTGGCTCTTGTGATCCAGGCTTATTCTGCATGTTTGGACAGCCACGTTTTTTTGCACGTCCCCGGTCAGGTCAATCAAAAGAGTCTAAGATTTGTGGAGTAGTTGCGGCGTATTTTGGCTTAATTGCGGCGTAATTTGGCGTAATTGCGGCGTAATTTGGCATAATTGTCGCATAAAATGCTGCAGTAGTTCAATAATTCCATTGCGTTTTTGTGGGATAGTTTTTTTCTCGGCCCGCTGGGA
This sequence comes from Cladocopium goreaui, assembly GCA_947184155.2. Lineage (NCBI taxonomy): Eukaryota > Dinophyceae > Suessiales > Symbiodiniaceae > Cladocopium > Cladocopium goreaui. Next base: position 312,630 of record CAMXCT020001113.1, read on the forward strand.
TCGTTTCTAATTCATGGTTCTAATATGGACAAAGGTTGAATTTGGAGCCTTAGTTCTTTGCAAAGTTGGTGGATAAGTCTTGATGTGTCTTGATGGATGAGGTCCAGGAAGCTTGATAGCATTGCCAATCTAGGTACCCTGCAAAAAAAGACAAATTCTTTGCAGGTGAACGTAGATATTCCCATTGATACCAAAAGACTAGTTAGAATTAAAGTACCCATCTAAGATTGACCTAGCTATATGGCCATGTTCAATAGTTCTTTGTATGTTTACCAGAACCCATATGCTCCATGTATAGTATATATTTACCTACATCTATAGGTCATTTATGGGGTAAATGTTGTAAATATTCCAGCACCATGGAGCATATGGGAGCGAGTATTGGAGGATATGCCCATCGTATTGGTTTATAAACGAAGAACCAAAACGAAAAGCTGAGCAACCAAAACGATTTTGCCACTTGGGGATCACATTGTGCAGTCAGCGGATAACAGCTCCGCCTTTTTTCAAAGTCCTTTTATATCCCTCATTGGCATGAAATTATGTCCTACGATGTGGGGCCCCCAAGATGGTTAAGTTGGTTAATAACTCCAATAACTATGGTTTATCATACTTATTATACTTATTACTATAGTGAATAGGATTTATGAAACAAAAAAACATAACGTTTGGGGAGCCCACATTGTACTATAGTTATATCATCCATATTATAATGTACTATAGTTATATCATCCATATTATAATGTTATCCCAATAGTTATCTACCCCATTGATATCATCCATTAACATAGCAATGGAAAGATCCACCCATTTTTATTGGGAAAATCCACTATTTCGATGGCCATTTTCAATAGCTATTTTGACATAACCAGAGGGTATATCAATGTATGTCCCATACATATTATCACGTTGTCAGTCTGCCTAGCGGAAATCTCCTTCATCCCACAATATCCCACGAGTAAACCTGGTCCCGGGAACGCCACGGAACGGTAAACCCTACGTTTTTTTTGGGCCATGGGAAAAACGCGATTCCTGGTTAGTCACTTGGGATATAACCCAAAAAAAAACAATGAAATAATCCATGGCTACTAACTAGTTAACTAGCTCCATGGCCCATCTAAGTATGTATATCATGATGTATCCATATCCACCATCAACTCAACGTTCACTGGGATTCCTTGCGCTATTCCATGATATTCCCAGGCTTTTCCCGGCACCAACTTCAAGGAGCGCAACGCATCGCGGGGCCCGCCTTGCTGTCTACAAAATCGCCTTCAGCGATTTGACGAAGAAAACCTTCTATTGTTGTCCTTCACCTAAGCGGATGAGCAGAAAGGGGAGCGAGTGATCGTTGAAGTGTCAGATGTGTAGATGGTTTCTATCTTTTTGGAAGGGGAAAAAAAGAGGGGCTGAATGAAGAATCGAGTTTGATGATTTTTTTTGTCCATTTATGGGATTTTGACAAACAACATATAGGGATTTGACTTGATTTGATCGTCAACGAGCACAAGTGGTCACGTGGATCACGTGAAGAGAAAATTACCGGGAACTCCCTATATTCGAAATGATGTGAGAAGGATTCACACTGATGTCCTGACCATTTTCTTCATCAGACCAATCTTCTGAGTTTTTTTGGCTCATCTAAGAAGTTGGCTCGATTGCTGGTTAGTCAGATCCTCTTATAGCCAGTGAAAAATGGGAGCCAAATCCCAGATTGATCATTTATGTTTATTTCGTAACTTTCCCATGTTTGAGAACCTCTGTACTTTGCAAAATTCTACAAATATTGCGCGCCTTTGCTATTTCAAATTATCTTTTCCAAACAACTTAGTTGAATGATATATACTTCATTGATTGTTGTAATTGAGTGTTCTTTCATCGTTTAATCAAGTTAAGTTGACGCATAGGCCCAGCTATGGCAAGCCGCTGACTTGTTATTTTGTCATGTAGCTCACCCACACCTTTAATCATCAATAAATAAATAAAGCAAAAAACACCTGTAAGATTTAATATCATGACCCTAAGTTGACCCATCAAAATTATACGCTAAATATCATGTTTCCACTTCAAATCTATATAAATCCAACTAAATTATCCTATCCAAATCTCCAAAACCTCAGAAAAAAACGCTCAATGAATCCCATGTATCACTGAAAGAAAAAACAACTCTAATGATTATATGTGTTTGTTTTTGTATTTTTTGTCCAATGATATATATATATATAATTACATATGCTATATATATAATTACATATGCTCTAAATATATAATACAACTATATATATATACAAAAAAAGAACATATACTCATAAAATTCCCCATTCAAAAGAACCACGCCACGTTTTTTTCCGTTTCGTCCAAGGCGCTCAATTGAACGCTCACATCCGCGGGCGTCACTGGATCCACCGCGTCCGGCTCCCCCGTGGCCGTGGAGCGCTTCGCAACGCCGAAGGCGCCGCGGCGCGCGGCGACGAGGACGGTGAGGGCGCCAAGGAAGGCGCCAATGGAAACGGCCACCAGGATGTATCCTGCCAAGGACATATGATTTAACATGATTTCACTGTTATCATGAAAACTATGTGGTATCATCATGAATATATATATATATATACAATTTGCCCCCCCCCCCAGTTATAAGTTGGTTTATAATCCCATTAACTGTAGTAATAAGTACCATAAACCATAGTTATTAGAGTTATAAACAAACTTAGCTATCTTGGGGGCACCATCTTGTATATATATATATATGTATACCCAGACCATCCAAATAGCCCCATAACTATTGGGCACGCCGCTGAGAGTCGCGTCTAGGTATCTATGACTAATAATGATTGGATAGAGGATTTTTTTTGGGCCATTGACTATAGTTAATGGGACCATGTGTAAGTGATATCATCTAAATGGTGATAGTATCAATAGGGTAATAGTTATGATATAAATTGAAATGTGTAAATGATAACATCAGGAAGCATATTGAAATTGGCATTTATTTATATATATATGTATATACAACATGTGGTTTGGGAAAAAACACATTCATATACATTGATAAATTAGCTAATATGTCTAAGTTAGAATCATACGTGGATGTATCATGGTAGTGGGTATGAGGAATATATTTCGGGGTATAGTGCATACATACATATTAATATAGTATCAATCATAAGTCCAATGGACCATAGAAACCAAGAGAAATGATGAATCGTGATCTGACATGGATTGAATCAGAAAATGTATCGTAAAGATGGTAACCACAAGAAATTCATTGTGATTGAACTTTCTTCACCAAGAAAAAAGGGGAATTAATTGATGAATCTTAGATTTTTTGGGAGTCCTAAGTTGTCTGAAATCCATAGGCTTAGCGATATGTCTATAGTTGGGTTTCAACACACCAACTTCAACTGGGCGGCATCGTATCCTGGAGATGAGGGGCAAATCCTCTGGTGTTTTAGCGAAGCTATGGAAGATCACAATTTTCGAAGGGCAAATCATCATCAATCATCTATAAAAGTGTCATTTCCGATAGCTGTATGAAATAATCAGAAGGTACATATATAATCATATATATAATTATATAACTTTATATAGCGATTTGTTTTTTTTACATACATTTATGATGTATCTTGGATGTAAATGGCAGGTGTATTTGATGGAGATTGGAAGATTGAGGCATAGGTTTCTTTGTTTTATTCAGAAACCACAGGAACAAGGGTGATCATAATGGCTAGATCGGTCATGTAATTCAAGGAGTCTAGATGTTTGAACAATGAAATAGGATCCTGGAGGTTAGGGATCAACTGGATCCTATCCATGGATCAAAAGATATCGGATGTAAACTTCTGATTCACGTATGGGAATTGTTACGGGCTTCTTTTTCAAAAGGGAAGTCAACTCTCCAACGAACCCTCTGGTGCCATCAAGCGTGCTGGAAAATCCACCATTGATATATGATTTGTCCATAAAATCCTCCATTTATCATGGGCATGTCCCAGGTTTTTCCATGTTTTTTCCATGTTTTTTCCATGGTTTTCCCATGGTTTTCCCATGAAAAGTTCCATTTATCGGGGTTTTCCAGCCAGGTGGTCCTGGTTCTTCGCTCGTCTCCTCCCGCTCTTCGGTCGTCAACACGACACCCTCCTCCTGTGGTGCCGGTAACCGGCGAGCCCCTGGAGGTGTCCAGAAAATGGGGGATGAACATCTAATTACCATTATCCATTTTTTTGAAAAAAATCCATGGGATGGAAAAAAATGGTGCAAAAATAAAATGGGGTATGGAAAAAATATCTAATTCCTGATTTATTTTGCACAATTATCCATCTAATTACATATCTGTATGGAAAAAAAACACCATTTTCGTTGACCAAATCCTCAATTTCTGGCCTTGTGAATGAAATTTGATCTGTGAAACCATCGCATCCCATCAATGAACAATTAATGTAGTAAACCCAGTTATTTTGAACAAACTTTCCATTTACATCCACTGACCAACCATTTAGGGGTCCTTTTAAACCATCCCAAGTTATAAACCTCTATTGGGTTTACCTCATAGGTTTCGCAAAAAAAAACCACGAAAAATTCCGGATTCCGCGTTTCTCCAAGGAGAAGCACCGTGAAAAAACCACGGCTGTCCTTGCTGATAGCGAGCCCTCGTCCCGTTCTGTGGCGTTCCTTGGGTGCCATCTGCTGGGGCTCAGAAATCATCGCCGCACCTGCGCCAGAGAGACGGATTCGGTCGAGTGATGGTGGTTGGTTTATAAGCCATTGACTATGTATATCTGTATAACTATATATGTATAGTATATATATATAACTATATATGTAGTTATATATAATTTATTTATATCTATATATCATTGACTATGTATGTACATATATGTATGTATGTATGTATGTATGTATGTATGTATGTTATGTTATGTTATGTTATGTTATGTTATGCTATGCTATGCTATGCTATGCTATGCTATGCTATGCTATGTTATGTTATGTTATGTTATGTTATGTTATGTATGTATGTATGTATATATATATATATTAATTATATATGTAAACACCATGATAGACCATTAATTACCATTATATACCCCACATAAACCCGAGTGAGCCACATTATAAATCGATGATTTGCGCCACCAAACATCCGAGCCACAAACAGACTTAGCCCACTTGTAGCTGAACTATCGCCATGTTTACTCCTCCCAAAACGAACATGAAGCCCAACACATTGTCATTTCGAATAAACACAACATCCACCAAATCATTAAGCTTGCCAAACAAAAAAATATATATGATTTATTTCGGAAAATGATCACCCAACGCCATGATGTGGGACCGAAAAAGATGTCAGATTCTTGCGACCCGCCTGTGCCCGGGGCCAAAGTTTCAAGGTGATGTTTCCTCAAGGCCGCAGGACCCCACCCAGGGCGGCAAATCTTCGGATATCATAAGGATGTAACACAAAAAAAAACCTGGGGATGAAGGGTGATATTTCATGAATTGATGTTTTGCAATGTGGTGCCCCAGTTCCTTAGTTAAGTTGGTTTGTAATTAACATAACTAGCGTGTCTGCTAGATATATTTGTTAGGTGGGGTCATTGACCAATTTCTACTTTCTGAGGCACCACCTTGCATGGGTTTATCTGAAAATTCATGGGATACTCATTTTTTTCACCCAGTTACAAGTTGCTTTGTTCAAGCCTATCCTATGGATATACCTAGTTGGATATACCTAGTATAACTCCATATAACTCCTACTTCACCTATAGTTTAAACCCTTCTTATTCAGTTCACCTCCCAATGGGTTGTAGTGGTTAGTGGGATGAGCCTCATGGCTCATCTAGTTTGGTTCCTGTTTTGTCCTGGAAGAGAGAGTTCACAGTTCACAACCCCCCCCCCCACAGTTCCGATACATCGGTACCCCAAACCACCAGTAATATCTGGCTGTATGATATAAGTAATATGATCAACATCACCTTACCAGCAAAAAGATACTAGTAATAATGTTGACCTACGATTTGTAAACTACCCCTGAATAAAGCTAACCAAACCCCCAAACTAAATTATAAACTACCCCTAAATAAAGCTAACTTTTTTGGGCCCCAACCCCAGATTTGCCCAGATGGGGGTGAAAAAAAATGTCAATGCTTTATTTGAGGTGGCTTTCATGTACTAATTTATATTGCCAGCTCATTCTTACCTTGATAACTTCAAATTTTCAAAAATAATGGTTGCTCTTTTTTATTCAAAACCTTTATTCAAAATTATCCAAAATCAATCCCAAATCAACTCGTCAAGGGTACCCCCCATGAGGTGCCTCAGCACTAATTAGAGTTTGACCCTGAATAAAGCTAAATGTTTTTGGCCCTAAACCCAGATTTGCCCAGATGAGGCTGAAAAAATTGTCCATGCTTTATTTGAGGTGGCTTTCATGTACTGATTCATATTGCCAGCTCATTAGATCTTACCTTGATAACTTCAAATCTTCAAAAATAATGATTGCCCTTTTCTATTCAAAACCGTTATTCAAAATTATCCAAAATCAATCCCAAATCAACTCATCAAGGGTACCCCCCATGAGGTGCCTTAGCACTAATTAGAGTTTGACCCTGAATAAAGCTAATTTTTTTTGGCCCTAAGCCCAGATTTGCCCAGATCCATGACATGAATACTAAATCAATACTAAATCCATGACATGAATACGAGATCAATACTAAATCCATGACATGAATACTAAATCAATACTAAATCCATGACATGAATACTAAATCAATACTAAATCCATGGCATGAATACTAAATCAATACTAAATCAATACTAAATCCATGACATGAATACTAAATCAATACTAAATCCATGGCATGAATACTAAATCAATACTAAATCCATGAGATGAATACTAAACCAATACTAAAACAATTGTTGGATTCCTGTTTTTTTTGGAAATTGCATTTTATGTATTCGTTTTAAATTGTGGTAATTGAAAACCAATACATACAAACAAGTTTTTAACTTTATTTGAGGTAATCAAGGGGGGGGGCCCAGGTTTATAAATCAGAGGCAGACATTATATAAACCCTACTAACATCTACTAACTATAATAATGAGTATCATGAACCATAGACATTGGAGTTATGTTCACCAACTTAGCTATCGTTTGGGGGTCCCCATTAGTATCATACAGCCAAATATTATCAGTGCAATCATGGCCAACCTTAGATACCCTGCAAAAAAAATAAAAAAAATCTTAGCTGGTGAACGTAAATAATCCCATTGATACCAAAAGACTAGTTAGGATTAGATAAACTACCATCTAAGATTGACCTAGTCATTGCAATGATCTGGGTAAATTATAATATTTCACTAACCTGAAATAAGGCTATTTGGAGATGATTCCCTATATCTAAACCATGATTCCAGTGAGGTCCCATTCAACATACCCTCTGGTAAACTAACATAACTGTGGAAAACCTCCATGCTATTAATGAGTAAATCCACTATTTCTATGGCCATTTTCAACAGCTATGTTAGTTTACCAGAGGGTAAATAAGGTAAGTAAACCTCTCTGAAAAATATGATATAGTCTCTTGGGATTATTATTCCCAATATGAGGGGAAAAATAAAAGCCATGTTCCAAACCACCAACCAGTTATTCATATGTACCATATATTGGGAATAATCATTGGGATTGTTACACTATATTGGAATATATACCATATATACAATGTGGGCCCCCAAGATAGCTAAGTTGGTTCATAACTCCAATAACTATGGTTTATGGTACTTATAACTATAGTATTCATGGGGTTTATAAACCAACTTATAAGTGGGGGGCCCCACATTGTACCATTATAATGAAATTCCCAACCAGAACATCTTTACCAAGCCCTGCAATTTGATTTGTCAAGGCACAGGGAGGCATCCAACTTCCGGGTGCTGCCCTGATGCAATCGGATCACCTTCGCCTCGATGCGGTCCTCGGCCGGAACGAGCGACGCTCGTGCGAAGCCGGGGCGAGAAAGGACAGGGAGATTTTACGGCTGGGAAAACCATAGGAAAACCACAGGAAACCCCCTGTAAATGGAGCTTTTAAATGAGAAAAACATAGGAAAATCATGGAACATCACCCACAAATCATGTAAATGGAGGTTTTAACAGGAAAATCATGGGAAAATTTGAGGCTTTTTGCATCTCATATCTTTGATGTATGGTGATTTCATTGATGTTAGGAAAATCATTGATACATGGGATTCAATGAGAATTTATCTGGTAATTTGTGCTCAAATCACCAGGGAAACATAGAAAAATCATAGGAAAACCATGGGAAAATGGGCATTTCCATGGGGATTTATAGCTGATTTATGATAGCTATTGAAAATGGCCCCGTCGAAATAGTGAGTTTTCCCATGAAAAATGGTGATTTTCCATAGTTGTTTGTATGTTTACCAGAGGGTATACATGAACTTTTCTGCTATGTTAAATTACTGGAAAGTATCATATTTGTCTCAGAAATTATACAAACACATATGGACAAATACGGTGTCTTCTTTTGACAAGGAAACTGATACGAGAAACTGAGAATTGGAGGAAATTCTGGAGGACATTCTGGAGGAATGTATTAACTATATAGTGTCTAATCATCAATTGTATCATCAGTTCTCACTGTTACCACTGTCATTATCATTGTTATCATGGGTTTAGTCATTAATGTTACTATATTCATATGTAATTAATAGTCATTATAGTAGTAATACGCATAGTACCTATATGTACCTATTGTCATTAATTATTCTTATATAGGTTATTAATTACTATGCGAATGCTGGCCAGCAAAATCCGCAAGCTCCTGGAAACTCCTATTAGGAGGTGGCAAACCCCGAGGAGCACAGTCCAAAAAAACTGTAAGAAGCTTCAAAGTGGGGCCCCCGTTTACGAAATCGCGCAGTCAGTGAACATAACTCCAACTTCACTATGGTTTATGGTACGCAAAGAACTATACTTACTGGGGTTTATTAACCAACATAAACCAACATTCACATCACTGGGCCCCACATTGTACAAATAAATACTGGTGGTTTTTCGCCCTACCCCTCTGAAAAATGATGGAGTGAAACTCAGTTGGGATGATGACATTCCCAATGTACAGTAAGGGGGAAGTCATAATGGCGCCATGTTCCGCACCAACGAGATATGGAAAAATCACCATGTTTTTTCTCCAGGAAACTGATCGAGAAATGGTGGGCTTTGTCATGAAATATTGGATATGACAGATATGATGTAATTAGTCAGGATAGTCCTGCCAGAAGTCACACAAATAATGTATATATATATATATATATACCAGGATGTCCAAACAAATATATATATATATACACCAGAATCTCATTTTTTAAAATTCATTAGCCACCCCTTTGAACGTGCTGGTATATATATATATTATCATACTTTTGGATGTAAACTTAGTGTGCTTAATATTGCTACAACTAGAATTAGACGGTTGTATAATATTAGTCGATTCATGACTATTAGCCGGATGATGACTAATATATTTTCCTTTGTGTATATGTACTATGCATGTGTATATGCTGTATATTCAATTATATTATATATAATTATATATATACATATTATTTGTATTTCTCTTTCAAATGGCGATGTTTCTATTTATTCCCGAGTTTTTTGAAGTTCTTATTGCAACATCCAGTTTCATGACAAACACTAGACCCACTAGACAGCACATGCCATCCTCCGCCTGCCAAGCATCCAAGAAGTCTTGCGTCAGCTTTGGATGCAATGCTTTCTGTGCATCGGGCATCACATGGAAATTCACCAGCAAACAGCTGCGCTCATCGTGCTGTTGAAGCCTGCAGAGATCTACAGGGTGGAATGTGCAGAAGTCGTATGTCGCTGACAGCACCGATATAACTCTGGTTATGTGGGCTATCTATTACCCATGCACGATGAAGCAGTAGGGTCAATGTATATTGAAACATGTCCTCATTTTAACGTGTTATCCAAAACAATCCATTGCTTTGCGGGTGTATATCATCATGGCAGGCAGCTATCATGGCAGGTCCAGCTACGTGTACGTATGTACTATATGCAAATCCACATGCTGGACAATAATGTATATTGTACATATGATCTGTTATGTTAATGTAGCATTTTGAGGTTACACTTAAGGTCAAAAGAACGTGTTTTTCCGTCCCAATTTAGTTTCAAAAAGTTACCATGTCTGATAACAAAAATCACATTAACATCACCCTCATCCAAATTTAATCGGTGAGAACACATATTAAGAAACAACACATAAATCAATCACGCTTAAATCATCATTTAAAAATCTATGTGGTTCCGTGCTGAAGAACATTAAATCCACGAGGCTCCATGGTTGATGTCGCCATACATCAGATTGTTGGTTATCTATCCCACTATTAATACCCCACATAGATCACCCTTATTCATACTGCGTCTATACCCTTATAATCACAGAAAAAATGGTTGGTTTTCCCCCTCAACTGTTGATTCGGGTTGCTCCCCCCCAGATAGTGTCGACGATACGAGGTGGGGGAAATTCATGGACGAGCATAGGTACAATTTCCTCCGCCTGGTGGCAATGATTGACTCTATTGACCTGATTTTGGGGTGCCTGGGGCTTGAAATATGGTGATTTACCATGATTTACCCAGTAGATGGGATATCATGGGATATCATGGGATATCATCAACTGATCGTGGCTGGTTTCCCTCATCAGCTTGATTTCCCCAACGGGCAAAGCCCTCACTTACACATACCAGATTTCACTCACTTGCACATTCTCACTCACTTACACATTCCAGCAACAAAACATCAATCACTTACACATTCCCAGCACCAGGGGATGGGGTGGGGATAGGATGGGAGAATAGCATTCCAATCACATGGCATACACTGACAGTCCACACACAACCACGCCACGCGCATCATCATAGACAAGTAGATGTGCATGTCCACAAATATCGGAATGTGCAAGCGAGGAAATTTCGGCATGTACAAGGCTCGCCCCCCACACCGCTGGTCGAATCACCATTCAATCACCATTTTACCTCATTAAGATTGCCATTTTGGGAGCCACTTCTCTGCGGAAGAGGGAAGGAACAGGAAAGGAAGAGGGAAGGAAAGGAGGAAAGTGTCTGTTTGTGGCCTGAGGCTACTTCTTGATACTTTTTGAACAAATGGGTATCGCTGAGGTATCGCTACAGGTTTTGCACATTTCGCCTATTGCATCGCCGCGGCCTTGTATAGAAAAACCTCAGATGTGGACATGATAGGCAATTAAAGGTATCGCTCTTGGGGGGTGTATCGCTACACAATGTTTTCCAGGCCCTATCTGCATAAGTGGCCTATCATGATCTACGAGAATTTTGACCGTACCTTTTATCTTTTGCTAATGGGCTTTGTAAACCAACAAAAAAAACTTAGCAAAAGAAAGCCCAAAAGATAAACGTGGTAAGATATGACCGTGCCTTTTATCTTTTGTAAACCTTCCCTCTGAGGTTATCAAACGTGGCAAGGGAAAATCCCATGGGATTTTCTTTAGGTGACCTGGTTGGTATCACCTGCAGATGGTGGGGCCCAACCCCGTGCTGACGAAATCGTGATACGTAAATTACTATAGTTAATAACCAATAGGTGTCATAAACTATAAATAGTTCTGGATACCAATTACTATAGTTGTTAACGGTTTATAAACCAACGTATAATTATCATCCATTATCATCCATTAGTGTCCATTATTATTCTATTAGCCAGTATTATTAACTATGGTTAATAACTCCAATTTCACTATGGTTCATGATACTTATTACGATAGTATTCATAGGGTTAAGAAATGGCTAAGTCAGTTAAAATAACTCCAATAACTCACTATGATTTATGGTACTCATTACGATAGGTGGTATACCTACCCCTCTGAAAAATATGAAAGTCAGTTGGAATGATGACATTCCCAATATATTGAAAAACAAAAAATGTTCCAAACCACCAACCAGTAGTGGCACTTTAATGATATATAATTCCCATGATTGGGCCAGTTAATACTTTAATTATGGTAGTTATGGTACTCATAACTATAGTCAATCATATATTGGTTACACTATATTGGAATATATACCATATATACGATAGTTAATAAACAAAAAACAATAGTTTTCATAGGCTTCAAAAACACCAATTCCCATGATTGGGCCAGTTAATGCATGTTAATACTTTAATTATGCTAGTTATGGATAGTTATGGTACTTATAACTATAGTGGATAATAGTGTTTAAAAACAATTTATAACCAATAATTAACTACCAATTACACTAGTTATAGATGGTTGATAACCATTATAACTATAATAATAGTTAGGGTTTATAAACCAATTTATAGCGTGTGGGGGCCCTCTCGCCTCGAGGACTTCCCCATGACCTTGGCCGTGGCCTGACCACAGCGCAGGCGTTCGCCCTGCGTCAAGCTGGTCTGCTCCAGTGAGACCTGGAGGACCTGCAACGGAGTTCCAGCAGCAAAGATGGTGATTTTATGGTGGTGTTTATTTAAGTGGTAAAACACCATGAAAACCATGAACAAATGGTGATTTTATAGAGTTGGGGCTCAAAGAACCTACCAGCGGGTCCAACGGTGCCTGCTGAACCTTTGAGGGAACCGGTGTTGCAATGGCTGACTACGCTCCCAGCTTTCGAGCACTGCAGGGTGGGGAGCGCATTAACTGCGTTGCCTCCATGGTAACCTATGATGTCTCCACTGTCAATCACCTCATGAGTTCAGTGGTTAGCAAGGACATGTTTGCTTTTTCGGGCACCATCCCCTATGGTAAACTGACGTACACCTTGCTGAATGTCCGGGTTGCTCGACCGATGCCCAGGCCACTCTTGGTAGCAGATGAGGAATCCCGATTGCTGCACCATGATGCGTGCACATGGGATAGTGTTCGCGAAGTGATTGAACTTTGTGCAGGTTATGGAGGTCTTGGTCAGGGCCTTCTCACAACTGGTTTTTCTCCCACTGTTTGCTGCGACATGAACCCGTTGATGAATGATTTGTACAAAGCCCAGATGCAGATTCCAGCGGTTTGCGGTGACATTAGCAAAGTCTCAACAATTGCAGCTTTGTGGAATCACTGTCCTCGGTCCACAACCCTCAGCTCCGGAGTGTCTTGCCAGCCATACTCCCAGTTGGGAGATGGCAGAAGCGGTGATGACCCGAGGGCACAAAGCTTGCCGGCCACCTTGGCCTGTGCTCACTATTTGCGGTCTGTGGTGGTGATCATTGAGTGTGTCGAACCGGCACAGGCAGACGCATTCGTGATGGGTACCATCCGCCAGTTTTGCCAGAAAACCGGTTTTCATCACACTGAGGCTATCCTGAGGCTTCAGCATGTGTGGCCGTGTGCACGAAACAGGTGGTGGTGCATATTGTCGGCACCAGCCTTAGGCCCCATCAGGATCAAGCCTTGGCCCATTTTGCATGATTGTACACTGATCAAACATGTTTTGCCGTACATCATTAGGTGGCCCTTTAACCATGAGAAGGAATTGGAACTCCTGTCCCATGAAATTGAAGCCTTTCAGGTTGATCATGAAGATGGATGCCCCTTTCTCATCAACCGCAATGGGGTGCTTCCCTGTCCATTACATGCCTGGGGGTCTCAACTTCGCTCGTGCCCTTGCAAATGTCGGTCAGGTCCTTTGTCTAGCCAACGGCTCCAGCAGCGAGGCCTATTTGGGGTTGTGGTCAAATCTGCCTTGGATGGGAAGGGCGTGAGTCGACCCAGGCACATCCACCCAAATGAATGTGGCATTTTGGTTGGACAAGACCCCACAATTGACTTTGGGGAACATCCCTTGCTCACATTGTCAGCAGCCGGACAGATTGCATCTCCGCTCCAGTCTGCATGGATTGGGTCACATGTCATTGGCCATTTTGAAGAGTTGCAAAGAGGCATCCGGCAGTTTGAACCACTTGACCACCTTCAAGCCTTACGAACCATTTTGATGGCCAAAAGTCAGGCCATTTGGCCATTTCCTGATCAGCTGAGGGCGCATGAACATGTTCAGGACATCCGACGATGGGAACCATTTGTTCTTGATAGGTATGAAACCATTCTTGCATCCGAGCAGTGGGATTTCCTCATGACCGAGAAGTGCCTTGCCAGTGTCCTCCGTCAGTTGAGGGATGAACCAGGTCCTGGGCCAGCAGCATTTCCCAATTTTGGTCTCATGCAAGTTGACCATGACGGTAGAATGGACACTGTCAGTGTCACAACTGAGGAACCAGAGCCGGAACTTTTGCCTGTGCAGCCTGAACTGCCTCGTTTTCATGTTGTCCGTGTCCCTCAAAGTTGTGCTGCAGTGTTGTACCCGCCAGATGTGTCTGTTGTCCATGTCCGTATTGGTCCCAACACCACAGTTCAGCAATTGCTTGAAGCCGAGAGCCAATTGCACGGTTTTGAATGGTCTAGTGTGACAGCGTACAAGAATGATGGCACTCAGCGGGCGCTTAATGAGGTCATTGTCCCAGGTCAGATGGCTCAGATTTGCATTGTCCCACATCCGTCTGTGAGTCCGATTGTTCCCGGTCGGTCTGTTTGTGGTGGTTTCCCTGGGGTCCTTGGCCAAGGACCTTTGCCAGCTACACCCGTCCCAGTCCCAGCCATGTCCACTTCCGATCATGTCCTGAGTCTGCGTCTCCCAGGCCTGCCACCTGTCATGCCATCACTGCTGCCGTTTCCCCTGTCTGAGTTTGAATTGTCGCCTGAGTTTCATGTCCATGCTCGTCCAGGTGGTTCCGTCGGTCAACATGCACACAACCCTGCAGGTCCTTGTCCAGGGGATAACTCATGTGATGTAACTCATGTGAGCGAAGCGGGTAGATCCCCTGTCACAACCTTGAATGTTGATGCAGACATGCTTACACCTGCCACCACAGCTGGGGAATGTGGGCTACTCCCCTTCAAATTGCCCACTGCGCACAATGATGATCATGCTGAAACGCTGGATCAGACCCTTGACACTGAGGGCCCTGTGAGCAAGACAGAGGCCGCTGCCCTGGTGCCCAGCGATGGGGCTCCAGTTGAACACCTTGCGATTGCATCTGTGGTGCCTGCAGGGAACGAGTCGAGCCATGGGGAATATGGGCCACTCCCCTTCAAATTGCCCATACCTGAAGAGTTCCAAAGCCTGAGTGACCCTTTGCAACAGCCGGTAGTGCCGGGATGCCATGCCAATGATCGAACAGGAGGCTCTGCTGACTCACCGGAGATCATATCCCCAAGGATCAATCTTTGTCCGTTGACTGCGCTTGATGCCGAAAGTTTGATGCGATTGGGGTGCTCGCACTCCACCACACAAGATGCTGTCGCCACATTGCTGCACCAGGTCATCACCACTCATGACAGGTGTACCATTTTGCAGAACCAAGGCCCTGTTTGGGCCGATGATGAAGTTCGTTGGCACATGACCATGATCCTTGAGTCCATGCCACCACAGGTAGCTGCCAATTTTTCCCCCCTTGGGATTGCCATGGTTGATCCCCTGTTGTTTGACGGATGGGTTGCAACGTCCGGGGTGAATTGTGCAATTTGGATCCAACAGCATTGCCCTAAACCTGGGGTATTGATCACGGTCGCACGAGTCTGCAATCATTGGGTCCCTTTTGTCATGATCCCTAGGGGTGGTGTTCTACATGTTCATACATGGGACGAACAGGCGAGTGATCATTCAGGTTTTGACCGAGTTTTTGCATGCATTGCGCAGGCGATGGGCCTTGAAACACACCAGAATGTGCGATTGGTCCGTATGTTTCCCATGAATGAAGGCTGCGGTGCCATGGCCATTTCCTACATTGCATACATGCTCATGGATAGGATGTTGCCAGCAACGCCAGCAGATGTTGTTGCAGTTCATGAGGTACTCCGTCATCGCTTTGCCCAAACTATCCAACAGCGAGAAACATGTGTGAAGCCATGGCAGTGGGCCAATGGTCGCACTAACACTGTCACTGCGCTTCTCAGTACCTTGGTAGGGCTTCCCGAGCTGCCAGTTGCTGCTGCCACCGAATCTGCCTGTCCAGGGGTAGTTGGATCCCACATGCCTGTGGGTTGTTTTGAAACATTGGCGACCCATGAAGATGCTGGGGAATGTGAGCAACTCCCCTCCAAATTGCTCACTGGCACCTGTGTGCTGCCAGAATGGTGTCGCAACGGGGAATGTGGGCCACTCCCCTTCAAATTGCCCACGGTACATGCTGATCATATCTCCAGTAGGGGTCCCCTGCACGATGTCATCGGTACGGCAGGGGACAAACTCTTCAGTGCTGTGATGAGCAATCAGCCCATTGATGTTGCCCGTGACCAGGCCACACCCTTCTGCTCAGCCAGGTTCCCAATGCCAGTCATGCCCCAGGGTGTGGATGCCGTATCATGCATGCCGAATGAAGCAGAGGGTCTTGCAAGTCACTGCCCGGTGATGACTGACCATACTGAGGTTCATGCCATGCTGCAGACGGTCATGCCCACTCATGTTCGTCAGGCACTTTTGCACACCCAAGGGAGTCTTTGGGCAGATGATGAAATCCGTTGGCACATGCAATGGTTGGCCAACATGCACCCTTCACAACGAGTGCAGGCAGAGGAAGGCCAGGTTGCTTTCATTGACCCACTGTTGTTTCATAGTTGGATTGCAACCCTGGGCAGGGGCTGTGACAACTGGGTGTCGCGGCATTGTACCACGGCAACAGTCTTGCTTACAGTGGTTTCGATTCACAATCATTGGGTGCCATTTGTCCTGATTCCAGCTTCCAATACTCTCCACATCCACACATGGGATGCCAAGGAAGTAGATCATGGTAGTGTTGAGAGGGTTTTTGCATGCATTGCCGAAGTGCTCGGCCTGAGCACATATCAGATCTCAAGACAAGAACGCCAATTCCACATTGAACATGGATGTGGTCCACTTGCGATTGCCTTTCTTGCTCACATGCTTGGGAAGACTGACCTGCCAGTGTCAGTTGCGGAAGTTAATGAATTGCATGCCAACCTGCGCAGCCAATTCAGCATGGCACTTGCTCAGACCATTGAGTGCCCCCAACCAGTGCAGTGGGCTAATGGCCTTGCAACCCAAGCTGAGAAAGACCTTGAGCCGGTGCTTATCCAACATGGAGTTCCGCGTGAACATGCTGCTAGCAGAGCTAAAGCAGCGGTCCGATCCATAGGAGCGCAGCCAGTTCTTGATGCCTTGGGGTCCCGGATTCCGTGGAAACAATTGAAAACTCTTGGAAACCAGGTGAAGTTTCAGTTCCTGTTGCCTGCTGAGCTGCAAACCAAGGTTGAATCGGCAGCAGGTCAAGGCTCCATTGGTCGCCCCAAAGGTGGCAAAAAGAGCAAGAAAGTTCCGCAGGAAGAGGCCCCACCAGCCCTTGACCCATCCAAATTTGCGATCTCCCAAGGTGTCTTTCAAGCAGAGTCCCAATTGATGACCCAACGAACCCTGAAGGAAGTTGGCCCGACTGCTGAAGGTGTTGTCATTGTGACCATGGCTGAAGCCGCCCCATACCTGCAGCAAGGCACCCGGGTCTCCAATTTGCCGCTTGCTCTTCTGATTTTGCAGAGTACCTTGAGTGAGATTCAAACGTCGCTTCCACACCAAGCCGTGACGGTGCCCTGTCATTGTGTGGTCAATCACGAACCCATGCTGATTGACATGATCATGGTTCAGGTAGGGACTGGTGTTGTTGAAAAGACTCAGGGACGACAGGCTATTCACATTGACACCGTTGATGTAGGCACACTTCGGCTCACCGTGTTTCGTGATGAGATCGAAGGTAGTTGGGAACGTCTCATGCAGGGCCCCATGAAGTATGTGGTACATCACCTTCCATTGCTCCGTCTCTGCCGAGAAACTGACTGCAAGTGCCCCCACTGGCACAACAAGGAGGGAGTGGACACTAAAGATGCCCTGGTTGATGTGTGGCGCCGCCAGTACATGCGCAATGGATACAAGCCAGAACCCCCAAGTAGTGCAACCATGTTTGGGGTCAGCATCCGTGTCCCTAGTTGCCTTGTCATGCCGTTGCTCCGGATGAGCAGCGTTGCCGGCATCTACATTGAGCCCCGGACCTTGGACTCCCGGGCGATCCATGAAGATTATGCCATTGTCTGGCTTGCTCGCCACACCAAAGCTGAGTTGAATCATCTGTGCCAGACGAACCCGACGGCCATCGGGCTCGCCAGGGTGGGAGACCGGATTGGTCTTCGCACACAAGCTGTTCATGCGAGTGCCCTTTCCAAAGCAGTAAGACCGGACCAGGTCTACCTGTCGGCCGGACCAAAGCAGCAGTTCCTGGCCGGACCGTTCCCCTTTGGGACAGACCGCGGCAGCCTGGCCAAAGCCCTGCAGCAGATATCATGGGAGGCTCGACCATTGCAGCCATTGGCCTCCATTGACAACAAGGGTGCCATGTGGCTGATTCAGGCCACTGATGCTCCACCTGCGTCGCTGCTCACCATGAGCCATGGTGATGTCATGATATCGCGCCACAAGGGCCCCAGAGATGCCAAGGAGACCAAGGCCAAGCCAGTTGCCACCACTGCAACAATTGCCCTCTGCAATGCCAAGCCCACTTCGACCAAAACTCCTGATCCTTGGAGTACTGCTGATCCCTGGGGTGGCTATGCACCCTCAACTGTTAGTCAAGGTGATGCTTCTGCTAGCCTCCAACAGTTGGAAGCTAAGATTCAACAAGCGGTCTTGGCCAGCCTGCCGGCCAGCTCCAACCAAATGGAAGTTGATGACATGCCAGATCGTGTACAGGCACTTGAGCAGCAGGTCCAAACCATGATCCATAAGCATGCCCAGCTGGAAGCGTCTTTCACTGACCATTCCGCACGCCAATCGGCGCAGATTGCCTCAGTACAAACCCAAATGCAAAACCAAGGATTGGAATTGCGAGGGCACATTGAATCCCAACAGCAGAATCTGCAGGCGATGTTTGAGAGCCAGATGTCTCAGATCAGAACCCTGCTGAAGCGGCCCCGTGACGACCATGAGTGACGGTGTGGGGTGGCTGGCTGTTTTGGTGCCGCTGTGATGTTGCCGTCACTTTTGACGAGTTTTTTCATGAGTGGCCCCATTGGCCTGCTGAACCCCATGACCTTTGTCTTGTTTTGCATGGGCATTTTGCTCTGTTGTGCATCCAGTTTCCACAAGAGATCCAATTTTTCTAGTGTACGAGCTCCACGTTTCACACGTTTTTTGTACATCCTTCTGGTGTTGTCCGGTGTCCGCTATGGGGAAGCGCTACATCCTGGCCCACGTTCTCGAGTGACTTCACAGGCCTTCTGCATTGGGACCTTTAATCCATCAGGATTGGCGGGGAAAGCACAGGTGATTAATCAATACCTGCAGCACGGTGACATTTGGTCAGTTGCAGAAACTCACCTGTCTACCAAATCTGTTTCATCTTTTCGTAGGGGCCTTCGAGTCACACAATCACCATACCAGTACCTGGTTACTGGTCACCCTGTTCCTGTACGTGCCCATTCCCACACGTCTGGTGGATGGAAAGGCGTTGCCACCTTGTCCCGGCATCCAACCAGAGCTTTGCCTGTTTCCTGGGACCATGATGTCAGTGCTACAAGCCGAGTGATGGTGACTGCAACTCTTCTCCATGACATGTGGGTTACAGTCGGCACTCTGTATGGTGAGTCAGCTGGTACATGGCACCCTCACTATTTGTCCCACAATGACCAGCTTTTGCGTGCAGTGGCCACTCAGGTTTGCTTGTACTCCACTGGTTTGAGGGTCGTGGCAGGAGACTTCAACCTCAAAGAACATGATGTTTCTGCATTCCAAATACTTGAGGCTGCAGGTTTTCGTGACATCCAATCCATTGCAGCTGACAGGTGGGGCCTGCCGATCCAAAACACATGCAAGTGTGCCACTAGGGTTGATTACATGTATGTGTCCCCTGAATTGCTGGCGCTGCTCACACATGTCGAAGTAATAGATACTATTTGGCCAGACCATAGTGTCCTCCAAGCGTGGTTCACAGGATCTGTGCGGGAAATCCCTAGATTCGTTTGGAAGCAACCTCAAGCCGTGGACTGGCCCCAGTTCCAGGTAGCCCCGGTGCAACCATTTGCTCCTGGCACAGCCACTCGGGTGTATGCAGACATGTGGCATGAAATTGAGGACACTGCTTCTGCCAGCAGTGCCCGCCCAATTCCCCAAGCATGCCGCGGCCGCGCGCAAACCCTTGCACCCAAGCAAGTTTTGGGCCAGGCCCATGCTCCCCTGAGAGCTCCGCGAGCTGGAGACCTTGCCCCGTCCTATTTAGGAATGTCCTTGCAGCATGCTCATTGGTATCGTCAAGCCCGTAGGTTGCAGTCCTATGTGCGTTTTGCCCGCACACGCAGGGACCAAGCTGATCCATGCCATGCAGCTAATGTTTGGGGTGCAATTCGTCGAGCCAAGGGTTTTGAGCCAGATTTTGCCGCCTGGTGGTGCACCACAGAATTTGCAGTCCATGGGGCTCCCAGTGAATGCCCTGCCACGCCTCCAGCAGCTGACACTGCCGAAGCCATTTATGCCTCTTTTGTGCTTGCCTTTCGAGCCTTGGAGAAACGACTGCATACCACCTGTAGAGCAACTGCCAAAGCCAAGCGCCTTGCATCTCCTCAGCTAATTTTCCAGGACATCCGTGGGGTGGGTGTTGATAGTGTTGATTTGTTGATGCAACCGGCCCAAAGCAAAATTTGTCAAGTTGACGAAGACACCTTGTGCCTCCATTTGGATGCAACGTGCAACTGGGATACCACCAAACCGGTTTTTGTGAATGGCCAGTCATTCAACATCCTTCATCATGAAGAGACTTGGCTTTGGGTTGATCGCCTTGTGCCCAATCTTGTAGGGTCGGTTTGCACGCAGGTGCGACTGCTTGGTGCCCTAGAAGAGCTTTTTGATGAGTTTCGCCAATCTTGGTCGACACGTTGGCAGCGTCATGCACACGTTCCCCTGAGCCAATGGCAGGACATTCTGGAGTTTGCACGAAAATATGCAAGGCCCATTGCCTGTAGCTCACCCTCTATGACCTTGCAAGACCTCAAGCTTGAACTGAAACGCAAGAAAGCCAAGACCTCCCGCGGCCTTGATGGTGTAACCTTGACAGACTTGCGAGCAATGCCCGATGGAGCTTTGAGCAGCATGTGTCAGTTTTACCAGCATGCCGAACAATGTGGTGAATGGCCAGCACAGTTGACAGCAGGGCGGGTGGTCTCCTTGGCCAAATCTGCCCAGCCTCGCTCAGCGGCTGATTTTCGGCCAATCACAGTACTCAGCTTGGGATATAGGCTGTGGTCATCCTTTCACTCAAGGAACATCATTGCTGCCATTGATGATTGGTTGCCTCCTGGTCTCCACGGTTCCCGTGTTGGAGGTCATGCAGGACAGGTTTGGCATTCCGTTTTGCTTTCCATTGAAGAGAGCCATGACTGTGGTATACCATTGGCAGGGGTCGTTGGGGATATAGTTAAAGCATTTAACTGCCTCAGCCGCCCGGTCATTTTTGAGCTTGCCGGCATGTTGCGCCTTCCCATCCATGTCCTGACAGCTTGGGCTGGCTGTACCATGCAGATGGCCCGACATTTTGAGGTTCGTAACAATTTGTCCCCAGCCACCATGTCGGTCACAGGTTTTGCCGAAGGCGATGGCCTTTCAGTTTTGGCCATGATTCTTTTGGACTGCGTTTTGCATTGGTGGATGAGTGAGCTTAGCCCTGCTTGCCTCACTCTGAGTTACGTTGATGATTGGCAGCTGCTCATGAGGAACCCCCAACATGTTCCACTTGCCATGGACCGTCTTGAAGCTTTTTGTTCCAAGGTTGACTTGACGTTAGATAAACGGAAAACGTATGTCTGGTGCTTGTCTCCCGGAGGTCGCAAGTTTTTGAAAGCCAGTGGATATCGGGTTGAACATGGAGGGCGAAGCCTTGGAGCCCATCTCCAACTCACCATGCAACACACCAACCAGACACTCCAGGCTCGTGCCAATAGCTTGCATGACATGTGGGACCGCCTTCGATTGTCGCCCTGTCCCTATAAGCTGAAGGTCCGGGCCCTGACAGTGGCTGCTTGGCCACGCGGTCTTCATGGAGTAGCATCAACGGGCATTGGAAAAAACATCCTGCATCGTTTGCGTTCAGGTGCTGTTCGTGGTTTGCAAGCAGACGGAGCTGGTTGTAACCCGTGGATTCAGTTAGGCTTGATTGAACATCCCTCGTGTGATCCTGGCTTCTGGGCCGTTGTCCAGACCCTCCGAAGCGTGAGGGACTGTGCTGCTTTGGATTATCTTCAGCCAGTCCTGACTCGTCTTGCTTGGGGGGGTACCGAGATGCCTGCTAACTCCATCACACACACTTTGCTATCGAGGTTGCAGGTTTTGGGATGGTCGGTTCGTTCTGATGGTCGACTTGAAGATTTCTTGGGTCCCTTCTGTCTGTTTGATGCCAGTTTTCATGAGATTGAGTATCGAGCGCAGTTGTCTTGGCAAGCTGTGGTTGCTCAACAAGTTAATCACAGATCTGGCCTTCAGAACTTGCACCAGGCCGATGTTCATGGCACCCGCCGGTGGCTGGCCAGCCTACATAGGGAAGATGCAGGTATTTGTCGGAAGCTGCTCAATGGCGCCCACTTCACCCGTGAAGCGCAACAACATTGGGAGGAGACTCATGATGGAGTTTGCCAGTTTTGTCAGTGTTCTGACTCCAGGTACCACAGGTTTTGGCAATGTGAGGCGTTTGCTCACCTGCGCGCAGGGATGGATTCACATGTGTGGGCGATGGTCCCATATTTGCCTGAGTTTTTGACTTGCTATGGATGGGGAGTACGCCCTGCCAATTGGACCCAGTACCACCAAACACTGCTGGCCATTGAGGAGACACCGACTGACATCACAACCGTCCAACCAACTGCTTGTGATGAGTGGCTTGACCTTTTCACTGATGGTTCGTGTCACTATCCTACCCAGTCATGGCGCCTCGCCAGTTGGGCGGTAATCAGTGCTCCAGTTCAACCAGACGATAGTGGATGCAAGTCCCAGGTCCTTGCTGCAAGCCCGCTCCCAGGCCTTCAGCAGACTGCATTCCGGGCTGAGATCCGGGCGGTTTTAGAAGCGATTCGTATTGCCAAGCAGAGCCACCGCAGAGTCCGCATCTGGTGTGACTGCCAAGGGGTTGTTTCCAGGGTTCGTGCTCTTTTGCAAAAGCAGTGGAAGCCTCCACCCAATGGGAGGCACTCTGATTTGTGGCACTCCATCCGTGCCGCCTTGGAGGAAGTCGGAAGGCACCGGGTGCTTATCACCAAGGTTGCTGCCCATCAGGACTATGACATTTGTACCTCAGCACTTGAATCTTGGTGTTTTTTGCATAATGGATTGGTTGATCATGCTGCGCGGGTCGCCCATATGTTGCGACCTCATTCTTTTTGGGATATTCACCAGAAACTTGTCCAGAACCAGATCTTTGCAGCACACATCAATGCCCAGGTGCGAACAGTGCAGCTTGCGATTAGCCGAGCAGTGGTGTATCACCAGCAAGCAACTGAGGATGTTGGTGAAGGCATGGAAGAGCCTCCATCAGCTCCCCATAACCCATGTTCCATGCGGCCCGTCTGGACGGCCCCACCGGAAGTGACATGGGTTTCAGGTGAGCTTTGCAGTAAGTACGGTGAGCGTTTGGTGAAGCAAGTCACACGATGGTTTTTGCAAGGAGTTCGCTCCGCTACCACATCAGCGGAATGGACATCGTTTTACCAACTGTATGCAGATTATCAACTTTGCACAGGGGAAGGAGGCCCATTGCGCTTGGATCGATGGGTGGACCCACAGACTCGGCCAGCAGCCAGTCTCTTGGGTTTGTCATTCAAATTGCGATGTAGATGGTTTACACACCTTCTCAAGGATGTGGTGAAGACTTGGCAGATTGAGCTCCACCACCAATTTGTGCGACCAAAATCTGAATTCCTACTGCTCCATACATCATGTGCATGGCTTCCATGGCCCATTGACCGCCTTGATCGGTGTGAACAGTGGTTTGGTAGTTGTTTGATTCAGCCGGCACGGCGAGATGGTCGAGTCCTACATAGACTCCCTACTCCGCGACGTGATCCGGATATGCCTGAGGTGGCAACGTCCTACCTTGAAATCCGATAATATGTTGGATTTCTGGCCATTTCCGCAGCTGCTGACTTGGCGAGACATCCAGGAAACAGGAAACTGGTGATTTTATAGTGGTTATAACTGGTGATTTTATGATGTTTGTGCCTACGGGTTGAAAACCGAACCAGCGTTTTGCATGCTTCTATGTCTTTCATGGGGTTAACGGGGTGGGGTGGGGTGGGGTGGGGTAATAACGTTCATTTGCACTGCCTGACATACATGATGCTACGCTGCTGTACGTCTTCTTGCACGTCCTCACATACATGATGCTACGCCGCTGTACGTCGTCTTGCACTTCCTCACATATATGATGCTACGCTAGTGTACGTCGTCTTGCACTTCCTCACATACATGATGCAATGCTACTGTATGTCGTCTTGCACTTCCTCACATATACGATGCTACGTTAGTCTACGTTAGTCTTGCTCAATGGCAAGATTTGGACGCATGTTCGCGCTTGGCAGTGGAGATGGGAAAACGGTTCCCACAAAAACCTCTCCAAGCTCACTGCAGCAATTGTGAAGAACACTTAGCGCAGAAAAAAAGAGGGTGCCGCTGAGGTTTTTTACATATCCAGTGAAAAGTACGCGCGTACTTTTTAAGGAAATTGAACTTTGAGAGAGATGCAAAACCACTGTGATTTGTGGTATGAAATCAATGACGAACACTGCAAACGTTGAAAACGCGGATTCGATAAACAACCCGCCGGGATGTTTGTGGTGCATTTATAGTGATTTTATGGTGGCTGAACTGGTAAAACACCATGAAAACTGGTGGATGTTTGATGAGATTTTTTGAATATTAAAAAAATGATGATTTAATGGGATTTCGGCAACAAAAATGGTGATTTAAACCAGCCATTCTATAGAATCTTATGGGAATTTAATGGAGTTCATGGTGATTTAATGGGATCTAAATCTGACTGGTGATTTCAGAGGATTTAATGATTTAACTGGCCAAGATGGGGCAAACCAACCAATCTAAGTAGATATAGTAGGGATGAAACGGGGATATGGGTTATTCTATTGAAGAAATTGCAAAGTGGTGCCCCGCAGTTCCTATAACCAAGTTGGTTTATAACCCACATAACTAGGTTTTATTGCAAATAAATAATAAATCTATAGTTGGACTAATTATGGACAGCACATAGTTGTATATTGTTTATAACATAGTGGATTTCACAAAGTTAGCAAATTGTTGTTGCACAACTCTGTTGTGGATATAACATACATGTTTAACATCACTATGATTTCATGGTGATGTACGGATAATGGATGGAAAACGGAGGTATGAAACAAATATAAGTGGCACTCTTACTGGGACATACGGGCCCCACATGAGAAAAAAAACATGTCTCTTACTTGTTGCATAGATGATGCATGGTGATACGTGTTTCCCCGAGGATATTTCAATGATAATTGGTGACACGTGTTTCTAATGAACAATCAACTGATATAATTGGAAATAAACAGGTACAATGTACATAGATATTATCATGGCCAATCTTGGATACCCTGCAAAAAAAACATCTTAGATGGTTCATAGATAATCCCATTGTTACCAAAAGACTAAAGGATTAGTTTCTACCCATCTAAGATTGACCTAGTTATATAAATCATGGATAAACAAAAAAACACATGATAAAAACCAAATGTGGATCAGTGACCCCAGAGAAAATTAGGTTCAAAAAGAGGTTTAGAACTGATCTGGAAACCGAACAAGGCCAGATCCAGTGTGAAAAACTCATCTAATTGGGACCTGTTTTTTGATGTTAGACTTGAACAATGATATTGAATGGGGG
Source organism: Cladocopium goreaui (assembly GCA_947184155.2). Taxonomy (NCBI): domain Eukaryota; class Dinophyceae; order Suessiales; family Symbiodiniaceae; genus Cladocopium; species Cladocopium goreaui. The sequence goes on from CAMXCT020001113.1 coordinate 338,676, forward strand.
CGGCGAACACTCAATCTTGGAGACAACAAAGGTGTTTGTCTGGTTAGATTCATAATTGTTTAATACCAAGGTTTTAAGTTGTACTAAAGTAAGCATGCAAGCCAGAATAAGCCAGATATTGTTCCCATGTTCTCCCATCTTACTTGTTTTTGTGTTCAGCTGGCTAGTTAAGTTGTTCTATGAACGACAAAAACACTAGAGAAACCAATGACAACAAGCCAACCAAATGTTCACTCGAGCACCTAAACACACACACACGACAGTTCTGTCAAGGGGGAGCCGCACTTCTTTCAGTCACAACCGTTGCTCACTGGAATTCATGGCTATGGGCCATGGGTATCATCAAAGAAAGCTAGGAAAAGCAAAGCAAATCATACAATGTCATGTCATGTCTAGAGTGAATCTACACTGAAACTACACATACTGAAGCTGATCGTGGCAACTATTCCAATTTTTTTTGCTTAAACCCCCATAAATTTGGTACCACTATCAATCATGTTCAATCTAGGTGTGTCTTCATTGGCCCCAATTTTTACTAGTGTTGTCGCTAGTTATATGGGTGTGTCTGAAAGCAGGGGACTTCCGAAGCTGATGGTCAATCACCCTATTCCCTAGTGTTGGGGATACCCCATTTGCAGACACACTCAACTGTTTACTGGTTGGTGGTTTCAACCCCTCTGAAAAATACCAGTAGTACCGCACAAGGCGGTGGCATAAACCCGAGTTATCCTTAGTTTCAAACCAAGTTAGCTACGAATCTGTGGCATCACTTTATAGCTCCGGCAATCAAACGTGGCATGCTGGAAAATCTATCGTTCATTTCGATGAATTTCCCATTCAAACGTCCATTGAGTTTGGGGATTTCCCATAGTTTCCCATGATTTTCCATGATTTTCCCACTAAAACCTGCATCCAACACTGCATTTCTCACATTTTAACACCTTTTCCTATGGTTTTCCTATGGTTTTCACATCTTCTCACCCCAGCACAACGGCAGGGCCACGATTTTCCCGCAAACCTCGGCCAGCGCCAAGCGCAGCGCTCGCCTCAGCTCCGCGCTGGGCGCCGGGGATTGGCCGGCCAGCGGCAGCAGCAGGGAAGACATGAGGTGCGCCTGCATCGGAGATGTGGGACAGCTAATCCCCAGTAAGGATAGTTATAAGGTGGTGCCCCATAGTTAGCTAAGTTGGTTTATAACTCCAATAACTATGTTTTATGGCAAATATAAGTATAGTTAATGGGGTTTATAAACCAACTTATAACTGGGGGGCACCATAAACCATATCTAATTGGTGGTTTCAAGGTGATATATCTATAGTAGGATGGTTTATAACTCCAATAACTATGGTTTATAAGTGATATATCTATAGTTATTTGCGTACCATAGATGGGCCATGGGATTAACTAAATGGTTAGTAAGTGGGGATTTGTTACCGTATAACCCCCTAAATCCCAATGAAATAATCCATGGCTACTAACTAGTTAACTAACTCCATGGCCCATCTAAGTAAACCATATCTCATTGGTGGGTTCAACCCCCCTGAAAAATATGAAAGTCAGACTGGATCATCATCCCAACTATTGCGGAAAATAAAAAATGTTCCAAACCACCAACCAGATATAGTTATTGGAGTTATTAACCATAGTTTATAGATTGGTTCATAAACCATAGTAAATCTTTATTTGTCAGGTCCTTATCCAAATTTGTTGTTAACAGCCACTTGCTTCAGATGTTGGTTGCTCCAGTCATTTTCTCCAGTCATCACAAGGACCAAGTTCCCCCCAGGAAACTCACTAGGCACCCTGCCGATTTTTTTGCCGTTTAGAATTCACCATGATACTTACAATTCATCAAAATCTCATACAAGGTGGTGCCCAAGATAGCTAAGTTGGTTTATAAGTCCAATAACTATTGTTTATAGGTGGTATATCTATAGTTATTTGCGTACCATAAACATTCATAAACCATATAGTTATTGGAGTTTATGATAACTATTGGAGTTAACATGAGTTAACATCCAATAGTAAGTATAATCCCTTCCCCCTAATATAATATCCCCTGAAACGAAACCATGGTTTAGTAGGGATTTTCCACATAATTGGGACCATAGAAATGGGTTGTTTAATGTTAGTGTGATGGGATTAGTTATTTGCGTACCATAGTTGGTTGGGTGGTTGGTTGGTTTATACACCCAACCCAATGAATACTATAGTTATAAGTATCTGGGTAAATTGTAATAATTCACTAACCTGAAATAAGGCTATCTTTGGGGTGTTTCCCCTTACTAACCATGATTATAGTGAGGTCGCAGTGACGTCGTTATAATTTGCCCAGAAGTATAGTTATTTACGTACCATAAACCGTAGTAAAATTGAAGTTATTTGCACCAACTGAACGCTATCGACCGGGGGGCCCACTTAAAAATTCACAGGGCTATTTCAGCAGTAAATTCATGATGATTTGATGGGACTTCATGATGATTTAATGCGATTAAATACTGATTTAATGCTATGGTTGAATGATGATTTCATGGTGTATTGCCTTAAGATTTAATGGTCTGATTCAATGGGAAAACTAGAACAAGGTGAGGCTGCGCAGTTGTCTTATTTAAGGGGGTTTCCATAGTCATGGGGATACCCCAATAGCTGGATGGTTTATGATGGAAAATCCAAAAATAACATGAATAATGACTTGGGGTACCACCATTTTAGGAAACCTCCATTTGTATTTATTTGTTGCTTCAGTTTTACCGATGAACTACTTCGTGAAACAATGTTCATTATAGTATTATATCCTCCATGACGGGGGCCTCACCTTGTAGTTAAGATGTGCTAAGATGTGCTAAGATGTGCTAAGATTAGGTGAGAAAATCGGTGATTTCATGTGATTTCATGGGATCCAACCACCCCAAACTTTGGTGCTTCGCTGAGCCAATGATCGTTGGGTCAACTTTCCAACCACGCTTGGAAAAATAGGGGCGGAGGGATCAATCCAGAGACGGGAGAGCTGAGACTTAACTGCCAAAGATTGGGGAACATGTTCTGGTTGGTGGTTGAGCCCTACCCCTCTGAAAAATCTGAGTTCGTCAGTTGGGATGATGAAATTCCCAATATATGGAAAAATAATCCAAATGTTCCAAACCACCAACCAGTGTTGGATGCATATAACTCTTTCCAGGAAGTGCTTATGGAATTATGGAAAAGTTATAAACTTTATGGTTCACTTGAAAAGTGGCCAAAAAAAAACATGAACCCACAAAAAAGTGAAGTTACCAAGAGTGCTTTAAAATACGCAGAGAACTTCAGCAGAAAGAAACGTTGATTGTACCTACACGGACCAAGGATTTACCAGAAGTGGCGACGGTAGCAAATTACTGGGAACTTAAGATGCAAGGACATTTATCTATCCTTAAATTTTGACTCGATAGTCTATATAAAATTGGATTTGAGCCACACACATGTGGAATTTGGGGGTGTGACATGAACTACACTTCCAAAAAATACCCGCTTGATATATCATTTTAGGAAAAAATGAACAACATATCGCGAAACCCGTTTTTGCGAAGTCTCACTTCCATCATCATCATCATCATCATCATCATCATCATCACCATTATGTCCCACTATTGTGTGTTAATCACCATTATGTGTATGTAAAATTATATATACATATACATACATATATAATATATATAATAATATATATATATATTTATATATATAATTATATATATATAATTATATATACATATACCCAACCCATTGTGTATTTGTGTGTGTGTCCCCTTTTCTGGTTCGATTTCATTCATTTCATTCGGCATTTCTCGCCGAGGGAAGAGCCCATCAACTCATCGACCAATCATTCAACGATTTGCCGTGTTTTTTTTGTTAATATGGCTTAAGGTGAAACTCCTATGCATTGTTAGGTGAAATGTTGATGAAATAAGAAAATAACTCCTATTATTTTTTTGAAATCCCGAAATAAGAAAATACTAGCCAACTGACTTTAATAGATACAAAAAATATGGTTGGACATCCGCAACGGAATGTCTCCATGATTGGAATCCAAAGAATATTAACGCTACATCTTACATCATGGACAAAAAAAGGTATCTGAGATCTCGCCAATGTTTGCTTTTTAAATGTTGGAAACTATCTGGGTAAATTATTATAATTCACTAACCTGAATTAAGGCCATTTGGGGATGATTTCCCTTACTAACCATGATTCCAGTGAGGTCGCAGTGAGGTCGTTATAATTTGCCCAGAACTATATATATATATAACTATATTTACATATTATATGTATAACATGTATATATTGTACTAATGATATCGCGATATCGCTTCTCTTAGCTGTTCCAATATCTTCAACCTCACAGATCCAATCGATCTGTGAAAATGTCAACCCTGGATTAATAAACCCCAAACGGCTGTTTAATTGGGAGGGTACCGTTTAAGTATTAGATGAAATGACTATTGGAGGAGATCCCCCCTAATTATTAATTGGTAAACCATGGTTTATTAATCCGTGGTTGACATTAGCTGGTTAAACACCATAAATTTTAACATAAGCCAACATATAATAATTATGATGGTGAATCATAGATCATATCAGCTAAAAAAATCTAATTTGTATGTTTTTTAGCTGGTGAATGGGCTATAATTGTATAAATGATAGCAAAAGATTCACGTACTAGTTTGTATCTTAACCAAGGTTGTCCCAGTTCTCATCGCGTTCCCCATGAAGATAAAATCAACAAGGACTTCTCCACTTAGATGGGCCATGGAGTTAGTTAACTAGTTAGTAAATGGATTATTTCATTGGGATTTAGGGGGTTATACGGTTATATCATGTTATATCCCCACTAACTAACCAGGAATCGCGTTTTTCCCATGGCCCATCTAAGCATGCTCTGGCGTGAGTTCGTGCGCCACGCCTGTGCATGGCCGGACTTGGTCTGGCGAGTGGCCAACGGAGCCTCCGTCCACAGCAACTGCCTGCGTTGTGGAAATGGTTCACTGGTTCATTGGATGATGGAGATATCATGGGGATATCATGGTTACCCGCTGCTCATTTGTTACATAGCTATTGAACATGGCCATTGAAATAGTTGATTTACCCATTAATTAATAGCATGGTGATTTTCTTCCACTGTATCATGGGGATATCATGGTTAGATGGAGACAAATTATAACGGAAGATCATCCGATGGAGAAAAAATGATGGAATTGTTGTCGCCACCGGGTGTACTTAAATGCATAAAACCCATCATAAATACCATATGATGCATGATGCTGTTACTTTTCAACACCAACGTTTAGCTTCCAAAATGGCCTAGTAGTGTGTGGCCATCTTATAGTTGATTTACCAATTTAAAATGGATATGTTCCGTAGCTACGTAAACGTTTACCAAATGGTACTTGCAACGCAGCTGTGTTCAATTCACAGGATGAAACCAGTTGGAGGATGTTGATACCCTCTGGTTATGACTAACAGTTCGCCATGGTTTGTTGATGGCCCTAATCGAAATAGATGGTTTACCGTGGTTTACCGAACTTAAAAATGGGTGGATCTTTCCATGGCGAACTGTGAATGTCATAACCAGCTTGGGTACATTTCCCAGGGATCCAGCCTGATCCGTACCGTGATATTTCTGGCTGGGGGTATTTTTTATGAGTTGAACCTTCAGGAACTATGACTGGATCCCAGGGATTGGTAGTTTTTTATAGTTTTTTTCAGGTCCCAAAGATGCAAAAATGGTTTCGTATGGCTGGCATCCCTTGGATTTTTTGGGGCTTGTTTCAAGATTTTCTCTTGTACCTCAACTAGTGGTACCTAAGCCATGCAATGTCTCCTATGAAAAGGGATATCCAAAGGTTTCCAAAGGGCATTGTACTTCAAGTATGGCCCAGGTGAATTAGAGTTCTGCTCCAACAAGCACGGCAATCTGCATCTGGATTCTCCAATCCCCTGTTGGAGTCAACTTAAAATGGTGAAAAATCGAGTGGTCGCAGGGGGGTCGCAGCGCCAAGAGTTTCCCACACGAACCCCCCGGCCTCTCATCCCATCCCATCTCAGGCTGTCGCAACCACGGCTCCACTGGCTCCGACCTTTCTTCACTCAGGGAACGACCGGAACGCGTCCCCAGGAGGAAGAAGGTGGAGTCATCCACCAAATCTTCAAACTCCACGATGACGCCCTCCTTCCGAAGTTTCAGTGGGTGATTTCACGGTGATGAAAAACGGCCGGCGAGCGACTGAAAAATGATGGGGTAAGAGGAACGGTGAAGCATATTATTGCCATGGGGATTTAGCAAAAATGTCAGATCAAATCAACCATGATGCAGATTTATATAATGAAAAAAAATGGTTGATCAATGTTGATCTTATGATTTCCGTGGGAACAAACAAAAAGAAGAAGGTGTTCCATGGGATTTAAGCATTTCAGCTGCGAATTAAACATGGGAATATATTGCCTGGGAGATAATGGAGCAGATTGAGGAGATGCTTGCCCTTGACTGTCGAGATGATCTTGCCCTTGAAAATTGACATGGAACCCCAAACATGTCCAGTTCAAACAGGAAAAGCATCTTCCCATCACTACAGCTCCAAACACCTTCTGAGACTGTATTTGGAGTTGTTTTTTGGGGTCTAAACACTTTCTCAGAGGGTATTTGGAGCTCTAGGGCATATTCCGCTGTCATCAATCTGTGGGGAAGATGAATGAAGATGATGTATCTTTGGGAAGGTCAACCATGGGTTCCAATGTGAGCGTCGTCACCTGTTTGCGAGTTCTGGTGGTTGGTTCACAAGGGGTCCAAAAACAATGATTATAGATGATTATAGTATTTTCGATTAAACTACCTAGAACTCCCTATTACAATCAATCAACAGGCTGTTTTTTTGTCACTGTTCATGTGATATATCCAGTCTCCATTTCACCCTTGGGATTTCTGGGTTCGTCGAATCCTGTGGATGAACATACCCTCTGATAATCTAACATAGCTATTGAGAATGGTACATTTATAGATGATTTGCCATTTTTTTACCATTTTTTTCCATGATGATTTTCACTATACCCATATGCTCCATATATGGTGTAGATTTACCAGCATTTACTTCCGAAAATGGCTAGTCATGCAGGTAAATTTCGTTAATATACCAGCACCGTGGAGCATATGGGATAAATATACCATACATATCCATAGATGCAGCATTTTCACTATAGCTATGCAAAATCACCGGAGGGTCACTGCAATGTGGCCCCCCCAGTTGTAAGTTGGTTTATAAACCCTAGTTAGTATTATAGTTATTTACGTACCATAAACCATAGTGACATTGGACTTATAAACTAAGTCTAGGGGCCCACTTTTGCGTTTTATTCACTGGATTGGTTTCAGGGAAAATTTTAACCGGAAACCCCGATATTTCATAGGGGAAAACCATGGTTTCATATGGTTTCCTGTTTATGTCACCATACTTTGATGTGCCATGGGATTTTGCCGATTCCTGGTTAGTAACTGGGGATATTCTTTACCCTCAAAAAATCCCTGGTTGAAATAATCCATGGCTACTAACTAGTTATATAACTAACTCCATGGCCCATCTAAGTATGGTGACATCTCCTCCATCTCGAAGTCGTCATAGGCGCTGACAATGATCAAACTCCGCTGGTACGACTCCAGGCCTACGTGATACCACCGTTGACCGCAGCAGCCAAGTCTGGTGGAACTTCACAAAGGGATTTTTCATGGGAATTCATGGGATTTCTTGGGGATTTAAGTGACTTACATGGGATTTTTCATGGGAGTTCAATGAGATGGTTCAAGGATTTAATGGTGATTTAAATGGGGGATTTCTCTTGGGATTTAATGAGATGTTAAATGATTTATATAATATGGTGAGTTGATTTAATGGTTATTTAATGGGAATTTCTTGGAATTTATATGGGAATGGGATTTCAAGGGATTTATTGATTTCCATGGGATTTCATGGGATTTCATGGAGACAGCCTACTTCTAAAACATGGAAACTCCCTTCTCGCGAAATGGAGCTTTCTCGATGCGAAAACCATGGACGACAAAAAATGGGTTTAGACCCTCTGTGATCGACCTGAAAAACCACCAGCAGCTGAGTTTATAAACCCATCAACTATACTGATTGGTGGTTTCAACCCCTCTGAAAAATATTAGTCAGTTGGGATGATTATTCCCAATATACGGAAAAAAAAAATGTTCCAAACCACCAACCAGTATAGTTGTATCATGTTGTATCCCCCATAAACCATAGTGATAGTGAAGAAAACCCACTTAGCTATATCTACTTGGAGCCTCCCACCAAGAAATTGCACAGCCGAGCGGCGAATGTGGAATGAAAATGAAATTTCTTCAAAGGATGGCGGTATTTGTCCCAACAACTCGTCCTGTCACGTTCAACGCTCCCGGTGATGACGTGTGAACCAGGGACTGTCGGCCAGCTACTTGGAATCGTTCATGTTTGAACTCTGGGACTCTGCCTACCGACCCTGATGTTTTTCTTTATCCTCTGCTGGTTCCATGATGGAACGGATCAGCATCCAAGTTCATCTACATGCAGGCGTACGGCACATAATGAAGCTGACAAGGTGGTAAAATTGTCATCTCTACATTTTACCGAACCTACAAGCCCAACAAAAATACAATGATTGTGAAAAACCCAGTTTGTTGGTTGCATATAAAATTGCTTATAAGCCCCATTCGCCATAGTTGCAACCACCGTAAACTCAACAATTAGCCAAACTATTTCAACCAACTTGGCTAACGAACTGGGGTACCACATTGCATTGTATGTTATATACCCCCATCTCGACGCTATTCCCAATGTGGCCGGTCGAATACTATGAAATCATAGTTTTTTTCAAAAAATCCCCATAATGTGTATCTCTATATATATATAATATTATAGTATCATATTTGATGATCTCCCAATCATATCCCATTATATATATATATTATATATATATATATCGCTATATATTCCATTGAAGTTCCCCAATATCCCCAGCAAAGTCGTCCAACCCCTTTTCGGAAGTCCTTCTGAAGGTTCCATTTCCATCCATTTCCCAACTACACCCCCGGTCCATTCCGTTCTATTCCATTCCAACATATCCCCCATCATGGATTTGCTTAAGGAGCCACGAAAAAATGCGAAACATATTCCCTTCATCGATTCCCCGAAGTGGATTTCTCAGAAAATAACAGCCATCATCTTCCGCAAATCCAAGCCATCATATCCCCATTAAAAATACTTGGTTTGCCCCTTTGTTTTGTGAAAAATCTCAGCCAAACATCATCACCCTCGAAGATCCATTGAGATCTTCAATGAAAAATCACCTAATACTGGAAGTCGAAACAGGGCCCTCCACTTAGATGAGCCATGGAGTTAGTGAAAACTAGTTCGCAAAGGATTATTTCAGTATAGGAGATAGGGGCTTATAACCCCAGTTACTAACCAGGAATCGCCAATCCTATGGCCCATCTAAGTATGGCCGACATCCATAAAATCGACTTAGTTGCTGGTCAAATTCCATGATATTCCACCATATCCCCATGATATCCCCATGATATCCCAAAGTCCAAATAGGGCCCTCCGGGCCCCTCCGGGCCCCTCCGTCCTTCTTCGTTCCGTTCCCCAAATACACGGCATAGCTGGTGATGCCCGTCGGCACGGGGGCGGGAACGATGGTCAAATCCCCGCGTACTTGATCTGCTACTGGATCCTTGGAGCCGGAGATCGATTGATCGGTGGATTTTAAGGAAGCCTTCGGTTTTCATGGGATTTCATGGGTTTGAATGGTGATTTATGGGAGTTTATGGGATTTAATGGTGATCTTGTAAAATTTCATGGGATTTACTGGGTTTGAATGGTGATTTGATGGGATTTACATACGTAGAAATGGTGTGATTTAATGGATGTCAATGTGATTTAAGCATATTATGTTTGTTGGTTTATAAACCCGTTTACCCTCCTGTAAACGTTTACATAGAGGTGGAGAACCCACCATTTGTAGATTATTTATGAAATGGGAAACCATGGGTTTTCCACATCTATCTTTACCCTCCTGTAAACGTTTACATAGAGGTGGAGAACCCACCATTTGTAGATTATTTATGAAATGGGAAACCATGGGTTTTCCACATCTATCTTGGTTTACCCCAGGGTACGAAAATGTGATATCCCATATGGCTAACAGAGTTATGTGCATCAACTCAGCTATCAACCGGGGGTGCAGATTCTGACTGAGCCTTTTTGATGGTGGCCAACACAAATCAGGGGGTCACAGAGGTTTCATCACGTTTCATCAACATATGTGCCATGGTCAAATATGTGCCATGGTCAAGTTACGTGGATTACATGTGATGTTATTTTTGTTTCATCATGTTTGATCTAGGTTCACAAAAAAATAAGGTCGCGGTCATACCAGCAAGAAATTGGACACACACCGAAGCGAGAAACATCCACTTGCATTGACTATCATGCCCCAAGATGGGCAAGTTTTGACGACGCTACAAGGTGGTGCCCCATGGTGCCCCTCCAGCTGAAAAAGATCCAAGACCAAGCGTCGGAATCGCCCGAGAAGCTGGCGTTCGCTGGCGCACTGCGAACCTCGACCGTTGGATGAGTCAAAAGCCTGGTACCCAAACGGGACCATATAAAAAAGACAGTGAATGGATGTGGATCCACCCCAGTCATATGGTGAATTCATAGGTTGTTTGTCTGGTTTCGGCCTGCTCATGGGATACTGTGCTGGGCATGAGGAGTCCAGAGATTCTCTATCTTTACCTATATCCTCCATCATGCTGGTATATTGTCATTTTGGGGGTAAATCTTGGTAAATATTCTAGCACCACGGAGAATTTGGGTTGGGATATAAAATGGTCGTTTTTTGATGTTTATTGGTTTTGTTTTATGGGATTTCATAGCACTTAATGAGATTTGAATAGCAATTTAATGGGATTTGAATATCATACAAGGTGGTGCTAAGTTGCTTTAGTTCTCGCGGTGAATTCTATGGTTTATGGTAGATATATCGAACTAGTTAGTGGGGCGTATAAACCAACAAACATAACTGGGGGGGCACCACCTTGTAGGGATATAAAATCGTGTATATCCTCTAGGTAAACTAACATAAACTAACATAAGTATGGAAATTCACTACTTTTAAAGCTAAATCAACTATTCTTTATGGACCATTTTGCAATAGCTATCTCAGTTTACTGGAGGTATAATCCTTAGATAGGATATATGTCAATATCCAGAGATTCTAAGGATGGTAAAGTTAGCCGATATATTATAAGGATATTTCAAAGGATTGTAAATTATATAAAGCATTCAATTGTGACTATATAATTTATATAATATACATATAACATAAAAAGAATCCCTGTATATCCCTGTCATATATCCGTGACTATATACACTTTAAATCCTAGAGTATATTATAGTTACAAACCAACTTAGCGATCCAGTGAAGCACCACATTGTATATATAATATGGTTACTAGCTAGGATTCGTCAAATATGCTTCAATCCCACAAGAAATCAGGATGAAATCCCGTTCAAAATCACCATGTTGAAACCATTCAATGCCATCAAATCCCACCATTCAAGTCCTAAAAACCATCAAAAATCCAGCATTTTTGGGTGAAATCTCAAGAAACCAATCAGCTTAGCTGGTGAGTTCGGCTCGTTTTCATCCCAGCCAGATACCAAGTCAGACTAGTTAAGATGAGTTAAACTACCATTTTCTACCCATCTAGTCGATTGACCATTGATGCTGAAACCACCTGATTTTTGCTACCAGCTCAACCACCCACTTAGATGGGCCATGGGAAAAACGCGATTCCTGGTTAGGAACTGGGGATTTGTTACCAAAAAAAACAATGAAATAATCCATTTACTAACCAGTTTTAACTATCTCCATGGCCCATCTAAGTAGAATATTCCATAAAATGGCATTAGATCTAGTTAGTTAATGGATGTTAATGGTAACTATATATTATATGGTAACTTTTGGTGACTAATGTTTGCTTAGTAAAGGTTTTCATAAAGTGGCCCAAAAAATAGCAGTTCCACAGTTCCACCACCTCCGCCGTCCGCAACGTCCAGGAGGCAATGTCCCGCAGTGGAATCCAGGTCTTGGCGCCTTCGCCGTGCGCGTTGCCGCTGACCGCCACGATGCTCACTGCGGCGCTGGGAAGTTCCAGGTCCAGGTCCTCAAAACGCGGAGGTTCAGGACTTTCACCAGCAAACATGGTGCAAGGTGGTGCCCCCCCAGTTATGTTTGTTGGTTTATAAGCCCCACTAACTAGTTCGATATATCTAGCATAAGTCCTAGTGAAATTAGAGTTATAAACTAACTGAACGCTATCTTGGGGCTTGGGGGCACCACCTTGTGGATTTTATATGATTTATGATGTGCAACCAAAGAAATGGGTGAAAACTTGGTGAATTTTATGAGGTTAATGGTGAATTTATCAGGTTTGACCAAGAAAGATGGTGATTAGAAGGAAGTGGAATTTATGTAATTGAGAAAAACGATGGGTTCATCTAATTTGAACAGAACTATGGGATATCTCCTCAAGATCAATGATGGTCTAATGGTATTTAAACAACAAAATCATAGTTTGGGTTCAGTGGTAATTTAAGCAAAACATGCTGATTTGATTGTACACAACCATCGGTTTGATGGTGATTTAATGAGGATTTACATAATGATCATTATTCCGGGAATTGTTACAGGTCTAATTGGGATTCAGCTTTATGGATCAACAAAAAAAACATAGTGGGACTTAACGAACAAAGAAAGGGTGTAACATGGGGATGGCTTTCGGAAGGTCGCTCGATTTCCATGGGATTTAACTAAAATCGTGATTTCCATGGGAATTGACCAAGCAAAAATGGCGGATTTCATGGCATTGAACCAACCAAGATGGTAGTTCGCCAACGAAACAAAGGGTGGATCTCGATTTCTGGGCCCCAAAAATTGTAGGGTTTATGGTTTAGGGTGTCAATGGTTTGGAAAGCTCGGTCGATCAAGGGATTCAAGGGACTCGTGGCAGAAGAAATCCTTGGGGGGTAATACCTGTACTGTATTGCAATCACAGCTGAATATGTGGCTGAATATAGTTGGCCAGTGATAAACAAGTATGAAACTCAGGGAAGGTTTAAGCTAACAAAAAAAGGATCTTTTTCTCAGCAGAAATGATCTTTAGCCTTTAGCTACAAAACGTAGATCCCAACCTATGAAGATGTGGATCTTAATCTACAAAATGGGGATCTGATATGATCTAGACAGTACTAAGCGTGATTCCCTGTGAATGGGTCGTTTATTTGCGCCCGTATCTTTGGTTGCTGTCTGTTAAGCGCTCACGCTCGCCACTGCTATTATTAGGATGTCTTTTTCTGGGCTTTGGTTCACCCATTCAGTGCACCAAGCTTTCACCAAGGCTTGGTGTTTGAGCCCTTTCTTTTCCTAGTCAAAAGGCTATGGGTCAAGACCCTGCTAAGTTTACATCAACTAAAAGCTGTTTTAGCTGCATGTTCTGAGAAAATTCTCCCAAATTTATGCTTGCGCTTCTTCAATAGGGTATTTTCTCCACCCCCACCTAAAGGGGTGTGATAGGGTGTATATATATATTATATAATACATCCCATGTATCCCATTAATTGATTCTCCCATTGCTGTTCATTTCCCCAGGATTGAAGTTTTTATCTCCCCACATCCCCATTCACCACAAGGTAGTGTCCCCTAGTTCTGTTTCTTGGCTTATTCACTCACTACATGGCCAATCTTAGATACCCTGCCAAAAAAAAAAAAATCTTGGCTGGTTAGTAGATAATCCCATTGATACTAAAAGACTAGTTAGGATTAAACTACCCATCTAAGATTGACCTAGTCTATAGTTCTAGTCACCATAACCCCCCAGCTACCAACTTAGCTGCAGCTAACTGGGGCACCGCCTTGTACCCCTTTGCCTTGGCCCTAAAAACCTCTGTTGGCCCCTGCCGCCGGGCTCGCCAGGTGTCAATCTGCAGCATCTCTTTGGCCGTTTTTGGGGCCTCCAGGGTCCACGAGTACTCAGTCCACTGCGCAATGCCATCCACGTCGGCGAAATAGACGTGGTAGAAGGTGACCTGAGCGCTACCAAGGTGTCGCGACCACGCGGAGAAGACAAAATTGTTATGCAATGACAATACGTAACAATAATATACATGTTGATGCATTAATACATATAACACACATGTACTGTATATATATATATATACAGATATATAGATATCTATATACATATAATTTAATTTACGTTAGTGTACATTAATATATATATACATAATATACATTTGATTAGATAATGCTCTGGATCTCTCAAACTGACATGGCATCCGTAAAAAAAGGCCTAGTCACAGCCAAGACTTGGCCGCAGTGAAATATATGGTGATCCCCCTATGCTCCATGTATGGTACAATGTGGGGCCCCCCAGTGATGTGAACGTTGGTTAACAAAAACCCCATGAATACTATAGTTATAAGATGTTATACAGTAAGTACCATCAACCATAGTTATTGGAGTTATGTTCACCAACCGAACGCTATCTTGGGGGCCCCACATTGTATATTTACCTACATGACTGGGTGATTTTGTTCGGGCAAATGTTGGTAAATATTCCAGCACCATGGTTCGCATATGTGATCTATAAACCGATAGTTAACGATGTTACATCGATAAATGTCAACAAATATGATAGTTAACATGATAGTTAGCATCTACAAACCAGCATGACTATATAATACTATGTAAGTGTTAACTATCATCTAACAGTTAGGTGATTCAATGATAATTTACAACTCCTTAAACGACAGTTATACTATGTTGGATGATACGCAGCTGGGTGAGTTAGGCAACCGACCAGTAAATCGATGTATGTTGTAGTCCATGAACTACACTCGATATCACTCGATGATGTTCGGGTTAGTTTCCGGCTAAATCAGCTAAATCAAGTCAACTCCAATTGATCGTATCTTAATCTTATCATGTCTATATAGTCACGTTTTGCTCGTTTAGACCCGACGTACAAACCGTTTTACCAACAACTTATGGCCCCTCATGGCCCCTCTAATAGCCATGGCCACAAAACGAGAGGTTGTCCAACTAACATGGAAAAACAAAACCTCATATGAATCTAAATTATGGACATAAATATGTGAATATGTGATTACTGTATATCCAAACTAATTCTCAGCTAATGCTGTGGCTTACCACATAGTTATCCAATAATGCCCAGGTTCAAGTGTGGAACATTAAGTGGACATGTCCACTGCTTAACAACCAATATACCCACAGGTTTGTTGCCCTTGAAAGATCAGAAAATTGTCTTCCAAACCCAATTTTTGAGGTTCCAAGTTTGCGCCAGTTCCTTTTCACATGCCCAGGGTTTATCATCATCTTGAAATTGCCATAAAGTTTAGTAGGCAAATGTTTATGGAAGCACAATGAAGAACATACATGTTTCCACCGGTCTAAAAACATATTATCCTATCCAAGATCCACTGTTAGTTAATACATCCCCACAAAAGTCCCCAAAAATAGACTACCCCATTCCAGTAGCCTATGGTTCATCATGATCTCTCCCTACTTTAAACAATACATAGATTTGAAAAAATCCACCATATGTACCCTCTGGTAATTTAACATGGCTATGGGAAATCACAATTTTTAATGGGAAAATACACTATTTCTATGGCTATTTTCAATAGCTATGTTAGTTTAATCCACTATAAATGGCTATGTTCAATAGCTTTTTGTTAGTTTAATCCACTATTTCTATGGCTATTTTCAATAGCTATGTTAGTTTACCAGAGGGTAGATGTTCCATGACTTTCCTATAGGAAACCATCGGATTTTCCCCATGTCAACGTGACCGCATCAGCTCCCATGGAGGGAGGGAAGAACTCAATGCGGCCCTTGATCAGCTTCTCCTGAGCAGCGAGAACCGAGGAGAAGCTGATGGCACCATCAACTAGGCTGTTTTCATGGTGATTTTCATGGTTTCCGAATGGTTTTTTGAATGGTTTATGAATGGTTATTTATGGTGATTTTCATAGTTTATAAATGGTTATTGACATATTGATGGTTCTTAATGGCTAGGAAGCAATGGTTATTAACCATCAACTAGCATGGGAACAATGTGGGGGTCCCAAGACAGCTAAGTTGGCTTACAAACCCCAGTGAATATCGTGAATACTATAGGTATCATAAACCAGCGTGAAATTGGAGTTTTAATCCTTATTGATGGATATAACATGCTTAAAGTGATTCTTAAAAGTTCTGTTGAACCCACTAATTTTCATGGTTAAGGGTCCAAATCTTAAAGTGGTTAACTTAATGGCTGCTCTCCAGTAAATTAATATAGACCCTGCCAGATAGGGGTTGGAAGACTAGTTTCCACTACGAATTGTTCATTTGCAGGGTCTATGCTAATTTACCAAAGGGTATATCCACATAAATCCAATTTAATTCCCATTAAATCCCATTAAGTCCCTTTAAATCAACATCAAATCACCATTTATAGGTGATGGTCCCATATTTTCCTATGGTTATTGCTAGTATAGTGTTTATTTCTTGGTTATTACCAGCAACTGACGCACGATGATCATCCAACGGCTGGGTGACGATGTGACGTTGGGTGACGATGTTGGTGGTGCCCCACCGGTTATAAATTAGTTATAATCCCATTAATTATAGAATACTATATATATATACATAAATATATATATACATAAATATATATATATATGTACATATATAATATCACCTATAAACCATAGTGAAATTGGAGTTATGTTCACCAACTTAGTTTTTTTTGTACCACCATGCTGGTGAAATGGCGAAAATAGCTGGTGTCTATGGATGTTTCCCCTAACAAATGGTGATGGGCATTGATCCATAGCCAACTCAGTCATTTCGCGGAGTTACTCAGTCTGCTGAATCGAAATGCATCAAGAGAAACCCTCCGAAAATCCATCTCACCAATCATTCACCAACCAGTCGCCAACAACTGTTTCTTTTTTGGTGACATGGTGAACCTTGGATACCTGCCAGAAATATACGTTTTAGCGGATTGGTACTAACTTTACCGTTGACTGCAAAAGATTCAAGTATTAGTTATAATATCTAACCAAGTATTGAATCCCACTCAATCACCATGTTTGTTGCTTAAATCCATGAAAAAATCACCATGTTTCATGGTTAAATCCCATTAAATCATCATTTTTCATGGTTAAACCCCATTAAATCATCATGTTTTATGGTTAAATCACCATTTTTTATGGTTAAATTCCACGAATCAGTCGTTGTTGGCCCAGGTGATCGATGAAACTAAGCTGTCCCCGGAGGCACCTGCACATTCTCATCGAGGAAACTTAAGTTGCGTGCCACCAAGGCTGGTGATGGTGCCATGACCGAGGCATCAAAGTCCTTCAGAGTTCCTCGAGGGACGTCGGTCAGTCAGTGACGAAATTTTGGTGTTTTTTTCACATGGTGGATATTGTAGACATACATGTCTATCTATGAAATGATCATTATATATATATATATGCACATATGATATATATATATATATATATATACCATATATACATAACATACATACAACAAATTACGATACATTACAATACATGATATAAAACATTCTATAAAACACGATACGAACTAACAAACCATGGCATTTCTAGATCTAGTACATGTAATACTAAACAAAAAATGGGGGATCCCCAACAGTGTTCCTTTGTTTCGTGGAAAATCCAAAGAGAAGTGGATGATAACTAGGGGTACCCGGGGTACCCCCAATTTAGGAAACCGCCATACCACCAATTTTGCTTGGTTAAATCCCTTGATCATCCTTCATCGAAACTCCACGTCGTGTTGCATTATAATAATATTACCATCATTGGTGAAATCTCAATTTAAGTCTAGTATAGCTCTAGTACATCTAATAGTTCAAAAAAAAACCTGTTATATAGTCCGATTTGGTTAGATCCCTTGATCTATTCCACCTCTTAGTCTTGCATTATACAATACCATATATACCCCATACATATATACCTCATATATATATATATACACATTTATAAAATAAAAATATCCATTTATACCCATATTATACCCCATATTTACCTAATAAAAAATGAACAATCTTATTAAAATGGATGATAACTAGGGGTACCACCATAGGAAACCTCCATATAATGTCACATAACCATTATACTCCATTATACTGGTTAGTTTATAGGGATTCCCCTATTTGATAAGTATAATCCCCAATATATAAAGGGTATAGTATAATCCGCGAACTAATCATCAACCAACAGGGGTTTGGCAGCCACTGCTATTATAGTTATCGAGAAAATTGAAGAAAATCCCATCATTCATCTTCCATATATTTCCCATATATATATATGTATACAATCACATCATTCATCTTCCAAAAAATCCATCCCCATCCCCCAATCAAAGCCGTTATAAACCCATCTGGTTGATGGTTGACCTACCCCTCTGAAAAATCATGGAGTTAAAGTCAGTTGGGATGATGACATTCGCAATGGAAAGTCATAAAATTCATGTCCCAAACCACCAACCAGTGATGATTTACCCTCTGGCTATTTAACATAGCCATGGTATAGATGGCCCATTTATAGATGATTTACCTGTTAACAATGGTGATTTTCCATGGCTATGTTCCCCTCAAATCCCTAAGGTTCTCCGTTTCTTTCGCCAAAGGCGCCATAGGCCGCTGCGGCGCCCTCCGTCTCCTCGAAGGCGGCAACGACCTGGAGTTCCATCGAGGGCGGCTGCATCGATGGCACCTCGAAGTCCGCCTCAACGCCAACGCGAAGCAGGGAGAGATATAGCCAAAGGAGATCACATATTTATATATATATATATATACACATGAAAATAAAAACATGAGATATGTGACATGTATAATATGTATGTATGTGTGTGTATGTATGTATGTATATGTATATGTATATGTATGTATGTATGTATGTATGTATGTATGTATGTATGTATGTATGTATGTATGTATGTAATTATGTACGTGCGTAGGTACGTACGTATATGTACGTGTAATTAGTGTTGTTCTGTGTTGGTTTTAGATGTATAAATATGTTTTTAATTGACATGTGCCGTTTCATGTAAAACGATATCATCATCATCATCATCATCATAGCATATCCAATGTGGGAATGGTGATCACCCACAAAACATGTTTGATGACCGGAGGCGATTGGATTTCTTCAACAACCATCCCAACTAGGAACTAGAACTAATTGACATGTCCAGAAGATGCTCAAAGTACCCATGAAAAAATGTGAATTTAATATATATATATATATTGTATGTATATAGTGTATATATTATGATATTATATTATATTGTGTATATCCTACAGTAGCGTAACCGATCATAGATATCCTCCAAAAAAGAATGGCAAACAAATAAAGGATTGAACGGATTAAAAAACTACACATCCTGTCGCTTTCCGAAAAGCCACGAGATGCGCCCCCCGATTTTTTTGTTCGCATTCTGGGCCTATTCACCATTTAACAATGATTGACATCAGTGTGCAGGAACTACTTATCATGGTTTTATCTCAGTTTAACTACTGATTTCATCAATTGATGCAACATGATTCAACTATAAATCCAGTCATATCCCAGTTTAACTATTGGTTTAACTATGAAAGTCATCAATCATTTGGACTATTTTCCTGGGGTTTCCAAACCTTTTTGTGGTTTACCCTAAGGTAACATCCAACTATAAACCCACAGTAAGCGATTTAATTTGGCTACATGAATCCAGCCATCTCCCGCTTGAAATATCACTTGAAATATATATATATATTTATAAACCACTACTATATAAACCCACTTGAAATATTGAAAGCACATGAAAACACGATATCTATTCCCACTGTTCAAACCCAGTCTGGGTCACCTAAAAGGTCACTTTGGTCAAAGGACAGTGGTGCCCGTCTGGGTGAGATGAAACGTCCAGCCTTCTTCCTTGGTGCCGGCAGTTGATTTGAAAACAATGGGGAAATCCTGGGAACATCATCCACAGATGGTGTTTTTGAGTTCACATCTATGTAAATGTTTACATGATCTTCATCACTTAATAAATTCAATTAGCAATTAAGGGATTAACACAATCTTGCGTTAATCAGTTCTTGATTTGAGGGATTTGAATTAACAATTGAGGGATTAACGATGGATTAACGATCATATGCTTGGGAAACTCGTGGTAGCTCCTTAGCTCCCCATTTATTTCATCTACGGAATTTCCCTAGCTCAGCTCAGCGCTCCCTCTTCAGAGTTCACCTATCAATTTTGCTTCCTTTGAAGGGATTACCCTCTGGTAAACATACAAAAAGCTATTGAAAATGGCCGTAGAAATAGTGGATTTTCCCATTAAAAATTGTTGATTTTCCATAGTTATGTTAGTTTACCAGAGGGTAACACATGGAAAAAACAACAGCCATCACTTGATTATTCAACATCCAGTTGGCCCAATTTGATCACCGTTTGTTGTGATTTGAAGTTATATAACTGATGATAAAACAATCATTTATAGGGGCTTTATAAGCATGAAGAATGTAGGGATAGAACTAATGATGGCTGATGATTTGGGCTTTTAAAAAAATGGGATGACTTGGGTGTGTCTGCAACTAGCCTACCGTTTACCCCTTGATAGACAAGATGATTTGGAACATGAGTTTATCACCCACTATTTTTCAGGGTACCCTATTTTCAGACAAACCCATCGGGTTGTGTGCGGGTACACAAACTGGCGACTCATACTTAGATGAGCCATGGGTTGACATTGGAAATGAAAGGTGGGTGAAATAAGCCATGAACCGTACCAACGTTATGTCATTCTATGTTATTATATTACAACGATATTAATCCAGTTGCCAGTTGACTGGTATCGCCAATATCATATCACCACAGAAAGCTACAAATCTCTTCCTCTCACTATTCAACACCCCCCAAAGGAAACCTTGGTTTTAGTATTGGGTTGCTCTTCATGTTGGGTGTCATTTCAGGGGCATTCAATATGATATAGGGGGATGGGATTAATCATATTAATCGAAATCATCACGTCCCATCCAAGCATCAATGGAGATGTCATCTTCACAAGATTAAATGTCTAGGACATTTACCCTCTGGCAAATTAACATAGACCCTGGCAGATAGGGGTTGGAAGACTAGTTTCCATTAAAAATTGGTGATTTTCAGGGTCTATGTTAATTTACCAGGGGGTAACATTGATCTGGATAAAATTCAATAATTCACTAACCTAAAACAAGGGGCCATGTGGGGATAGTTACCCCCACTAACCATCATTCCAGTGACGTCGCAGTGAGGTTGGCTATTTTGGAGGCTTCGCATTGTAGGACATTGGACACCAATTGGAGTTTTACACTAAGAAAGCAATAGTATATCTAAATAAGACTCCCCAATAATACTCCCTACTTACCACCTCTTGAAATTACAAATAGTCTTTCAATAGTTGCTGAACACTGTTGCAACTCTCGCACTAATAAACATATATTATTATATAATTAATATCAACTATTCATCACGATTATTGGTTAAATAAAACATGTCGGGGATATCAGTTATCAATGAATACCTTTAAACATCAAACCAAATCACTAAAAATACTATCTGGTTATTTAACATGGTCATGGAAAATCCCTTATAAATGGAGGTTTATAGCTGGGAAAATCATCTGTAAATGGGCCATCTATACCATGGCTATGTTAGTCATAACCAGATGGTATATAAGGTTTGAGTTCAGGGGGTTCCCAGCTAGAAACCTCTATTTAGTTCATGGATTTCCCGTTTTTCAAGCCCGCCATGGAGCTGATGACTGGAGGGAGGGCACTGCGCCGATATTGTTTATTCGATCCCCAAGATCAACGTATCCCAAAAAACTATAAAAAACTATTGGGGATACGATATTAGTTGATTTGACATAGATCTTTCCTCATATGATATCCCTGATATCCCACATTTTCCCAATGATATGGTATTAGCTCATATCAACTATTCATCAATGTATCCCAAAAACTCCAAATACCCTCTGAGAAGGTGTTCAGTGTTCAGATTCTTGAGACCCCAAAAAACAAGTCCAAATACAGTCTCAGTGTCGGTTTTTGGAGCTCTAGGGTATTGCTAACATATACAGTCCATTGCTAATACAGCAGTAATATTGATGAATACTTCAATCAGACTGCTGTTTTAATCCACAGTCTTCCGAGGGGCCACTTCACTTCGGTCGCTCGACCAAGTGATGGTATGGAGCCCACCTAGTCATAGCATGGAGACTGATTTTCGTGAGATTTAACACAGAAAAAATCGGATCTCACATGATTTCACCATCAAAAATGCGGATTTAAGGGAAATTTATAGGGATTGAACATGATTAATTAAAAAAAATCAACATGGTGATCTTTGAGATGGTTTCATCACCAAATATGCGCATTTCACTACCCAACGTATGTTGATGGATCATGGTTCAACTCAGTGAAAGTGGATTGTCCCTACTTATATAGAGGTCTAATAGAGTTTAAGTGGGTTCAATAGAGTTTAAGTGGGTTCAATAGGTGTCTATATATATATATTTATTTAGTATATATATATATCCCACCAGAGATAAAACCTAATAACGTGGGTAACAATCATATCATAATCCGATACATGTAGGAATATCATTGAAAGCACATCAAAATCACTGAGGAATCCCACAGATTTTTTTTCTAGAAATCACTAAGAAATCCCATATACGTTCCATAGAAATCCTTGAAAATATACCTATATACAATGTGGCCCCCCCCCAGTGATGTTTGTTGGTTTATAAGCCCCATTAACTATAGTTATAAGTACCATAAATCATAGTTATTGGAGTTATAAACCAACGTACTGTAGCTATCTTGGGGACCCCACATTGTAATGTACCCTCCGGAAAAAAAAAAAACTTTGCTATGAAAAATCACAACATGTTGGTGTAAATCATGGAACTTCAAATGGCGATGACTGGATCTTCCATAGGAATTTCTGAAACGATATAAATCGCATGAAATCCCATGAACAATCGCCATGTACAGAAACCTCAAATGCCCATTTTTCCATTGCAGTCTACAGTCCAATTCAAGAACCTCAAATGCCCATTTTTCCATTTCAGGAAATTTCATGTACATCCAATTCAATCATTTTCCATCCAATTTATGAAATTTGATGTACATCCACAGTGCCAATCAGCCAGATACCCTGCAAAAAAAATCTTAGCAAGAGACTTTACTAAAGGTATATGGTATCATACCATTAACATACCAATACACCATGAAGTTCAGTCAGATAATCCCAGCCAGATACCAAGTCAGACTAGTTAGGATTAGATAGATAAACTACCCATCTATACGGTTGACCTACAAAGTGGTGCGCAAAAAAAGAGAGCCAAGTTGGTGGAAATAACTCCAATGTCACTATGGTTTGAAAAAATGATATATCTATAGTTATATAATGTTATATAATGGATGTTAATTAATGGGGATTATAAACCAATTTATAACTGGAGTTTAAACAAAATGGATGTTAATGGGGATTATAAATCAACGTTCACATCACTGGGGGGCACCACCGAACGTAGTCATACCTAGTCCCCATTAACTATAGTTATTTGCGTACCATAAATCAAAGTGAAATTGGAGTTATGTTCACCAACTGAACGCTATCGTAAACGGGGCCCCACATACCTAGTCCAATCACATTTCACCATCCATTGGGTGCCCGCACTGGGCAGCTTGATGTTCATCGGCAAGGCCAGTTTCGTGCCAGAGAGCTGCCGATCCCCGACCTCCAGAAAGTCGTAGTACTTCTCGGTCCTACAACGATGAAAACATCAGTGTTTTCACTGGGGAAATATGGTGAAAACAAACATAGCTATTGAAAATGGCCATAAGTTGATTTACCCATTAATAGCATGGTGATTTTCCATAGTTGTTTGTATGTTTACCAGAGATTACCAGAGTGTATTTATGTGGAAATATGGTGAATTTGTAGGAAATGATGGTGATTCTACCAACAAAAATTGATGTCATGATGTCATGGGAAAGATGATGAATTTATGGGATTTTAGCTATGAAATCACTGGACATGGTGATTTTATTTATATGATTTTATGTAAACCATATAGTTACATATATAACCCCATATAGTGGTTTACATAAAATCATATATTGGTGTTATATATAGTTTATGATTTTACATATTGGAATTATCCATTCATAACCCCTAGTGCTCCAGTTATACCCTCAATTCGAAGGTGTTCATTCAGACTCTTTAGACACCAAGTCAAAGAACTCCTTGTATACAGTCTCAGTCTCGGTGTTTGGAGCTGTAGGAATGCTGAATTTATATGAATTTATGTTATTTCACCAACACATATGGTGATTTCATGGGATTTGACACAGCAACTACATTGATTTTCATTATGGGGATCTAACCAGCAAATTTACATATTAATGTTTCATAGGATCTAAACGATGAAACCATGTTTTGCGAAATTTAACAAGAAAGGGTGCAAACCAACCATTTAATGGGGATATCATAGGGATATAATGGAATATATTGCAAGGTGATGGTAGGTTATATAATATCTATACTTGATCGGAGAAGGTCCCAGGGGTCAGGGAAGTGTTAAAAATGTCAGCATTTGGGAACTGGGAGTCGACATCTGCCTAGACTCTCAGTTCATACCTATGCCATTCATGGAAGTTACTGCACATTGATCTGTTTTGATGCAGCAATTTGTGCTCATTTTATGTGCACTTTAAGAGTTGTTATGAGGTTTTTAGGGCCCAGCTAGACAGATTCGGACATACTAAGGACCTATGTAAATTTAACTCACCCAAGTCACCACATCCAAGGTGTCGCGCACAGGAATTTTCGTATGTTGACTTCAATTTGACCATCTGTCTCCGTTGGGTGCCCGGATTTGCCATTGGTGGGGGTATGATTGGTATGGTTGAGGAAGAGGGATCTCTGAGTCCTGCTGGATGCCACTGGAGGATTTTTGGGTGGAAACTCAGAAATGACACCATGTTTACTGTCATCCATATGCAAACAGAAAAAGCCACAAATCTATCCATGTCTACATTATCTACATCAAAAAACCCTCTACTTAGATGGGCCATGGGATTAACTAACTGGTTAGTAACTGGGAATATAAGCCTCTATATCCCAATGGTAATCCATTTACTAACTAGTTAACTAACTCCATGGCCCATCTAAGTAGGTTTATCATATTGTCCTATCATATTTGCACTATGTCACCCATATTCAATCATATCCATCCATATCCATAACCCTCTGGTAAACAAACATAGCTATTGAAGCCATGGCCCAGTCGAAATAGTGGATTTACCCATGGTTTTTGCATGGTGGATCTTTCCAGTTCGTTTTTGTATGTTTACCAGGCCGGGAAGTTCTTTGGGGATCAACCACATCTTCACCTGCGGGCGTGCGGGCGGTCCTGAAGCTGGTGGTGGTCATCAAGGCCGGCCCACTGAAGTGGATTTTGGCCAACTCCTCGTTGTCGTAGGCACCACGGTGGAAGGTGTAGGTCGTGCCGCTCACGCTGATGTCCAACAAGTGGCAATCCACCTACAATTTATGCATCATGAAAGGAGTGCAATGAGGTGACTCGAACATGATGGATCTTGGGAGATT
This sequence comes from Cladocopium goreaui, assembly GCA_947184155.2. Classification (NCBI taxonomy): domain Eukaryota; class Dinophyceae; order Suessiales; family Symbiodiniaceae; genus Cladocopium; species Cladocopium goreaui. Next base: position 364,514 of record CAMXCT020001113.1, read on the forward strand.
TACCCTGTAAACTAACATAGATGTAACAAAAACAATGATTTGGAACAAAAGCATGTTTTCCCTGGGAAAAGAATCCACAAATGGTGGGTAAACTCCACATCTATGGATGAGACTGTAAGGGTGGTGCCCCGGGTTAACTATGTTAACTGTTGGCAGATAATTATGTGGAGTTTTCCAAAGTCATAGGGGTACCTCCAGTTATCATCCATTGTTGTTGGCAATTGGAGATTTTCCAGGAAATAAATCATCAAAAAAACCATCCATTTCTACCCCCATGACTGTCCGGAACCACCTCGTAAGGGTGATAATATAAATCTCGGTGGAACAGTCTATAGGTGGTGCCCCCGTTTACTATAGAGTTAATGGTGTTTATAGACCAACAAACATCACTGGGGGGCCCCACATTGTAGCTGGACTATGATAGATGGGGTTCAAAACCTATGAACTGGCCATATTACTGGGGGAATAAAAATTCAGCTATACCAGCTATTTGCCAGGGTGTTGCCCACTTAAGCAACATGGACGCATATGCAGGTGCAATCCTGAAACTGATTGACGATTAGACACATTACGTGTGTGTGATGAATATTGATTTTCATGTTGTAATATGTTGTAATACTTCAAGAACCCCCTACTAATTAAACATTATTGATGGTTGTGAAAAGCTCATGAAAATGGTACCAAATGAAGCCATGGAATTGACCATGGTAACCGCTGTGTTTTTTTCTAACGGCATCTTCAATGCTGGAGAAGGCACCCGCGTGCACTTGGGACCAAACAGTTTTAGTTCTGTTGAATAACAAATGTCTTTGGATAGTCCCATATACAGGGGTTGGTAAATGTCCTAATTGAACATCACCCAACTATTGGGGATATAATCACCAACAAATACTTGAAAGTGATGTTCAAAATCCCCAAAACAGGACATTTACCAACCCCTGATATAGATGTATCATACATTTGTACATCACAGAACATAGTGTAAAGATGTATCGTTACGGGCAAAGCCCTCAGTTTGCCCGCGCCAACGCCGACGACATGTCCGAACATCAAAAATCACTGTGTTTTGTGGGACAAAATGCACATGTCCATGATCATGGCTTTCATCTTGCAACGCACAGCTTAGCTACCTGTGCGTTGAATGTTACAACAACATCATCATCATCATCATCATCATCATCATTTTCATCTTCATATTATTCATGTAAAGTTTAACGGGGGTGGGAATTTATATTCTGAATACCCCTGTTGATCTTCCCAATTGAATGTAAAGTTTAACGGGGGTCGGAATTTATATTCCTTCAAAATCCCTAAAAAGTTGTGTGGGCGAACTGAGGGTTTGCGCGTATCGTTACAACACATTGTGTCATTCCATTGTATGACCAGTTTTTTTCCCCTCATGAGTGGCGTGTTCCTCCCGTGGTTGCTTAAAAACACTGGCCAATGATAAGAATAGACTGCCAAAAACCATAAAATGTGTTTAACTCATAACTGGTTAGCTCAATATATCCACATGTGTGGTTAATGTGTATAAATATATATATATAATATGTTTGGTGGTTTCAACCCATTTGAAAAATATTAGTTTGTCAGTTGGGGTTATGAATTCCCAATATGATGGGAAAGTCATGCAATTCCATGGTTCCAAATCACCAACCAGCCATTATTAACCATAATTAACCTTTATTAATCATCATTAATCTATGGTTTTCAACAGATATAAGTGGTATTCAACAAGCCTTCACCAGATATATCTTTGATCAACTTGCCGGGGAAAGCCGTTAACGATCGCCTCGCATTGAGGGCGACTGAAGCCGTTGGCGGGCACCTTCCCCATGAGGTCGCCTTGCGGCAAACTGTTCAAAAGTGGTCCTAGGAAAGCGACAGGGTGCCCTCAGTTACAAGTTGGTTCATAAATCCATGAACTTCAGAGAATATGTATATATATATTGCAAAATGCATGATTTTACTGGAAACTTGCAAATATTAAAAAAAAAAAAACATGTTGGTTTGAGCGTTGGATCTATTCATGTTAAGGGGTTTGGGGTGGTATTTCATGGGGAAAGGATCGTCCAGACTCCAGACTTCTCACATTTTCTCAGCTCCACAGTCTGGGTTGTTTGGCATTCTTCGCAAAAAAAAAGGCTGGGCCAGCCCCGGTTGTGATCTTCAAGTATTTGAGCTCTCAAAATCCCAAGTTCTGCTGGTCAAATCTCTTTCTCGGGGAAGTAAACTCCTTTTTTTGGCAAGTGAGACTTGGTGGTACCTGGCGATATGCTCGAATACTCACTTTCACCCGCTGGGAATCTAACAGTTCGCTATGGAAAATGGCCCATTGAGGCCCATGAACCTCGATGATTTATCAAAAAATGCTGGAAAATCCAGTTCGCAAACTCTTTCGATTCCCATTCTATCCCAACAAAAGCATACCAAAAACCAGATTTTTTCTGGGCGTTCAATCCCGATGAAAGTTGTTCCCAAGCTCCAGTTTTCTCGACCCTGAGGCCGCCCACCTTGACCTGCGGCGCTGTGCCAATAGACCTGGAGGGGCGAAAGAGGAGACTCTGCAGAGATATCATGCAGTCAACTGGGGATATATATATATATATACCCTATGGATCCAAGTACCTTCTTAGGAAGTGTTTGGGGTATGATTTGGGAGGTTAAGTATCTTCTCAGGAAGTGTTTGGATCCATAGGGATATATATACATATATATATATAATAATTATATGTATATATATATACAATGTGGGGCCCCCTAGTTATAAATTGGTTTATAAACCTAGCTATAAACCTTATTATAAAACTATAGTCATTGGTTGATGAACTATATGAGAAGTATGATTGGTTCATGATAGATATATTGGGGTTTCCATACATGGGGTACTCCAATAGATGGATGGCTTATGATGGAAAATCCCAATCTAAAATGGATGCTTTAGGGGTACCTCCATTTCAGGAAACCTCCATAATCATATATGGAACAATGGATGTTCCAGGCAAACAGATGATGTTTTGGTGCGTTTTTTTTTTTGTGAACATCGGGTACAGTATCCAAATATAGATCCATGGTTTATCATCAGTTTCTGAACGAGAGCCATGTTGGTTTTGAACTTTTCCCATGAAAATGGATACAGCTCCATACGGCAAAAAAAAACACGCGAAAAATTGCCACCATGCGGAGTAGTTACCAATATTAATCATGCGCAAAAGAAACACTAGTGACTGGGGGCATGTTTTATTCCTGTATCCCAATGTTATTCATTGTGTAGTCATCATAGATGCTGGTCAATAACAAGGCACATATGAATAATTGACCCAGAAAACTTCTTATGAAATTGTGGAAATAGCTGACCATTGCTCAAAAAAATGGAGAGAAACCTATATTCACTATAGTTAATAGTAACTATATTAACTATACGAATGAACCATAACTATAGTAATAATCAATTAAGTATAGTAACTATAATCAGTTGCAAATCCCTATTCATCCCCCTATTCGGATGCTTAGTAAACTTAGAGATCCTGTGGGAAAGCACAGCACATGTCCCCGGAATTTCTTCATCATGGCCAATTGAACAAAACAAAAAAGCAGAAGGTCGTTGCGTTTTTCACCCATTAATGATGTTTCATCAACCTAGTAATAAAATCGACCACTGGTCAGCCATCTTGAATTTGGCAAGGCACGTTGTAATAAGAATGATGTTCTTCATCTTAATAAACCTATAAATTATGTTTAGCAGACTATTAACACACCATCAACAAACCATAAATCGGTATGTTCATCGACTCTTCATAGTGTAAAACCATGTGGTATCCCGGTGACTCCTTTCCAAGGCGCGTTGTAATACAATTGACCATTCAGAACAAGCCTGACATTAGTAATTGGAAATAGTAGGCCTGACTTTTCCATAAAATCATCTGAAATCACCATGCAATCACTTGGGTATGGGTCAAAATTAGGTACCCCAATAATTGAATGGTTAATACTAAACTAGACATTTCCATCTGTGGTCCCACATCGGTCTTCCATTTTGACCCACATCCACTTGGCGAACTCCGAACTGAACTCCGAACTTCGCCAAGGCACGTTGTAATGCGTCAGGGACTTCTCCGATTCTGCACGTTGGAACTGGATCTTGCCCCCCACCCAGCCCAGGCGCCCGTCGGCGTCGCCCATCCACTGGACATCGCTGGGGCCATAGAGCGGAACACCTGACGCGTCGTTTAATAAATGTGTATATGTAGATATATATTCAGTATATGTTTATATACATATACACAGTATTCGGTATATATATATATGACATACATATATATATATATACACATGATATATATATATATATATATGTCATATATATATATATATGTATGTATGATATCATGTATATATATTATATGTATTTTATATATGCATGAAGGCGTGTATATACGTATATGGTTTCATGTATCATGTTTAGTATATGGATATAATGCATGGTTTAAGGTAGTTGGGGTGAGTGGGATATGGCAAGGAAACTGTGTTTAATATGGGTTCAGTACCACGTTGCCACTAAGAAACCACCAAGAAACTGACAATTCACTCTTGCAAAATTCTGCTGTAAATACTCTCACCCAATTTATCGTGAAGTAGTCAGTTGATGGAATAACGGAATATGGATTCAATCAGCTTCAATCAGCTCCAGTTGGAACATGTCAGGCCTCGTAAGTGATCAAAATAACCATGGCAAGCCCCCGATTCGTTTTTGGATTATATAGACTTAACCCGAACCAACAAACATATCAGACTAGCATACACTAACCTATAAGAAATCATATCAAAATATAACTTATATAATACGCTAATGATGTGGATTCCGATGTGGATATCAAATTTGGATACAAACTACAATTTGGATATCAGTTATCCTTTAAGGGTGTCATTTACATTCAATTATCATCAATAATCATCATATATAAATCCCCAAAAAACACTTCACCCAACTCATCTTAGCTATCCCCAAAAAAACAGCTATGAATTCCATCAAATCCCCTTCTCTGTTCAATTACATAGCAATTTCCTATGTGTTCAAACATGGTTTTCCAAAACTCCAGGGTGCCGAAAAGCCTCACCCAACTCATCCCGAAAACGCCAACTCGCCCAACTCATCCCCACTCAACCACCATTGAATCACAGTATTCTTCAGCAAATCTTCATTAAAACTTCAATAAAACTCGTCGTTTTGGACCCGATCTGCTCCCCATGTAGAAACCAGTTGGATCTGTCCCGTCGCCATCCCATGATACCGCCATTTTTCGTGTCGTTAAATCAGAGTGAAAAATCACCAGTCACCATTGAATCCCAGTAAATCCCATGAAAAATCATAGTTCAATCAGTCGGCGCAGTCATGAGATGTCATGAACATTTCTCATTTGAATCCCTCAAAAATCATAAAACAATATCATGTTTTCTGGATTTGAGTAACTCACACATTTTCCATCATTTTCCATCTTCCCATCCCGATCCTTCCAAGAAAGGAATGACTCTCCCAAGAAAAAACCCAACAATCGATGTTCCCATCCTTCGGTCCATCAATTTCTACAAGGTGGTGCCCCCCAAGTGATGTGAACGTTGGTTTATAATTCCGTTAACTAGTTCGATATATCTACCATAAGTCCTAGTGAAATTAGACTTATAAACCAACTTAGCTATCTTGGGGGCACCACCTTGTAATGATGAATCTCCGGAATATGTGGAATCTCAACCAAATGGTTTCATCATGCTTCATCCAACCCCAACTGATCAACTGATCACCCAATAAACTTCACCCAAATGGCGATGTTTATCCCATTAAATCACCATTTTTCTTGGTTAAATGAACATCTTCCTATGGTTTTCCTATGATTTTCAATGGTTTTCACCACTTTCCCATGGTTTTTCTATGGTTTTCCCATGCTTTTCCCATGATTTTCCAACCAAGGCGCAGTAGTCCTTGATTTTCGCCGTGGCCGCCGAGTCGGGCCCCGCGCTGCCCGTGGCGTTGCCCGCCACCACCGCCAGGCCCTGGGCGTACTTCGTCAGCGTCAGATTCGCCAAGGGCACCGTCAGCGTGGCGGCGCCCGTGGCGTCCACCGTGGCCTACGCGACACGTGGTGAGTTATGTAATGAACATGGTGAGTTCATGGGATTTCATGGTGATTTAATGGGACTTGACTGGTGATTTAATTGGATTGACTGGTGAGTTCATGGTGATTTCCTGGGATTTTTCATGGGATTTAATGATGACCAAAATGGTGAAGTTCATGGGATTTAAAGCAAGAAACATGGTGATTTAAATGGATTTAATTGAGATGTCATGGGACTTAATGGTGATCTAATGGGATTCACTGGTGATTTAATGGGACTTAATGGTGATCTAATTGGATTGAATGGTGAGTTCATGGGATTTCATGGGATTTCACCAAGAAAAATGGTGATTTCCTGGGATTTTTCATGGGATTTAATGATGACCAAAAATGATGACCAAAATGGTGAAGTTCATGGGATTTAAGCAATGAACAAGGTGATTTTTGATGGGATAAAAAAACCAACAGACAGCTTGTTGGGATTTCTGCAACAAAAAGAGAGTCTAAATCCAACCACAATTTTGGATATTGTTGGGATAGAATGGCATCTAAGGGGATATGTGAACTGGAATGCATAAAACACGAGAAAAATAAAGGGATTTCATCAACCTTAATTGAGGGGGAATTAAAGGGAATTAACCAACATAAATGGGTATAAAACCACAAGTGCCAAAGATTACCCTCTGGTAAACTAACATAACTATTGAAAATAACCACTTTTAATAGGTAAATCAACTATAAATGGGTCATTTTCCATAGCTATGTTAAATTACCAAAGATTAATGGGTCTAAAATTCATCACCTCAGTCTCTCCACCTCAGAAGTGGGGTGGAAGAGTGTTTGTATATCTACGTTGAAATGCGTCAGCCAGCCAAGCATAGGGCTGTTACAATCGAATGTTGATGTACCCTCTGGTAATTTAACAAAAAGCTATTGAAAATTGCCCATTTATAGTTGATTTACCTATTAAAAATAGTGATTTTCCATAGTTATGTTAGTTTACCAGAGGGTATCAAACATTTAAAAAACCTCTGGAAGATCTTGAAGATTGACCCAGAAAGCGTATCCACAGATTTCAGCTTCATCAATGGCAATGATCATCCAACCACCGGTCATCCACCAAGGTGTCACCAAGGTGCGATGGTGTCCAACAAGAATCCCGCTCCAGAGATGAGATGGATACCTTAGGAGGACTCGTCGAACTCGCCGAACTGGGGCCCCAGTTGGGAGTGCTTAAGAAATTGATGGCTTTGGATGTGGTTTCTGATATGGTTTGTGTTCTTTTTCTAATGTAGCATGCATGTGGTTGTTCATATGGTTTTTGAATGTGTTTTGATATGGTTGTTAATATTGGTTCAATAACACTAATAAGCAATATGATTGCTTAACATTGTTTTTTTCCCAAGACAAACCATGCTTTTTGGGTCTTTTCAAAGGGTAAATGGAGACAAGTTGGCCATCAAGCACCGTCAGGTTTATGGCAGGTATGTCATACAAAAAATATACAGTAGTATACATGTACATATATGTATATATGGATCAATATATTTAGTATACATGTGTATACATGCATATATATATATATACGTTCTATATATATATGTGATGTGTAATTATCAAACTGATGGGAACTGGGTTTACATAAGCAAAAACAACTGGGGAGCTCCAAATTGTCTAGTTGGAGGACCTTGTCCAGTTCCTAACTTGTTATATATCGAGTACTTCCATGGCCAATCCAAAGGTGCTCACGAGAATTGGGTATTCTGTTGTGCGCATCATTTATTGAATGGGAATTTCAGGATCTTAAAACGGAGGTACTGTACCATATAAGTAAGGCCATATTTTGTGGGGATATTCCCTTACATAGCCCTAAAAAGTAGGCCTTACAATATGGTAGGTACCTCCAATCAATCGGTTCCTGAGTCATGGCCATTCATATGCTTCATAGGAAAACCACAACGTTCACAAACGAAGGTGTGTATATATATATACCCATAGGATCCATGGTGCTGCTATATATGGTAACATGGATCCCATCCATATACCCCAGTCATGTTAGCATTAATATACCAGCACCAGCCGGATCCGTCATGGGATATCAAACAGGGCTTTTTTTTGCATCAGAACCTCCAGAGCCTCCAGAGCATCATCAAGTTGATTGGCAATGGATTTCCTTAAGGAACCCACCAAAAAATCAAACATGTTCCCTACATCGATTCCCCAGTCGTAGTGGATTTATTTCCCATGGAGAAAATACAAATCATCTTCAGCAAATTTTCAGCAATTCATCTATAGATGGGCTCTTTTCCATAGCTTTTTGTTACCGGAGAATACATTCTGCTCTTTACAGCTCCACAAAAATTGCCCACCAGTTGTAAGTTGACTTATAAACCCACTAATCATTGACTATAGTTACATTCCCCATAAACTAACTCATCTGGTTGGTGTTATACCTACCCCTCTGAAAAATGATGGAGTTCGTCAGTTGGGATGATGAAATTCCATTCCCAATATGATGGGAAAGTCATAATCCATTCATGGTTCCAGTCACCACCAAGCAGATATAGCTACATCCCATAAACCTGAGCGCTACTTGCACCAGGTTCATTCCGTATCAACTCCATCGCGAGTCAGGACGGAGGCACGGTTCGCGAGTTGCGTATGTTTCCAACGGGGACCGTTTGGTGGAGCCCAATGGCATGTTTTGTTGGTTTAGTTTCACCCCACTAGTTCGATATATCAATCATAAACCAGAAAATAAGCCAGAAAAAAATGGGGTTGGTTCAGCAAGCTTAGCCCATTAAATCCCATGAAATCCCAATGAAATCCTATCAAATCTCAATGAAATCCCATCAAAGCACACTAGAAATCCCCATAAAACCCCATTAAAATCCCATGACATATATATATATATGTATATATATATATATATTATATTATATATTATATATACCCCACAAAATCCCATGAAAACCCATCAAAAATCACCCAAAATCTCCCAGCCATCTCTGGAAACACAAACACAACTCGTTCCCAGCGACTGTAGAAGCTGATGTCACTCTCATCGGCTGCACAGGTGATCACCGCATCCCCCCCCATGATCCCAACCCCCGGGTCGCTATCTTCAAACCTCGGTGTCGCTGAAGAATGGTGCAATGTGGGGCCCGTTTCACACGTGATGTGAACGTTGGTTTATAAACCAACAAAAAGCTATCGACTGGCCCCACATTGTAGTAATAATATGTATATATATATATATAAACCCTACTAGCTATAATAATGATTGGGAAAAAAGATATCTGGTTGGTGCTTTTTTCGCCCTACCCCTCTGAAAAATGATGGAGTGAGTTCGTCAGTTGGGATGATTATTCCATTCCCAATATGATGGAAAAATAATCCAAATGTTCCAAACCACCAACCAGATATGAAAAAAAGGTGGAAGTTTTCATGAGAAAATCACGGGAAAATCACCTATACTCAGGTTTATAGTTGGGAAGACTCCATCGAACACAATGATGGATTTTCTAGCTTGCCTGTTTGATGATACCGGAGGGTATGGCTTTTCACTGCTGGTTTTCCTGAATGTTCAATGCACAAACTATTGGCATGTATTCCATAGCTATAGTAGTTTCACAGGCCATTGGTCAAGTAAAACATATTAAAACATGTTCGCTGTGTAATCAACCACCAGAAATACCAAGCATCATGGGGACATAGTGGGGATATCTCATGGTATATTGCAGGGTGGCGACACAGTTTGTGAGCTTTTGGCTAATAAGTAGGCCAAGTGTTGTGTGTATGGTAGACAGTCATATATCTATAGTAAGTGGAATTGTAAAGCAATTTATAGTTGGGGTGTCTGAAAAAAGGGAAACCCCAACCACCCATGGTAAAAAAACGATGTTTTCCGAAGGAAAACTGCTATGAGCGGGGATAATGAGGATAGCCTTCACTACTTAGATGGGCCATGGAGTTAGTTAGCTAGTTAGTAAATGGAATATAGTTGGGATTTTTTGTGGGTTATATCCCCAGTTACTAACCAGGAATCGTTAATCCCATGGCCCATCTAAGTACTTTCAAACAAACCCAAATGGAGGAAGCCTTTAAGGCAAGCAAGAGACGTTTTGCTAATGGCGGATCAACCGACATCCCACCTCTCTTGGTTACACAAAGAATATTTCCCATGCTATATGTTAATGAAATGCTCGATAAATCACCAGGGAAATACATCAACTCACAAAAATCTAGTGGTAAATCAAATCTTTTCTCTCTAAATGTCCCAATCTATGCGTTTTTCAAATGGCGCTACGCCATCCCCCGTCCCGTCGCCAAGGCACGTCAAGGCCTGTGGCTTGTGCACTGGAGGTCGCGAACCCTCATAGGTTGACGCCAAGATCAAGGCACTTCGGGCGTTGATGCGCCCGCCCGTGGCGCTGCTGTTTTGAAGCCTCGCTGTGCACGCGATGCACGCGCGTGCTGGGAGCGTGTTGGAGCGACAATCAAGGGGATTTCATGGTGGAAAATGTGAAAATCAATGGCTTGGTTAGTGGTATAGTTGCTGGTTGTTATTGGATTATGTGATTTCATGTGAACAATAACAATGGAATTCAAGAGGATTTAACAAAACAAGAATCGGGACTTAAATGCAAACATGAATGAATGGAAAGCAATGGGGATATAACCAAAAAAGGTGATGGTTGGGTACATCTGAAAATGTCTGTGATTGACCCCCAAGATTGCATTTTTAATCGTGAAAAGCAGCCAAACACCCATTGGTTTTTGGAGGTGTTGGCACTAACCCTATTTTCAGGGGAACAAAAAAAACAAATAGACCTTGACCATCACTTCACCTTTTCTTTAGTGTATTATGTAAGACCCACGTGTGAGGGAGAAACACACCTTCTTCACCTGGGAAACTTTACCTCTAAGGCATTTAGAGGATTTTAGAGGTAACACAATGCTGGCTTATTTTCTTTAGTTATCCTACAGCTCAAACACCGAGACTGAGACTGTCAGAAAATTGTAGGGGTCTAAACACCTTCGAATTGAGGGTATAACTGGAGCATTAAGGCTTATGAATTGATGATTCCAACATGTAACTACTAAGTGGTGCCCCCGGTCGATAGCGTTCAGTTGGTGCACATAACTCCAATAACTATGGTTTATGGTACGTAAATAAGTATACTTACTGGGGTTTACAAACCAACTTATAACTGGGGGGCCCACATTGTATATGGTTTATATGCTTAATATTGGTTAATAATTAGTTAATGATGGTTCTTTGACAATCTGGTCGGTGGTATACCTACCCCTCTGAAACATATTAGTCAGTTGGGATGATTGTTCCCAATATATTGAAAAATAAAAAATGGTCCAAACCACCAACCAGTATTGACTATATTAGTTAATAATTGTTAATAATGATTGGTTAACATGGCAAATATCTCTTAATTAGTTCTTAATAATTCGCCCTGTGGATCCAAACACTTCCTGAGAAGATACTTAACCCCCCAAATCATACCCCAAACACTTCCTAAGAAGGTACTTGGATCCATAGGGTAGTTAATAATAGTTGAGAAGTTAAGAATGGAACATCATGAACATTGCAGCCATCTCCTTTCGCCCAAGCCGCGCATCTTCTCGTGTTGCTGAGTCCAAGATGATTTCGATGATCTGGCGCGCGCAAGGCGACATTTTTAGAACACAAAACACGTTGAATGCAAACGACATCAACCAATGGGGAGACTTATTTGGTTTTGATTAGATGTAATAGAATTGAATGAGATTTAAGGGAGATGTTCTGGGATTTTGTTTTATGGGTTTTAATGTTTTTAATGGTCATTTGTATAAATCACAGGTGCGAAGTGCGAAGCAACAATTCCTGAAGATTCAATAGGGATTTACTAAGGCCATGATACAGTTGCCAATTTTCCTATGGTTTTCCTATGATTTTCCTATGGTTTTTGTTAAGTTACCAGAGGGTACATCCCATGTTTGCTGCCTCCCCAGTCTTCCCGGTGCCCCCGCGGTGCCCCGGTGCCTGTGGCATGGTCAGCTGCGGTCGGAAGAGCCAAATCAGCGCCGCCAGACCCGAGACGTGTGGCGTGGCCATTGAGGTGCCACTGAGGGAGGCGTATTTGCCCCCCGGAACTGTGGAGTAGATGCCGCTTCCTCGGCGGATTTTCTGGCTATATTTAGATGGGCCATGGAGTTAGTTAACTAGTTAGTAAATGGATTGTAATTGGGATATAGGAGGTTATATCCCCAGTTACTGAAGATTACCCTCTGGTAACTTAACAAAGACCAATTCGGAAAATCATCGGAAAACCATAGGAAAAGATGGGCATTTCCAGATTTTGCTAGCTGATTTATGACAGCGAACTGAAACATGGTCATTTTCACTGGGTAAATCCACTATTTCAATGGCCATTTTCAATAGCTATGTAAACTGGTTCCTCGGGGGATCAAAAAAGCTATAATATATACTTAGATGGGCCATGGGATGTTGCCGATTCCTGGTTAGTAACTGGGGATTTGTTAACCTCTTATATCCCAATGAAATAATCCATTTACTAACTAGTTAACTAACTCCATGGCCCATCTAAGTAGATCATGTATAATAAGTATAGATATCATACAGGGAACCTACTGTACATAATATTATATAATACTGTGTATATTGGAATCGAAGTATAGTGATGTAGATGTACATTTCTACATGCATTGTAAATATGGGTGAGCTTTGCCCCTGCGTTGCTTCGCGTTAGCAGTGTCCAAAAGTCCTTGATGTTGGTGTAAAGAACATCAATTATATCTGCGGAGTTATATCAAGAATATCTGGGGGAGTCTTGGGTAGGTAGATATGTATATACTATATCATGGATTTGCTTAAGGAACCACGAAAAAACAACAAATGGATTCCCCTTAAATTTAGCCTTTCCATTGATTCCCCAGTCGTAGTGGATTTCCCAATCCAAGATATATTAATGCAGTATATATAAATATATGTATATATATATATGGGTGTTTCTGACTGACTTCACCATGTAAAACTGTGGGATTAGATGGACCACCGTTGAACCATTGAAAAAAATATAACAAAGCTGCAAGTGATGAGGTAAATATCATGTACAAACTATTGGAAAAATATGTGTTCTATCCTTTTCTATCAGGTTCTGTACGTTTTGGGGCTCTCATAGAATGGGCACAGTTATATAAATCCTTGAAGAAGCACAAGTCACAAGTGGGGATGTGAACGGGTATAATGCACACAAACATGGATAAAATTGTAGAATGGTTTTAATCAGGGATGCAAGATCACAAGACTATATAATTACACAAAAAATATGGGATGTCGCTTCTCTCAGACTGAACTAAGAATGACTGAGCCACCAGTTCAGTGATCATCCTTGAATCAAAAAATATCAAAAACACGGTACCCTTCAAGTGAGCGCGTCCCATCATCCAGCAGATGTTTTCTTGCCGCAAAGGGGCTTGAACAAGGGTAAACATGGGTAAACAATCCCTACAGTTCCAAACACCTTCTGAGATAAAACACCTTCTCAGAAGGTATAACTGGAGCACTAGGGAATAGTAAACATATCATATAGATTTTTTTTGGCGCCCCAAAAAAAGATAGAACGTGTTTCCAAGATGTTATAGATGATATTTATAGCTATTGAAAATGACCATTAATAGTGGATTTTCCCTTTAAAAATGGTGATTTTCAATAGCTATGTTAAATTACCAGAGGGTACTTCATAGTTCCAGGTTCAACAAGTTTTCTATCTTTGTGGGGGTTGCTGTATATATTGAATGTATCTCAACCCTAGTGAGCCCATCAACACCGAAAGGACATGTTTGGTCCTGTTTGATCCACGAAACTTTACAGTAACCTTGAATCACCTGCAAAACACATGTTCTTTACTGGGCATGCCTCCCTTCCCCCAAAATAAAAATCAATTGAAAGCTAGTACAGTATAGAGATTATTCAAGTACACTATCCAAAGGTAGATCCAGTCAAGAAGTCCCACAAGTTGAATGTTTAAGAGCCCCTTTCATCAACTTCGATGGCAGAAATCCCCACATTCGAAATGGATGATGTTCCAGCCATCTTTGATGACCAGGAAATGGGTATATCATGGCATATCCCCATCAATTACTATTACTATCTAATATATCATAATATATCCCAATATCATGGTCTATTAAATATATAATTTACATATATGAAAAAAATATTTCACATTTATTAAATTTATTCACACTTACTATCCCAATATCATTAACTCACATGGTACTCTCTATTTTTATCCCAACAGCTAGCGCCAACATCGCCACCGAGAGTCCGGGTGCTGCGACGTCCACCGATTCCTTGCCATAGCACGAGAAGGAGGACAAGGAGCCCGTCTTTGTGGTCGATGCCTTGGATGATTCGGTGATGATGACGAAGTTTTCCATACAAGGTGGTGCCCCCGGTCGATAGCGTTCAGTTGGTGAACATAACCCTTATAACTAGGACTTATGGTAGATATATCTATAGTTAATGGGATTATAAACCAACTGTCATGGGGGTACCCCCAAAAAAAAATCATCTATGGATCCAGTCGTAGCTTCTTAGGAAGTGGGACTGGGGTATGATGACTGGGGGGTTATATAAGTATCTTCTCAGGAAGTGTTTGGATCCATAGGGATCATTCCCTTTTTTCGGCTTTTGCATGACCTTAAACCATCCAATTCAGATTGGAACTTTCCATGACAACCATCCATTTCAATTGCGAACCATGGTGCTGGTATATGCAAACCTACATGACTGGGTGATTTTGGACAAGGGCAAATGTTGGTAAATATTCCAGCACCATGGAGCATATGGGTATTGAATGGTCTTGAAATGGATGATTTATTTCATGGAAATCCCAATCTGAATTGGATGGTTTGTTTCATGGACAATCCTATCAGATAGATGATTTGGGGGTACCCCCATGACTTCGGAAACCAAACGTATATGGTGTTATGGGGATAGATTTTCCATAGAAGATTCAATTCTGAAGCACCTCTGGGCAAGTTAAGATCAACTTGATCACCTTGAAAAATCAGTCAGGGATTGCAACAATAATGTCCTTTTGGTAAAAATAGAAGGGCCGGTTTGGTATACCATCTATCATCAAACATTTACCTGTTGTTAAAGGGGTTTCTTCAAACCCCTCTATTTTCATCAACCAACCAATGGGAAAAGGACATCTATGGTTCGCAAGAAAGGAGACAAAGTCGTAGTCTTAAGGGAGCCATCTCAAAAAAAAACCAGGTGGGCGATGGCTGTGAAAAAACCACGGTGGTTCGATCTGAATAGCGATGGCGCGGGTCCTGAAGTAGATGGAGGTGTTCTTGAAGATGTGGGATTCCCAAGTCACCACGGGTTTCAATGCTAACATGGTCATCTGGTTGGTGGTTGACCTACCCACCCCTGAAAAATCATGGAGTTCGTGAGTTCGTCAGTTGGGATGATTATTCCATTCCCATATATGAAATGGAAAATAAAAGCCATGTTCCAAACCACCAACCAGATCCTATGGTTTTCCTATGGTTTTCCTATGGTTTTCCTATGGTTTCCCCCCATGACTTGGATGATTTGGGGGGGTTTCCCCCCATGACTGGATGGAAACCTCCAGATTTTGTGGTCACACTCTCCAAATCCTCGAAGGCCTATTCCCAGTGGGCTGCAAGCTGCCACCTCTTTGGGGAGCTCAATGGCAAAAGGGCTGCGCTCAAAACATGTTTTCTTAACAATGCGGGTTGAGAAATGTTGAGTGTAGCTCCAACACTCTCCCAATTCAGGGAATATGAATAGCCATAGCTTTGCTGACTCCCTCTCTTCACCAGATATAGCTGGGTGTTTAAGTTCCCATGTGCAAGGTGGTGCCCCATAGTTAGCTAAGTTGGTGAACATAAGTCCAAGAACTATGGTTTATAGGTGATATATCGAACTAGTATTCATGGGATTATAAGCCATTTATAACTTGGGGGGGCACCACCTTGTGGTGAATTTTTCCTACCCGTTTCACATCGGTTTCCAGTTGCCACGGAAATGATGTTCGACGGCGCATAGTTGGAGGGATAGTGCGGGATGGCATCGTTGTCGGAGCCCTGAACGAAACTTCGCCACGATCCCCGACGTTCGAGATCTAGTGTCGAACAGTTAATGGAAATGGGGATTTAACTAACCATTATACAGAAATGTATAATCTAACTGGTGTTTTATATATAACTACTATAGTTTCTGGTTGCTGGTGCAATTTCACCATCTTGAAAAATGATGGAGTGAAAGTCAGTTGGGATGATGACATTCCCATATATTCTGGAAAAACAACATGTTTGAAACCACCAAGCAGAAACGAACACGAATGGACATGAATATACCCTGAATGCAATTTGTAATTGTAAATAGTATATATATATATATATTAATATATGCTTCTTTTTGGGCGTTGAATTTACAACATTACTCACCATACATGTTTTGACATCATGCTGGGATGATTTCAAAGCAGATCACCAGAACTCATCTGAGATTGTCATATAACTTTACCAACTTTACAAAAGTACTGAAACTTGAGTAACTGTAGCAACAATTAGTAACTATATCACCATACATTGTAAAATATTGTAACTATCATAGTCCACTATATACCACTATCATGCACTATCATCAATAGTTTTGGCTATCATAGTACCACTATATACCATTATATATCACTATATACCACTATCATCCACTATCAGAATTTTCATAGTACTTGGCTGAGTTGTACAAACATCAAGTCGCCTCGTTGCCCGCTGCCGCGATGAACATCACACCAGCGCGCTGGGCGCGTTCAATGGCCACCTGCATCCCGCCAAGCCACGATTTTTCCGGTGCTGTGACAAAGTGGGGATTCAAACCCCCCAAAAAATGGTGATTTAATGGGATTTCAAGCGGATTTTATATATTTTATGGGATTCCATGGGATTTTTAATGGAATTTTTAACGGGATTTGAAATGGAAATTGTGATGTTTGATCGGATATCATAGGATATCGACTCAGTGATATTTCATGGGATAACCATCAAACATTTGAAGTTAGCTAGTTATCGAGTTATTGACGGTGTTTTAGCATAAGCCATGAGGCTTCAGCCAAGAATGGGCACTGTATTCTACCCCAAAAAAAAACCTCCGATGGGCAATACATTGCATCGTCCAAAATCAGCTTTGCAAGCTCGGCACTACAGCTGCATCATGTAAAAACCATCGTAAGACCAACTAAAACCAATCAAAACCATAATCTTAGACTGTCGGTTAAACCAATTGTGGTTTTTGGAGAATCATCGTTGTATCATGTTGTATCCACATGACATGGACATTGATTTTCACAGGAAACGTCACATTTCGGTTCAGTGAACTATATATCACCCATGACGGATCCATGTATGCTGCTATATATGGTGCTCCATGGATCCCATCAATATACGCCCTTTATGTTAGCATTAATATACCAGCATCATGGATCCGTCATGGGTCATGGTTCACGTTGAAATCACCATCTCATGTCATTAATTACATCGTGAAATCCATGGTATTTGTTGGCCATTGAACAATCACCGTCTGACATCCACAAAAATCCCAGTCGGACAGCCGGCTTACCCGGCCGCCGGTAAACGTTCACAAAAAACGAACTGGAAAGATCCACCATGCGATAAACATGGATAAATCCACTATATTTCGACTGGGCCATGGCTTCTATGTCGCTATCATAAATCAGCTATAAATCCCCATGGAAATCCCCATTTTCCTATCCCATAGGATCCATGGTGCTGGTATATATGCTAACATTTGGGGTATATTGATGGGATCCATGTTACCATATATAGCATACATGGATCCTATGGGTATGGATAAATCCACTATTTCGACTGGGCCATGGCTTCAATGTCGCTATCATAAATCAGCAAGCAAAATCACCCATGGAAATATATGAAATCCCCATTTTCCTATGGATTAGATCCACTATTTCGACTGGGCCATGGCTTCAATGTCGCTATCATAAATCAGCAAGCAAAATCACCCATGGAAATATATGAAATCCCCATTTTCCTATGGATTAGATCCACTATTTCGACTGGGCCATGGCTTCAATGTCGCTATCATAAATCAGCAAGCAAAATCACCCATGGAAATATATGAAATCCCCATTTTCCTATGGATTAGATCCACTATTTCGACTGGGCCATGGCTTCAATGTCGCTATCATAAATCAGCAAGCAAAATCACCCATGGAAATATATGAAATCCCCATTTTCCTATGGATTAGATCCACTATTTCGACTGGGCCATGGCTTCAATGTCGCTATCATAAATCAGCAAGCAAAATCACCCATGGAAATATATGAAATCCCCATTTTCCTATGGATTAGATCCACTATTTCGACTGGGCCATGGCTTCAATGTCGCTATCATAAATCAGCAAGCAAAATCACCCATGGAAATATATGAAATCCCCATTTTCCTATGGATTAGATCCACTATTTCGACTGGGCCATGGCTTCTATGTCGCTATCATAAATCAGCAAGCAAAATCACCCATGGAAATATATGAAATCCCCATTTTCCTATGGATTAGATCCACTATTTCGACTGGGCCATAAATCAGCAAGCAAAATCACCCATGGAAATATATGAAATCCCCATTTTCCTATGGATTAGATCCACTATTTCGACTGGGCCATGGCTTCTATGTCGCTATCATAAATCAGCAAGCAAAATCACCCATGGAAATATATGAAATCCCCATTTTCCTATGGATTAGATCCACTATTTCGACTGGGCCATGGCTTCTATGTCGCTATCATAAATCAGCAAGCAAAATCACCCATGGAAATATATGAAATCCCCATTTTCCTATGGATTAGATCCACTATTTCGACTGGGCCATGGCTTCTATGTCGCTATCATAAATCAGCAAGCAAAATCACCCATGGAAATATATGAAATCCCCATTTTCCTATGGATTAGATCCACTATTTCGACTGGGCCATGGCTTCTATGTCGCTATCATAAATCAGCAAGCAAAATCACCCATGGAAATATATGAAATCCCCATTTTCCTATGAATTAGATCCACTATTTCCACTGGGCCATGGCTTCTATGTCGCTATCATAAATCAGCAAGCAAAATCACCCATGGAAATATATGAAATCCCCATTTTCCTATGAATTAGATCCACTATTTCCACTGGGCCATGGCTTCTATGTCGCTATCATAAATCAGCAAGCAAAATCACCCATGGAAATATATGAAATCCCCATTTTCCTATGGATTAGATCCACTATTTCGACTGGGCCATGGCTTCTATGTCGCTATCATAAATCAGCAAGCAAAATCACCCATGGAAATATATGAAATCCCCATTTTCCTATGGATTAGATCCACTATTTCGACTGGGCCATGGCTTCTATGTCGCTATCATAAATCAGCAAGCAAAATCACCCATGGAAATATATGAAATCCCCATTTTCCTATGGATTAGATCCACTATTTCGACTGGGCCATGGCTTCTATGTCGCTATCATAAATCGGCAAGCAAAATCCCCATGGAAATCTATGGAAATCACCATTTTCCTATGGATAAATCCACTATTTCTATGGTCCATTTTCAATAGCTATCATAAATCAGCTATAAATCCCGTGAAATCCACATTTTCCTATGGATTAGATCCACTATTTCTACTATAAATGGTCATTTTCAATAGCTTTTTCTATGGAAATCCCAGGCCGGGTATGGAACTCCCATGGACCACGTCGGACTCGGCACCCGCATGGCCGAGGAGGATCCGCCCCCGCCCCAGGAGTTGCTGGTGATCTTGGCACCCATGGCCACAGCCTCGGCAGGTCATTTCGCTTTGGAAAAAAGAGAAAAAAGTGGTGATTTTCACAGAAAAATGGTGATTTCCATGGGATAAAACACCAGTTTTTGGATAAAACACCAGTTTTTTTTGTGGTTGCCCTTTTTTTGAATGATTTCAGCAAGATTTCATGAAGATTTCAGAGTTCAGAAGGTTTAACTATGTTTAACTCATAGGATTCTCATGGTATTTCATAGGATTGAACTAGGACAAAAATATGCTTGAATAGGATGTCATGATGATTTCAATAGATTTATATCATGGTTTTATATCATAAAAATATACCAAAAAACCTGTTGAAAACTCAAGACCCTAACTTTGAAACAAATGGTTTCAGAAGGTGATTCTGTGTTTTTTTGTTCGTGATTTCATGGTGAATTTATGAGACTGTAATGGGATTCATCAATGGTGATGAAAAATGGTGACTTTGCAAACACTTCACCTGTACATCACCTATACATTCATGATGATTTTTCGTGCAACTGTTCACCAACAACAATGTTTTTTTTTCTGATACCAACAAGCATGCTGATTTCATGGCATAAAAAACATAAACAAGTGTGTTTTTCTTTATGGTGAAGATAAACCTGTAGTTTCAATGGGACCCAATCGCAAAGGGTGAACCCCCCCAAATGGCTAATTGGTCACCCAACCTGGGCCTCTTTGGTTTGTTCTGATGTTTCTTTACAAGGCTAACTTGACATTGTGGCCAAGCATCTTTAAGGAAGATTTGGGATTCCGACCGGTTCTTTACGGTTTATTTTCAGGTTTGTTTGCTACGATGGGTACAGGACTTAAATCGGAATAGTTGGGTATTGACAGGCTTACGATTTCTCTCGCACATGGATCAAGTATCAGTATATACTGGGGATTGGGGGTGAGTTTTTGGCCCTTACCAAAATAAAAGTTTGATTTTGGAACATGAGATGCAAACCTGCTGCCGAAGGTACGGAAATGAGTTAAAAAAAACACAGTACTTCCAACACCCATGGCTGAATCACCATTAAATCATCATGAAATCACAATGAAACCTCCATGTTTGTTGGCCAATTCCATGAATTCACCTGTTTTCATGAGTTTTCATCTGGAAAAAACAGCAACCGAAGCATCACCCGAGGTACGTAGTTCATTCAAAATCATCAAGTCACCATGAAATTTCATCTAAAATCATCATGTGTCCAACCAACATCACCATGTTCTGTTGCCAAAAATACACATACACCATAAAATCCCAGTCCAAAGCCAGGTCGAGGCGCGTAGTTCAGGCACTTGATGGCATCCGACGTGCGGCCGCCCCCTGAAGCGCTCAGGAATTTCAGCGCCATCAGCCGCACGCCGGCCCAGGCCACTCCGGCCACGCCCTCGGCATTGTTGCCATGGCCTGTGGCTGTGATGGCTGTGATGGCGGCTGGGCCGTTAAAATGGGTGATTTTTTGGGGGATTTCAACCGGGAAAAACGGAAGTATTATGGGATTAAACCAAAGAAAATGGAGGTTTTAGGGGATTTAACTAAAGAAAGGATAGAGGAAGGAGTGTGATTTGTTGGTTTATATCTGACACACCCCGGATTTATCTTAGTTATGTATATCTATTTATAATTCATGGTGTGAAACTAGGCCAACTTAGCAAACTATAGAGGGAACCACAAAGTATTGGATTTACCTCATCCTGATATATACGTGTCTATACGGTGTATATATATATATATTTATATATATAATATACATACAGTATATAGAAGTGTTTTTGTAAATCTCATTATCTTCCACTGTATTATGTCAAAAAACAATAAAAATCATATATCCAACCCATATGCTCCATGTATAAGTATATTTACCTACATCTATAGGTCATTTATGGGGTAAAGTTGGTAAATGACCCAAGTCTCTTGGTCAATCCCCTGTCGCACCTGCTATGGTCCCAGCGCAGTGCGTGCCGTGCATCTGGTCGTCAAACGGATCCCCGTCGTCGTTGGCAAAGTCCGCGCCGTAGACGTCGTCGATGATGCCGTTGCCTGGTAGTGCCAGGTGGTGTTCCCAGAACTTCTTCGGGATTTCGCTTAGTCCAGCTTAGTTGCTTGGAAGAATTACTTGTAACTGGGTGCCGGTATAACTACCTCCATTACTGGCCACTTTTGGTGTGTGTATATATATAATATATATATATATAATGATAAAATAGATCCAACATATTTTATGTATCTATTCGTACCCCATACAGCCCATACAGTAATACATCTTAGTACGCCCTTAATCTTGGTCTCCAATCCGCCAATGCCATGGTCTCTGTGGTCCAAGTTGCCATCGTCATCGATTCCATTGTCCGGGATTTCGTTTGGATTGGTCCACATCCTCTCCTGAGTGAGCGACATCAGATGCTCGGCTTCGAAAACTCATTTTTTTCGCTTGTATGGCACAGGCCATTTTCGAGGTACTGAACATGTTGATAAATATGTGCTTTTTCTGGAGCATCTGGGTAAAGAAGAAAACACAATGGAATGACTGGTTGGTGGTATACCTACCCCTCTGAAAAATATGAGTTCGTCAGTTGGGACTATTCTTCCCAATATCGGACAAGTCATAAAAGTCATGTTCCAAACCACCAACCACATGAGAATCGTAACCCCAAACAAAAAAAAACGCTGGTCCAGCCGATGAGGGTTTACCATTTGCCAAACATCAATGCTATCAGGGATAGGAAACATGCAGCCAGAAAGTCTATATACAATCTATGGCATCTATAATACATCTAATTCACCATCTAAATCAACTATCTAGGAAAAATACCCAAATTCGAGGAGGACCAACATCTGGCAGACATGATTCAGGTGCGGGAAATTCATGGCCTATATGACTATCATGGGCTCAAAAGATCAAAGCAGCACCGGCAGGACCTTTGATAAAATGCCCGGAGCATGTCTGGCAAAATTGGGATCATCATCCCAAATTTCATTGAACATATTTCAGAAGTTAAAACTACCAACATCCACCAGATAAACTGCAGTTCGTCAGCTCTAGAAGCCAGTTATTTTTATGGTGACTTCACTAGGGCCATAACATGCCATAACTGTGCCCAGCATCTTTGAGATCTTGATGCGTGTAGTCAATGCCTGTGTCGATCACTGCCACCACCACGTTGTTGCTGGGCGGTGCGGGGAAAAATCGCCACGCTTCAACCGCGTCGATGTCCTGAGACGACAAAAACGCGTTGGGGATTGGTCAATCCAAAGCAATGATGTCCGTTGGGAAAAATCGAGTTGAATGGGGTTTGACCTCTTATAAATAAAAAAAAAGATTCATATTCATATTCATCATCATCATCATCATCCTCATCCTCATCATCATCATCATCATCATCCTCTATACATGGTTTCACTTTATCATCATCTACAATTAGTATACTGGTCACACAAACCATCTATAGAAAATTGCATGTCAAACAGCAATTTTAGGTGTTGCATTGATATGCATTTATCATCATCTACCTATTGCTTGTTGTATTACTGCTTCACCCCTCTGTTCATCAACCAGTGGAAAAAAAGTTGGACATCGATCCGGATCCGTCAGGTTGAATTTGGCACTTGGAAGGGCCCACAACAGCCGATGAGATTCCAAAGTGACCAGTTGATAGATGGTTTATCCCATTATTTGTAGGGTTTTAACCATCCAAGCTGGTGCAGGATTTCTTCCATCCACCGTATTTCACCTACTTTGATGGCAGCCATTCTGAATAGGTCCGCCGCCGTTTAATGATTTCCAAAGGATTGGTTTCACAGGGATTTTTTTCACCGGAAACCCCATAGAAATCATGGGAAAATCGATGGTTTCCGGTTAATCCATTGATATGTCCAAACCCAAATGCTCCATGGTGCTGGAATATTTAGCTACATTTACCCCAAAAATGACCAAAATGTAGGTAAAAATTCCAGCACCATGGAGCATCTTCCCAACCCGCCAGCCGTTGAACATCACTACGTTTTTGGGGCTGATTTTTCTTGAAATCCTGGGCACCAATATGAATGTGGCCAGTTGACCAGGACTTCTTACAGCATCCTGTGGTTCTATGATGCAACGTACACCCTCCGGTATATTAAAAAAACAGAACAAAAGAACGTGTAAAACCAGTGATGTTCGAAGGAACATGACTTACACTTACACATGATTAGTTTTACGAATCTACCCTCTGGTTATTTAACATAGCCATGGAAAATGGCCCATTTATAGATGATTTTCCCATTAACACCTCCATTTATAAGGGTTTTCCATGGCTATGTTAAATAACCAGATGGTATGTTAACCTAGTGGAGGCCAACATATTCATGCAATGACTTTGGGTTGGATTTGGTGAACATAGACACTCTATTGACCGATCTTAATTGATGATGGTGACGCATTCTTTTCCGCGGCCAACTTAGATCCCCTAAAAACGTGCTTTCTCAAGCTAATTCGTATACAATCCTGATGAATTGGCTGATTAAGTTGTACTAAAAGTTGGACTAAAGTATCCATCCAGTCCATTACCCTCTGGTAAACAAACATAGCCATTGAAAATGGCTCATTTATAGTGGATTTTCCCATTAAAAATTGTGATTTTCCATAGTTATGTTAGTTTACCAAAGGGTATGATCCTGAAAATCCCGCAAACACTTCTGGTTTGTGGCTGCTCATCATTGTCATCTGCGGAAGAAACAACTGAAATCGGTGAAAGCCTCCAGGAGAAATGGACTACATGGACATCATCTGTTTAATCAATGGCCATGACTCAGGAACCTAAATTGGAGGTACCTACCATATATATATATATATATATATATATATATATATATATATGGCCTATATAAGGCCTAATTTTCAGGGAATATCCCACAATTCATATGGCCAAACATATGGTACGTTTACGTACCTCCATCTGTTGGATTCTGTTTCATTCCCATTGATTTAATTAATTGGCACCCATTGGGAAGTACCTCCCACTATGACAAAACTGCCGGGATGGCTTCCGGGTGATTTTGGACAAGGGCAAATGTTGGGATTCATATTCCAGCACCATTTTGTTTGCATATGGGGTATAGGGCGGACCTCTCGTTTTTTTTCGTCCCATTTATGCAACAAATATATATATATATAGGGCTAATAACCAGCCATTTGGTGAACATATGGCCATAACCACCAGGTGAATTTGGGTTTCTACCAGCGGTGACACCGTTTACGCCGGGCATCTCGACCACCGAAGTGGTTCATGCCCCAGAGTTTTTCAAAAGATTCATCGTTTGGGATCACCTCAGAGACAGTTTGTTGTCACGTGCCGTTTGGATCGGGTTTTGTAACGACGACATGTTTTTTGGACGATGTTGAAAGATGTTGAAGTATGTTGACATCACTAGGTTGGCTGTTAGATTTATACCGTGTAATATATATATAATATATATAATATATAATATATATGTGTGTATATAATATATATGTGTGTATCTATTATATACAGTATATATATGATTATATATGTATTATATTAGTTCATGGGGTCTAGAAACCAAGAAACAAAAGTAGGAAAACACCACCTTCTAAGGGGGTACTGGGCACTCTCTGGCAAATTCACAGAAGGAGATGGAAAAATCCATGGGTTTCCCCCCAAAAATGGCGTGCTAAGGGGAAATCAAGCAGCAAAGGGGGACAGTTAAAACATGTTAAAACTTGACCGACCTGCGAGTTGGCTGCTCTGAATGGGTCAATCTTCAGCATTTTGGGGCGAACTTTCAACAGCAGCTTAGACAAAAAACACGAGTTGAAATATGAGTGAAATGTCATGAACTTTTCGGTTGCTGGTGAAGAATTTAACCACTTGCGAGATGTTCAACCAGTTCCAACATTAAATCATATGAGGAGTCATACATTTCCCAATGGGAATTGACCAAGCGTAGATGCCCCGACCAAAAAAAGAACACGACTAGCTGGTTAGTATATGTCCCGATGTCCCTGTTTAAAGCGTATGATCAAAACACATGAAACTACCCAACTACCAAATGTTTCCTCAGTCACTCAGTCAGTATCTTCTTTGTATCCCAGTTATATTCCCATGATATCCTGCTATGGTTGTTTATAGCTGGTACTATTCCCATGTTAATATAGGTTGTAGCCTCCTAATGTCGGGGGTCCCATTAACAGACACCCATTGGCCATACCATCATCTTACTGGTGCTGAACGTAGGGAGTTTTCGGGAATGATCCATATATCATCACTAGTAATGTCATCATCCCAGCAAACCCCAAGCAACCCATCCAGCAACCCTGCGTTTAGCAGCACCAGTAAGTCATTTCTCTTAGAGTTAAATCCCCTGAAAAACCGTCATTTTTTCTTGCTAAAGTCCGATTAGATCACAGTTGCTGGTGAAATTCCATCAAATCACCATGTTTCTTGCTGAAATCCCAATAAATCACAAATAAATCACAAGTCTCAACCTGGTTGAAAAACATAAAATCCACGATATAAATCCCATTAAATCCCATTAAGTTCCATTCAAATCCATAAAATCTTCCCGTTAAATCCCATTCAAATCCATTAAATCACCATGAAATCCAACAAAATCCCCTTTAAATCACCATGAAATCCTATTACATCCCATTAAATCACCATGAAATCCCACAAAATCCCCTTTAAATCACCATGAAATCCTATTACATCCCATTAAATCACCATTGCATCCCATCAAAATCACCATTATATAACTCCCTCCAGAATCTCCACCTCCACATCTCAACCAACCAACCAGAGTCGCCGTGTCCCAGCCGTGCACCGTGGTGACGTTGAACTTCTCCCAGTCGTCGATCTCCTCGCGGTCCGCCGTGGCCACGCCCCATTTCGGGTGCTCCGCGGCCAGGTACTTGTCCGAGGACTTGCTACGAAGCGACACGCTGCCATCCTGGGCCAGGAGAGCAATGGAAATTCCAGGATCCAACAGATGGAGGTACGTAAACGTACCATATTTTTGGCCATATGAATTGTGGGGATATTCCCTGAAATTTAGGCCTAAAAAATAGGCCTTATCTATGGTAGGTACCTCCAATCAATCGGTTCCTGAGTCATGGCCATTGAGGAGAGACAGAAAAAATCGCTATATGGGAATCACCATGGAAGCCGCATATAAAAATCGAGTTATAAAAGCCATGGTAAATTTTATGGCAGCCAAAAGTTTCAATCCAGCCCCGTTTTCCTCAGCCAAAATCACCATGAAATCACCATGAATCCATAGGTAAAGTGTTGAGTTTAAACTGTGGAATCCAAGGTTAAAACCATGGTGAAAAGCCATGAAATCACCCAGTAAATCTCCATTGGATGTACCCCATCCCATCCCATGCACAGTCTGCTTGTAGAAAATCCCATTCTTTGTTCAGTCAGATCCCATCAAAAATCAACGTCAAACTCAGTCAAACTCCACAAAATTGTTGAGTTAAATCAGCATTAAATCACCATTTCAATCCTATTCAGTCACCACAATTGGCTAAGGTCTCCATAAAATACCATAGTAAATCATCTAGTAAATCCAAAAAAATACCATAAATCATGTAAATCCAGTCCCCAGTAAACTCTCTGCCGGTCTCCTTGTTGTAGATGAATTTGAACTTCTCAAAGTCATCCGCCACACCATGTCCTCGATGCCAGCACGCGATGCGTCCACTGGGCGTGGTCACCAGGTAGGCTCCGTGCTGATTCTTCAGGGACACGTAGCCTGCAAAACGCAGCAACGTTTGGCTTTATGTTTGGGGATTTAAAAAGGATTACCCAGCAGAAATATAGGTACAGAAATGTTGATTTAGTACGATTTAGTGAAATTTCATGGTGATTTAATGATCTTTAACGGTGGATTTGATGATGAGGAGAATTTGATGGTGATTTGCGGGTGATTTTCGTGAGCTTTTTGATGGGATTCAACTGATGCAACTCGCCATTTTATTGGGATAGAATTTTGGTGAACGAACAAGGGATACCCTCTGGTTATGTCAAAAACCATAGGAAAATCATAGGAAAACCCATAGGAAAATGGGCATTTCATGGGATTTATAGCTGATTTATGATAGCTATTGAAAATGACCATAGAAATAGTGGATTTACCCATTGATAGCATGGTGATTTTCCATAGTTTTTTGTATGTTTACCAGAGGGTAAATGGAGGGTGAATGGCATAATGGGATGTCGTGGTGATTTACAGTAACTATCAAACATGGTGACTAATAGGAAGTAACCGCACTTGGGTGATGGGTCAACATCTATGATGTTCAATGACGTTCCATCAAATTCGGGGCATGAATATCCAGCCCATTTTGATGCGAACAGAAGGGTACCAGGGGGTTTTGATCCATCTGCAAATAGGAACATGAGGTTGCAGATTTTAGACCCAAGTTGTCCGCAGACCCACAAGAGGATGAACACAAATCATCAAAATCATCAAAATCATCCATTTTTTCCAACCATACCCCAATTTTCGGGCACCCAACCATAAACCAACTCCAGGCCCATAAACCAACCATAAACCAAGCAACCATCAACGTGGGGCACTACAAAGAAACGTGTGTCCTGGTGCCGGGACATCATCTGCAGCTCAAATCTGATCTGAAATCCGCCATGAAAAAATCCCTTACCCTCTGGTTATGACTAACATAGCCATGGAAAATCCCAACCATAAATGGAGGTTTATTAATGGGAAAATCATCTATTTCTATGGGCCATCTATACCATGGCTATGTTAAATAACCAGAGGGTAACTATCGTGTCATTCCATGTTCGGGATGACTTCCCCGCAACAATCTCCGCGTCCTTCGCAAAAAAACATCATTTGGAGTGAATTTAATCGACCGTTTCCCACTTGGAGATGGAACAAAATCTATTACCATCTGGTTATTTAATATAGCCATGGAAAATCACAATTCTTAATAGGTGAACCATCTATAAATGGGCCATGTTCCATGGCTAAGTTTACCAGAGCGTGTATGTATATTATATGTATATATATTAGGGCCACGGTCAATATTTAGTATATAGCTCCAAGTCATCAATTTTTGAAGAGTGTATTATCGCTTTTCAGGTTTTGGGAATATAGCAAATGTAATCGTTTTTTGAAGAGTGAATTATCGTGTTCCAAGCCCCAGCTCAATTTCCAAAAAATAAAGATGTCTCGAATACTACTTTCCATTACGGTAAATTTTGGCTGTATAGCTCATATATACAAGGTGGTGCCCCCTAGATAGCTAAGTTGGTGCAAATAGCTCCAATAACTATGGTTGATAGGTGATATATATATATATAATTAATGGGATTATAAACCAACTTATAACTTGGGGGGCACCACCTTGTACCATATATCTGGGGCCGATAGCATCCATTCACAAGCTATATTGATGTTATCCAAAAACATTTATCAGTCTTATCCACTTACATCCCTTTAGTTTGGTAGCTTAAATCCCTATGAAACATGGTGAAAAATCAATCCCCAAACTCATCATCAAGGATCCATGGTCTTGAAGACTGTTCATTTAAAGCACAAAGCATTGCTGTGAAACTTGAAACCACTGCCACTATCCCAATTATCATCTGGTTGGTGGTATACCTACCCCTCTGAAACATAGGAGTTCGTCAGTTGGGATGATGACATTCCCAATATGATGGGAAAAATAATCCATTCATGTTCCAGTCACCACAATCAGTCATCCATTGATCCAGTGGAATGACTATAGCCCAATTATATCCCAGTGGCTACGTACTGGGTATCCCACCGCCCGCTCGCAACAATCTCCTGATGCTCCATGCTGGGGTAAAAGCCTACGGCCCCCCAGCGCATGGCCGCAAGATATCCACCGTGCCAGCTGAGGAGAGAAATGGTGCTGAAGCCGTGTCGTTCTTTGTCGATGGGCGGTGGTCGGTCATCACAACACTCCTGAGCGACCACATTTTTTGTAGGCGATGCGATGCTTAGCCAGAAAAATGATGGTTGAAGGGGATTTCACCATGAACAATGGTGATTTAAGGGGATTTAACATGATTTCACCATGAAAAATGCTGATTATTCATAGGATTTCTGTAAACATTTTTTTTTGCAAGTGCATCCCAGGAATCCCAAAAGTTGCTAATAACTGGCATAACTGGCGCAATTCTACAAGTGGCTTATGATATGCTACTGGGATGCCACTTAGCTACTGGGAAGTATGTCAGAGTCACGTCAGGGGGTGAACTAACCCCAAAGCCACACCCCGGCGGATTTTTTTCTGGAAATTCTTCAATGGTTGGTGGATTCGAGAAACTTATAATCAAGAATGATAAATAATATGGGTTGGTGGATTATGAGAATTGACTATGGTTGGTTGAACCACCAATTATGATAAAGCTATAATTATCTGATTATTGATTAGAGAAACTCTCTGAGTATGACATTATCAAAATCAATAATTATAATTACAATGAATCAATATTTCCCTAAGATATAATGTCTCATGTATCAATCTAATTTATAATGATAGTTTAATCATAATCTGAATATAATTTCCCCAAAATCCTGTGGATGTGGTGTTTTTCCGAAAGATCGCAGGGGCCAGGGCCTTTCACATGGTTTTTTTCGGCGGATTTTTCCTGTTGGAAAGTGCACCATTACTCTGACATTCTGAACACCAAAAACCAAAAGGGATTCAGCGCTGAAATTTGGGTTTGAAATTCTCTGAAATCCCAGGCTGAGGGTAATTATATAAGTTGGTCTATAAACATCTATAAACCTATTAACTGGTTGGTGGTTGAGCCCTACCCTTCTGAAAAATGATGGAGTGAAAGTCAGTTGGGATGATTATTCCATTCCCAATTAATGATGGGACAGTCATAATCCATTCATGTTCCAGTCACCACCAACCAGTTATAAGCTATAGTTGGATTCCCAGTAAACCCAACATGAAAAAACCGTTGGTTCTGTGCGTCAACCAACTTCGCAACTGGAGGTGACCCCAGGGATTCTCCAAGACACCATCCACAAACCGTCTCTGGTTGGACAACAGGCATCTTGAAGCCCCCAGGCCTG
This sequence comes from Cladocopium goreaui, assembly GCA_947184155.2. NCBI lineage: Eukaryota > Dinophyceae > Suessiales > Symbiodiniaceae > Cladocopium > Cladocopium goreaui. The sequence goes on from CAMXCT020001113.1 coordinate 395,613, forward strand.
GCTGGTCTCCCGGTGACGTAACCGGTGCCGGCGGTGCCAATCGTGAAAGTTAGCGCTGGTGAACTCTAGAAGAACTATACCCTCTGGTTATTGAACCTAGCCATGGTATATATGGCCCATAGAAATAGATGGTTTACCTATTAAAAATGGGTGGATTTTCCATGGCTATGTTGAATAGCCAGATGGTATATGGTTTATGGAATATCTATAATTCTATGCCTATGGATCCAAGTACCTTCTTAGGAAGCGTTTGGGGTATGCTTTGGGGAGTTAAGTATCTTCTCAGGAAGTGTTTGGATCCATAGGGATAGTTAATGGGTTTATACAGTAAAACAAAAGTTCACATCACGTTTGGGGGCCCCACATTGTAGCTAAGTTGGTTTACAACTGGTAGATGTTTATCTGAAGGTATGGTTGTGGTTATATAATATAAGGGATGTTAAGGGGGTCTATAATACCAATTTATGACTACGGGGCACCACTTTGTACGTACAGTATGGGTCGTCAAACATCTTTTTTGCTCATCAAGAATCTCGATTTAACGTAACGTTTCTTCATCAGGCTATTCAAGCTACAGTATATTATAGATTTTCCAGGTTTCTTCATCAAGCTATTCAAGCTACAGTATATTATAGATTTTCCAGGTTTCTTCATCAAGCTATAAGTCCAACAAGCTCTGCGGATTTCAACAAGTGGGGAGGTCCACAGCCAGTGCCAAGCAGTTTAGTCAATTCCCTAATGACTCGACAACTCGACGCCAGAAAAGTCTACATAAAACTTATGAAACGATCAATGGATTCGTTTCACAGGGAAAATTTACTGGTTTAAGCCCCATAGAATTATTGGGAAAATCTATGGTTTCCTGTAGTTATATACATCATTTCATCATTAAGTCTATCTCTTGCACTACAAAGCGCTTGGTGGATCTAAACCTGGCACCTACAGTATCCTCCCAGCCACGATACCTCCACGGTCTATTGCTGGCCAAAATCATCCAACAACTTCACAAATATCTTTTAATATGTATATAAATCTGATAAATCTTACAAATTGGATGATATTATATCTATACTATGCACTACTATATTTGAGTACTTGTAATTACAATATAATATCATATCATATCTTAATTTATGTTATCTCATGTTATGTTATTTTATTATATTCAATATCCACACCAGTAAAAAACTCAACATGCCAAGCAACATGCCCAAAACTCACCGTGCCCCGTGCCCCGTGCGCGCCGCACCTTGCAGCGTGGGTTGGCGTCACACATCTCCGTGCTCTGTGGTGTCGGGCCGCGCGGCGGCTTGGGCAAGTCATCCAGCTGAACCCAGGTATCCGGTACCGCCGCTTCCACGCCCTGCTGCGTCTGAAGCGCCTGTGGAAAACACGGCAAAAAGCAAAGGAAAGGCCGAAAAAGTGTGGTTTTTCGCTAGGAAACACTAGGAAACACTCGTTGCGTTTGTAGATTTGAGAAAAATCTCAAATCAGGACGAAGATCTGTGTAACTTGTGACCATGTTTAAAGCTTGTGATGACTTAAAACTAGGTGATACTTTTGAAACAGAATATGAATATATAATTTTTATGTACAGTAACATAGACCCGGGCAAGCCGGCGGCGGAAGTTTCCCAAACATAAATGACCTATAGTTCAAAGACAACCTGTCCCGACCGTGTCCTTCCCTCGACACTCCACACCTCACACTGCACACTGCACTCTTCGCACTCCAAACTTCAAACTTCACACTCCACACTTCACACTCCACACTTCTCACTTCTCACTGCTTCCTTCACACTCCAAACCTCACACTTCACACTTCACACTGCACACTTCACACTTCACAGTCCACACTTCACACTTCACACTTCACAGTCCACACTTCACACTTCACAGTCCACACTTCTCACTTCGCACTTCACACTTCACACTTCACACTCCACATTTCACACTTCTCACACTTCTCACTGCTTCCTTCACACTCCAAACTTCACACTTCACACTTCACACTTCGCACTCTTCACACTCCACACTTCACAGTCCACACTTCACACTTCTCACTTCACACTTCTCACTTCTCACTGCTTCCTTCACACTCCAAACTTCACACTTCTCACTTCGCACTTCACACTCCACACTTCACAGTCCACACTTCACACTTCTCACTTCTCACTGCTTCCTTCCCACTCCAAACTTCACACTCCAAACTTCACACTTCACACTTCTCACTTCGCACTTCACACTCCACACTTCACTCACACTTCACACTTCACAGTCCACACTTCACACTTCTCACTGCTTCCTTCACACTCCAAACCTCACACTTCACACTTCACACTTCACACTGCGCTCTTCGCACTCCAAACTTAAACTTCACACTCCACACTTCACACTTCTCACTTCCCACTGCTTCCTTCACACTGCACACTTCACACTGCACTCTTCACGCCCCACACTTCACACTGCTCTAAACCTACGTGCAACAAAAAAACACTAGCGCCAAAATGGAGAAAATCTGCTAACAAATCCATTTCGCAGCCTTCATGCAGCCAGTCCAAGACGATGTACGAGATCCAGCTGCAAAAGACATTACGCATGCAGCCAAAGCAAGAAGCAACCTTGACGCAGCCATTCCAATGATCTGCGGAGACTGAGTTGCAAAGCACAATAGAACTACGCGCGACGGCGTCGGAAATTGTAGCTCCAAAACCGGATCTCGACGCCAGAGCGAAAAAAAGACGATTTTGAAGCACTTTTTAAAAAGATTTTTAGAAGGAAAATCACTAGCGCCAAAATGGAGAAAATCTGCTGACAAATCACTGTCGCAGCCTTCATGCAGCCACTCCAATACGATTTACGAAGTCCAGCTGCAAAAGACAATAGTATTACGCATGCAGCCACAGCATGAAGCAACCTTGACACAGCCATTACAATGCGATCTGCGGAGACTGAGTTGCAAAACACAATAGAACTACGCGCAACGGCGTCGGAAATTGTAGCTCCAAAACCGGATCTCGACGCCAGAGCGAAAAAAAGACGATTTTGAAGCACTTTTTAAAAGGGTTTTTAGAAGGAAAATCACTAGCGCCAAAAACGCATTTCGTGCGAGACTTCCTTCAAAACTCCATCGGCAACTCCTCCACCAGCACCACTTGCAATCCCATTTACATTGCGGGAACGATCCTACAGTTGCAAATCACAATGGAATTCCATCGGCAACTCATCCACCAGCACCACTTGCAACCCCATTTACATGCGGGAACGATCCTACAGTTGCAAATCACAATGGAATTCTGTCGACCACACATGCACGAAACACAGGTGAAACCCCATTTACAATGCGGAACCGATCCGAACATGATCCGACCACCATGATCCGACCACACACGAGACCGTCTCGCACCCGTCGCACCGCAGAGGTAGATCATCGACGTTCGGGGACGCACTTTGTATGGAAAACATAGGGTTTCGTGCATCTGCTATCTCTCAAAAACGCATTTCGTGCGAGACTTCCTTCAAAACTCCATCGGCAACTCCTCCACCAGCACCACTTGCAATCCCATTTGCAGTGAGGGAACGATCCTAGAGTTGCAAATCACAATGGAATTCCATCGGCAACTCATCCACCAGCACCACTTGCAACCCCATTTACAATGCGGGAACGATCCTACAGTTGCAAATCACAATGGAATTCTGTCGACCACACATGCACGAAACACAGGTGAAACCCCATTTACAATGCGGAACCGATCCGAACATGATCCGAGAATATCCGACCATGATCCGACCACACACGAGACCGTCTCGCACCCGTCGCACCGCAGAGGTAGATCATCGAGGTTCGGGGACGGACTTTGTATGGAAAAACATAGGGTTTCGTGCATCTGCTATCTCTCAAAAACGCATTTCGTGCGAGACTTCCTTCAAAACTCCATCGGCAACTCCTCCACCAGCACCACTTGCAATCCCATTTACAGTGCGGGAACAATTTCTTTGCTAACTCTTTCTGTGACTAACTCTTTTCCTCACTAACTCTTTCTTTGACTAACTTGTTTCTTTGCTAACTCTTTCTTTGACTACCTCATATATCCTGACTAACTCTTTCTTTGACTAACTCTTTCCCTCACTAACTCTTTCTTTGACTGACTCTTTCCCTCACTAACTCTTTCTTTGACTAACTCTTTCCCTCACTAACTATTTCTTTGACTAACTCTTTCCCTCACTAACTCTTTCTTTGACTAACTCTTTCCCTGACTAACTGTTTCTTTGACTAACTCTTTCTTTGACTAATTCTTTCCCTGACGAACTCTTTCTTTGCTAACTCTTTCTGTGACTAACTCTTTCCCTCACTAACTCTTTCTTCCCTGACTAACTGTTTCTTTGCTAACTCTTTCTTTGACTGACTCTTTCCCTCACTAACTCTTTCTTTGACTAACTCTTTCCCTGACTAACTGTTTCTTTGCTACCTCTTTCTTTAACTAACTCTTTCTTTGACTACCTCTTTCCCTGACTAACTCTTTCTTTGACTACCTCTTTCCCTGACTAACTCTTTCTTTGACTAACTCTTTCCCTGACTAACTCTTTCTTTGACTAACTCTTTCCCTGACTAACTGTTTCTTTGACTAACTCTTTCTTTGACTAACTCTTTCCCTCACTAACTCTTTCTTTGACTAACTCTTTCCCTGACTAACTGTTTCTTTGCTAACTCTTTCTTTGACTAACTGTTTCTTGGACTAACTCTTTCTTTGACTAACTCTTTCCCTGACGAACTCTTTCTTTGCTAACTGTTTCTTTGACTAACTCTTTCCCTGACATTCTAAAAGTCCGTAACACGGAAGTTTCTCCCCCTAAACTTCCTTTGATGAATGTGATCATCTTCTGAGAGGACGTTGAGAGGCATAGCATAGTGTACAATCATCTACAACTGGCAAAGTACTGTACAATATAGTTTTTCTCGAAACATCTCAAAGCCAATTTTGGGATCTCCCTTGCTATCCATCTTAAGATCTTAAGGAATTTCAGGATCCTAAAATGGAGGTACTGTACCATATATAAGGCCATCTTTTGTGGGGATATTCCCTTACATAGGCCTTATATATGGTAGGTACCTCCAATTTAGGATCCTGAAATTCCCATAAGTTGGAATATGGGGGTTTCTTAAAATAGTGCTATCCCAAATCATTATAAATAGTGGTATCCCAGATCTTAAGGATTTGGTTTAAAGTCTGCACAGATCAGTGATTTCCCAGCGGATCTTTCTGGGGGGATGGCCTGGCTGAGATTTTTTCCGGTAACCCCAAACCACCAATAATATGTGGCTCTATGATACTAGTAATATGATCAACATCACCTTGCCAGCAAGAAGATACTAATGATATATATATATTATATATATATATAAACCCTACTAACTATAATAATGAGTATTATGAACCATAGTCATTGGACTAACTATAATAATGAGTATTATGAACCATAGTCATTGGAGTTATGTTCACCAACTGAGCTATCGTTTGGGGGTCCCCACTAGTATCATACAGCCACATATTATCATTGCAATTCTACTGCCAATCTTAGATACCCGGAAAAAAAAAAACTTAGCTGGTTAGTAGATAATCCCATTGATACCAAACGACTAGTTAGGAGTGTTTTCTACCAATCAAAGATTGACCTAGATATTTCGGTCAAAGATTGTCAAAGGGCAGAGCCATTTTCAGAGGTCACACTTGAATGAATCATGACTTACCCTCTGGTTATTTAACATAGCCATGGTATAGATGGCCCATAGAAATAGATGGTTTACCTATGAAAAATGGGTGGATCTTTCCATGGCTATGTTAGTGATAACCAGATGGTATCATGACTTGTGACTTGTAACGACTCCGTCCGGCGTCCGCGAATCCGTTTGGCTTTCGGGGCTGAACCGTTTCCTTGAAATCATCACCATGACCTGAACCACTGAACCCCAAAGACTCGATTCCTACCATTGCCTTTTTTGCTGTCTGTACACATGAACATGTGTATATATAAATTACATTATAATATATTTATAGATTTGTCATGAACATGTGGTTGTTACATTGTTGTCACTCAAACCAATGGGCAGTTTATGAACAACAAATGGCTATTACTATAGCCTTGGATATCACCCCCGCGGGACCACCTTGGTTTACTGGATCTGTTCACTTAGGTTCCCCATTTGGGGTATGAATCATTTGGGGAAAGGTTCATTATACAACTGCTACGTATGGCTTTGTCTGAAACTTGGGTACCCAAAATGATGGTCAATCACCAAATTCCCTGCTCAAATTGCCATGTTCAGGGATCGCATATTTTCAGACAGATCCATACCGTGTTTCAAAAGAAACTACATAAAACTGCTAGATCAGATTTGATGAATCATCACCTATCCCTTTCTTAGTGCTTATTCAGCTTATTCCCATGTTTTACTGTTTCAAAAACACAGCAGCAAAATCGCGCAGACGGAAAAAAAAAACATCACCAGCACATCACCACAAACAAAGCACGGCTTGTGGCACCTCCAAGACATCATCTTCATCCTCTGGCGTCTTACAGACCACTACGGCCATATCAAGACCTCTACGGCAGTTCCGTTCCGTTCCGCGGGTCGGATCAAAAAATGTCATGAAAAAATGTGGATTTTGGCCACCAAACATGGAGCTTCAAGTCAAACAAAATCTAACCGTTTTTTTAACGATCAAACATCAGGATTTAAGCAAGGGAAAATTGGATGGACTTTCACCAACAAAAATGCTGCTTCATCCAAATTAGGAACAACTCTAGGAAGTATTACCCTCTGGTAATTTAATATAGACTCTGAACATCACCAATTTTTAATGGAAACTAGTCTTCCAACCCCTGTCTGCCAGGGTCTAGGTTAATTTACTGTAGGGTATATATTAACGAACAATTCAAAGTCGTTAGACCCACCGCACAAAAAAACAAGTTGCTTTCCATTCACCCATCCAACTGTAAAGATATCAAGCATAAATCATGGATGTAGTCGATATAATCCAATTTAAGTATAAAAACTCCATCAACATCTAATGTCATTTACCATTTTCTGCACTAAAATCCAAGTTGTTTCAACCAACAGAGACCTATTGTGTGGGGCCACCTTGTACGGCAATCCAGCCTAGGTGGTCCTGCACGACACTTTGAAGTGACATATTCATAAACATTCCACGTATATATCTACCAACATGTTGGTATTTGTTTAGGTAGATAGTCTTAGATAGTAGATATTGATAAACATTCCGTGCAGCATATGGAGATAGATTCACTATGACAAATTCTGTGCAGCAACGGCTGCTCGGAAGATCAGTGGCCATTTCAGGTACCGATCGAGGTATCTACCATACGTAAGGTCTATGTAAGGGCTATGTAAGGGGATATACCCCTGAAATATGTTTTTTCCAATGGTACAGGACCCGGCGTTTAGGTACCTGAAATTTGAAAACGCCAACTTTCAAGCAATGGCAAAGTGACACAATGAATCTGAGTGTGATTGAAAATCCGACACATAGCACCTCCATTTATGATAATTTATGGCCATGTGAGTGAGAGAATGATGGCAAACCATTACTAAGCGTCAGGCTTGGGGGTGTTTTATTGGGTACCCTAATTATGTTCAAAGAAATCCTACAATGTGGGCCCCCCAGAGATGTTTGTTGGTTTATAAACCCCATTAACTATAGTTATAAGTACCATAAACCATAGTTATTGGAGTTATAAACCAATTTAGCTATCTTGGGGGCACCACCTTGTATATATCATGAATTTCAGGAAGAACACATCATCTTCAACCAGGCATTGAAGCCTTATGGTATGTTTACGTATGTTTACGTTGACCATCCCGTCAATCCAAAAACCCATTTTTTAAAAAAAAAACGGTGTTTATCAACAAACACATATGTAACAAAAACTCATATTATACTCCAGAAAGTAGGGCCCTTTTTAGGGCCCTATTTTAAGTCCAAATAAGCTTTGGACAACCTTTGTGCCAACAAGCTGTGGTTGAGGGGGGGGGTTCAAGGGGGGGGGAATGGAGTTTGTGAGTATAGTCAATTGCTGGTTGGTGGTTTTTTTACTATCTTGAAAAATATTAGTCAATGGGAAGGATTATCCCATATATTATGGAAAATAAACAATGTTTGAAACCACCAACCAGATTGGGTCTAGTCACAGATTCCCCACATCGCCAAGTCGCTGGGCAAAGCTTCTGCCCGGCTGATGCCCGGAAGGGATTCGAGTCGCTTTACACCTGCGACAGGTGTCGCGGGTCGCAGGGAACGTGACAGAGATGACTTGGAGATGACCCTGATCGGTGAAAATCCTTGAAATCCATGTGATCAACCATAACTTTCATGGTGAATCATGGTGATGTAAATGATGTACCATCTGCTTATGACTAACATAGCCATGGAAAATCCCTTCTAAATGGAGGTTTATAGCTGGGAAAATCATCTATTTCTATGGGCCATTTTCCATGGCTATATATGGCTATGTTAAATAACAAGAGGGTATTTCTGATTTAGCCAACACTTGGTACCCGGCCTGGTAAACCTTTACAAGAAACTGATGGGAAAATCACCATGCTATCAATGGGTAAATCCACTATTTCGACTGGGCCATTTCAATAGCTATGTTAGATTACCAGAGGGTACCTCAATATACCTCATCTCTTACGGGGGTATCATGGACATAGTTCATGGAAGATCAAGGTTTTCCCCGCCCATTGTTGGCGGGTGACCAACCATGGCTTTCCGTTCCATGCCTTGAAATCCCGACGTTTAACTGGGGTATAATCAACATCATTCTGGAGAAAAAAACATGTTATGGTGATACTATTGGATATAATGGGAAAGTAATAGAATATGTACAGTATGAAAACACAATATCGAGCTGCGGGGCTCTATTTTACTTGAGCCAAAATAAAGGTCGGGCTCATGCTAAACCCCTGGATCTTTACACTGCACATGAGGGTTATATATGGTATGTACATGTCTTCACTCCTCCTCTCTTGAAGAGTGATTTTATGTACACTCGCAAAGAGCTAAACTCCGGCTCTCAGTTCTTCTTCTGCTCGAGCGCTACCACGAGCTAAAAGGTAGTGGAGTCTGGCCAGGGTCTTCACTTAAGTAGATTCAGCTGGCCTTTGCTCCGATCTGTCAGATACACATACCCTGACTTTGTCATAGTCTGATGCATCTGTGTACCGGGCACAGGTTTCGTCAGAACATCTGATCGATTCTGTTTACCTGGAACATGCACAACCTTAAGGTGGTTTTCGGCTACTCGTTCTTGCAGCCATAAGTAACGGGTTTGGATATGGCGTGCTTTGCCAAGTCCAACACGGTTGACTGTACCTTTTGCGGCATTCGAGTCTGACTCGATGGTGACTGCTGCATTGATACCATAGTCAGCCAATAGGGACTGAATTCCCAGCCCGGTACTTCCACCTTTAACCAGAGCATAATACTCTGATTCACCTGTCGAAAGTGCAATGGTTGACTGCACATTCGAGCTGTGTTTCAGAACATGTTGCCCATAGAAGGCAATCATTCCTGTGGTCGATTTTCTTGTCAATGTGTCTCCTGCATGATCGCTATCGACCTGTATGACAAGTCTCTCAGGTGTCCTTTGCGCTTTGAAAACCTGAGCGAAGTCTGGGTACCTGATCAAGTATCTGATCAGTCTCTTCAAATCTGTCAAGCTAGCCTCGGTCGGCTGAACCAGCCGTCTCGCGAGGTTCTTGACTGCATGGCCAATGTCTGGCCTGTCTTGCGACAAATATGCTGCCCGCATTACTGCGGATCTAAACTCTGATGCGGCTTCCTTTGGAAGCAAGGGGCTCCTGGTCTCAAGAGCCTGCTGGTCTGCAGATTTCTTTACATCTGGACTTTCTACGCCTTTGGCGTTTGTCATGCCAAAGCTCTGAATCAGCAGGTCCACATGCCTGCGATCAGGTTCAATCCATGCTGCTGGCCTTCCTTCAATTTCGCCACACCGAATCAACCTGTTCAGGAAATGGATCTCTTTCTTGTCCTGAGGTTGGTCTCCAATGATTCCGAGACATTTCAGCTCATATGACTTGCGCAGCAAGTCTTCCAGCTCACTGAGGTGTTTCTGATCACCTAGTGCTAGGAAATCATCTCCATGTACCATCACACGGACATCGTGCTGTGGGTGGTAAAATACCGAAGCGTTGGATTTTCCACGCTTGTACCCACCTCCTATCAAAATCCCTGAGTAATGGGACTGCCATATGTTCGGTGCGTCTTGTGTTCCATACATCGACTTCTGAAGGAGTCCACACATCTTGCCTCCTTCAGCTCTTGACTCTTCGCTGGGAAGCTCTATGAATATCCTGCGCTTTGGTGTTCCATAAAAGTGTGCGCGGGATATGTCCCACAAACCAAGTTTCAGCTTTTCACCGTGGATCGACCTCTGCTTGGTCGCCCACAATGAGCACAGCAGCCTCATTGCTTCAAGAGGCGGTGTGCTTGAAAACAAAAGATTTGCAGGTAGCTGGTCTTCAGGCCGTTTTGCGGCCTTTATATCCTTGACAACCAGTCTGCTCCTGTAGTTCGGATGACTTGGGTCACCCTTGTTTGTATCAAGCCATCTGGTCTTGATCGGGGGTTTCCCTGTTTCTTCAAAACACTGTTCAATCGGTACTGGCAAGTATACTTCCTGTTTGTGAAGGTACTGCATCTCTACCGATCTGGCCTTTTCAACTTCCTCTTTTGGAAGCACTCCCCCATTAACATCATCTACATACCGCTCTTCCCACTCTGGGTCTACGGTTGGCACTTCTGGAACTGGTCCTGCACTGTATGCATCGGCGGCATTCAATTCGCCTCTCTCTTCCAGTTCTCTTTTCAAACATTTGAGCACAGCTCTTACAAGCTGCGGCGGATACTTTGCCGCTTGCTGGGCTATGCCACCAATCAAATGAATGTGGCGGTGCCACGGTGCTCCGCCTGTCTTGTTTGTGCACTCTGTTTCCAACAGTTTTGCCAATTCTGGATGGTTTGTCATCCACCCGGTTTCCTTGCGCACAAAGCCTGTCCCCTGCAGGCCTCGACGGTCTGTAGCCGTCATGCCCCACTTGCACATAGGGCCTCGCACCACATACACATCATCCCTTGATGATATGCGTTCAACTCTTTCATCTTTCCAGCTTGTTGCACCCCATGGCGCTTCATGAAGAAAATACCTACCCTGCTGGATCTGCTTTTCATACACATCACATGACGTGTGAAGGTGATGCAATGCTTCGTTCATTCTTTTCTCTCTGATCTCTGGTGGAATCTTGTTCCAACTGATCGCTTGCAACTTTGAAAATAAATGGCACGGCGGACTGCCTGTGATCAACAGGGGCTCTTCACGGTCTATCAGCTCATGAAGAAGTTCCACGTCCGCTGTCTTGTTGAGGTTCCAGTATTCACCATTTTCCTTTGTCTCACAAAGATCGACAGCGAATCCTGGCCTCAGCTTGTACTGCTGCGCCAGCGCTGTAAAACGTTTCGGTGAGTAAACCTCTGCAATGTCTGTTGCTGCCATTTCACAACTCAAACTCGCAATGTCAGCGATTTCTTGAGATGAGATTTCAATCCCATTCTTCTTGTACGTCTCTTCCACCAAAGTCTTGATGTTGCCCATAGCAACCTCCTTCAGCGCAGCTAAAGCTGCTCCTTTCAAATCTTGTGCCCCCGTATCTGGTGCACTCTCCGCTGCTGGTGCAGCGGCTGGAACAGCCGCTTGCTCAGCGGTGATTCTGGTCTCCAATTCTCCCGTACCTTCCTCGGCGGTATGCTTCAACCCTTGTGTAGGCGTTGGTTTCGCCTTAGTCAATGGTGGTCCTGATGCAATGCTCAGACCTCCCGGTCGCTTCACTTGCTGTGGCGACACTTTCGGCTTTGCCTTTGCTTCTGAAGCTGGCATCGCCTGTCTCTTGAGCTTTGCTCTCTCATTTGGGTCTTCCGGTATCTCCTGCGGCGGATCAGCGCCGCTCGGTTCAACCGGTCTGCCCTCTGCATCTTCTACACTCATATCTCTCTCTTCGGTCGGAACGACCGCTGGTTTCGGTCTGTCTCTCTCTTGGTCTTCTTTGCGCTTCTTTGCATGCGCCTGGATTTTTTCTGCTCCTGTCTCATCTTTCTCCATTGCCTCAATGATTCTTGCCCTACAAGCTTCTGTATGAGGTACCGTTGTCCTTCGATTTTCAAGGACACAAGTACAGCCTGGGCAACCTTCAGTTGCTCCATGTTTGTGCACATCTTCCCTTCTGATGTACAGCTTCCTTCTCTGAGGTGGTGCCACTCGCGCTTCGGGCGGTGGCGGAGGAACGACTAACCGGTCTTCGCCGATCAGCCTCTCTCCCGCAACTGGCCTTGGTGCGCTCAGCTCCCAAGGTATTCCTCGCAACTGATCCCATCCAGTAGGATCCCATCTGTCGACATCTGGCATTCGCCTGAATCCAGTGCCGCGCTTGACACCCTGTGATGTCATCAGCATCAAAGATCCTGTGCGTCCATGATGCCCCACGTACCGTCCCTCTTTCAGGACACGTGTTCCTTCTCCTACTTCTCTAAAGTAGAGTCTCTCTCCAAAAGCTATGGCGGGCTTCCGCCACTGCTTTCCGCTGCGGCGGACTTCAGGCGTTCTGCCGTCCGCTCCTTTCTTGTACCTGTTCAACAGGTCCGCTGCATGTCTTGGCAGCCAAGCAAGCATCGGGTCTTCGTCAGGAAGTACCCTGCCTACTTTCTCTTCCAAGGCTGACCTCAAAACTCGGATCTGCCTCTTCACTTCGCGGATTGCGTTCTCAACCAATCCATTTGCTTGATGGTCTCCTGGCGGGGACTCTTCCGACACTGACTCGATGGCGGCTTCTCTGGCTGCTGCCTCTTTCAATGCCATGATGGAGTGCTCTCCATCCGACTTGAGCACTACCTTACGGTAGCCTAAGTTCTTCAGAAACGCTGCTGCAAACTTCACAGCATAAGGGGTTGCCTCCTTCGAGTCCACAAAGGTCGCTGCAACCATCTGTGTCCTCTCATCCTTCATCACAAGGATGGGCCTCAGCCTCTCATCGTCCTCGTCACTGCGGGACATGAATGCATAATCAAATGCAACAGTTGGTACCAGGTTTTGCTCTCTTTGCTCACTGGTTCTCGTCTGGTGTCTCTGCCCCAGACCGCGCCCTGCGACGCAATGCCGGCACCAGTCTCGATAGACCACGTGCCCTGTGGATTCATGCTCATCCACTTCTGCCTGAGTTGGAGTATCTGGAGATTTCACCAGTTTTGGCCTCTCAGACTCCTCCACTTCTTCCATCACTTCCTCAATTGCACCCTCGGCCGGGTCGGCCCGTGCCTCTGGTGCATTGATTGCAGCTTCATCAGAAGAACCAGCTGCATTCAGCTCCTTCTCTATGGTTTCTGCGGCGTTCGCTGGGACCTGCCGCTTTCCACCTTTTGTCTTGAGATAGAAGTTATACACACCCCTTTCCTGATACACTGGCAGCCAAGTCTTGGCCTCAGCTGCTGTCGCGCGGTTGATGATTCCTTGAATGGCTCTACCAGCCTTCGAATTCACGGGGACCAATTGTCCACCATTCTCATCAAGCACAGCTATCCGACCAAATCCCAAGCACTTGTGTGCTGACACCAAGGGCTTATGCACATCTGCAATGGCTCCTCGGACACGGCATCTCATACCGCTTTCACCGAACCCTACAAAGGTTCCTGTGCCCTCACTCGGCACCAACTCGCCAGATGCTGTCTTGAAAATCACTTCACTCGCTCCGGTGACAGTGACCTTATCATCTACCCAATCTTTTGGGACTGCCGTCTGCGCGGCTCCTGTATCCAAGTTGAATCTCACCCATTCCTCTACGGCTGAAGCAGCCGCTGGTGTGCAAACCTTTCCATCTATTGCTCCTACCTCAATCAATCCTACGTCAGCCTCCGGCGCGGGCTCAGCACCCGCTTCCGCTGACTCTCCATTTTCTAGCCCTGATACATGTTTCTTGCCCTTTTGATTACCCTTTGAATTGCCCTTCGAATTGCCCTTTGAATTGCCCTTGTCATCTCTCTTCTTGCTCCAGCAGTCCGATTGTTTATGACCCTTCTTGCCGCAATTGTGGCAAACTATGTCTTTGTTTGGATTTGAGCCACTTGAGCCTTTACCGCTATCCTTACCTTTGCCTTTTCCTGACCCTTTACCTTTGGACTTGCCCTTTCCTTTGCCTTTTGCCTGACCCTTTACTAAACTTGCTATCCACTGGGTTATGGAATCAACATCCATTGGTTGGGGTCCTGAACTACTTGAAGCTTGTCCCGGTCTAGTTACAGATCCCTTTGAACCAATGCTGGATTCAACCACCAATTCGATCTCTTGTTTCATCAATTCATAAGTGGTCAACCGATTCTTGTTAAGGATCAAATGCTTCTCAAGATCATTTGGAACCAAAAGTTCTAGAGATGCTGATTTGATGTCATCACTCAACAACTCTCGGGTCCCTGATGCTGACCTCCGAGCTTCGTATCTCCTCACCAAGTCTTCAAGCTGTTCAATAGCTGGCCTCACGGCGGCCCACGTTTTGCACCGCTCTGGAGTTAGGATAGCCCGTAGGAGGTTTCTTTTCCTCCCGCTCGTGGCGGGGTCCCATCTCCTACAAAGCTTCCTATAGGCTTCATAGCCATTACCGGCTCCAACAACAAGATCTTCACTTTCCCCAATGCATAGGTGACACAACACCCGATACAGTTGTTCTCCAACCTTTTCTATGCCATCTACATCGGGGTGTTGATTGTCGGCCAAATCTTGAAGGTCTATGGGGTCTTCTGAATCCAGACAACTTTCCAAAACCTTGTCATAATCTGGACCAAATACCCCGGCAACCAAATTGTTGATTGACCGAATCCACCTTCGAAAACTTTCTTCTTTGTTGTCAAACACTTCAGGTCTACCCAAACCTTTGGTGTCCATGAGGATTTTCCTATCCGTGGTATCCCTTTTCATAAACTGTGCCAACTCACCTACGGATTGTGCTAATGCCTGAACACCTGCCTGACCCTCTCTCAACCGCTCATTTTCGGCGGTTAGGGTTAGTTGGGCTTGCCTAAGTTGTTGGATGGTCTCTGCTAATTCTTGGATTTGTTGCTCCATGTTACCCTTGCCAATGGACAGATGTTACTCCTTTTCACTCCTTGCGGACGAAGCGTCCGCTCGCTGCGGCTCTCCAAGCCGCTGCGGCGCTGCTTTACACAGCAGGATCAGCCTTGGCCTTCTTGGCCTCGGCTTTCTTTCTAAGGTACTCTTGTCGCCCTTTTCCAAACCTGTCAATCTGGTCCTTCAGCCCACGGTCCACTTTCACTCCTTGTTTCTTCGCAAGCCTCAATTGCCCTCGGAGGTTGCGATACTGGCGGGACTGAGCGGACCTCAGTCTGAACCCTTTAGAGTGAGTCCTCTTCAACTCACTCGCACTCGGACGGTTCCACGGCGCGTCCGGTGCTGGGCTATCTCTAGGCGGTCTTGGAGTGAACTCCAACCGCTCAGATGGGTCTGGACCTGAACCTTGTCGAACCTCAGACTGGCTTCTCAATCGAATCTGATATGTCTGGGTCGGTTCCTCTTCTGCTGGATTTGCTAGCCCAATCAAAGTTACGGCTGGTCTTCTCGTTCCACCCGGGGAAATTGCTGACCGTGCCGTCTCAACTTGAAGATGTCCACCTGGATAACTTTGTTGGGGTTTGTAGAATCCGATTTTGGGCTTTGCGACGGGCTTAGGGCTTTTCTGGGTTCTTTTCCTTCTCTTTCTTGGGGCTTCTTCTTTCTCCTCTTCTTTCTTTTCCTCTTCTTTCTCTTTCTCCTCTTCTTCTTCTACTATCGCTGCTGGGGCGGCCGGGCCCGCCGCTCCCAGCTCCGAGCCGGCGGCTGAATCAGCCGCTCGGCTCCCTGGCTCCTCCTCCTCCTCTGAGGAGCTACTAACCAGGCACCTTGACTTATTATGCCTGTTGTCCCTTTGCCTCAACTCGTAGTCGGCTTCGGACTCACCAGGCTCACGCACTACCATGAAAACACAATATCGAGCTGCGGAGCTCTATTTTACTTGAGCCAAAATAAAGGTCGGGCTCATGCTAAACCCCTGGATCTTTACACTGCACATGAGGGTTATATATGGTATGTACATGTCTTCACAGTAGAATATATATATATATATATTATAATCATATATATATAATATATACATATACTATAATTATATATATATATGTGGAAACCAAGTGAGACTCAATTGAATATGATGAATATAACATGGTATAAGCAGAACCAACAAAGATGCGGTGAAATCTCAGGGTTTGGTTGGTGGTTGAGCCACCTACCATTGTTTAGTTAATATACTGTGAAAATAATGGTTCATATATGGTCATTATATTAGTTTTATTATAGTTAATGATGGTTAATGTTAATATGATTGATGATTTATGGATGATTTTTAGATGATTTTCAGATGATTATGGATGATTTATGGAGGATTTATCTGCTTGGTGTTTTTTCGCCCTAGCCATCTGAAAAATGATGGAGTTCATCACTTGGGATGATGACATTCCCAATATGATGGAAAAAATAAAACATGTTTGAAACCACCAACCAGATATAGTTTGGCGCAGACAAAAACAGTGTATCCTCTTGCAAATCAAACTTGCTTGGTTGGAAAATCTGGAAAATCATAGAATCTGTTCCCTTTCGAACGGATGGTTCATCCATCGAGATTAACAAAGGTTCTCTTTTCATTGTCAATCTTAGACACCCTGCAATTCTGCAATAAACAAAATTAGCTGGTTCATTGGGTTCATTTTCCTCCATATATTTGCCAACAAAATAACCCAGCATCACCCACACCAATCGCTTCAAGTCACGCGAGTCAAGAGACTCCTGTCCAGTCTGTGACTTCTGGTATCGAAGGATGATGCGGGACTCGCGATTTTTCACTTCCTCGGTAGCTGTGAAGCTTCGGACATCTGGCAGGTGGGGAAAAAACGATTCCTTCACATGATTCTGAACGACTTGGAATTCAGACAAGAAAGAACACCATGGACGTCAAAATGTACAAAAAAAACCACGGCCGTCTGCCGGTAACAGTTTGACTTTTTGGCATTGGAGATAGATTACTGAGCAGTGGCTCGCCAACATCCTCAGCCACCCAAAACGTTGGGGTAGAGTAACCACCGGATTTTGTGTTTTCCCCTATACTTTTAGACTAGTTTGCTTTTCTGGCCAGCCTCTTCGTGGATCATCCTTGGATAAGTGGCAGCTTGCGATATATCCCAGTCATACGGGGCTATGATATGGTAAAGCCGCATGGCTGAGGACACCATTGAAACTTTAAGGTTCAGCAGTTGTATTCTATGAATTTTAGCGATTTTGGCTGTACAAGCCCTTACAAGCCCATTGGCAAGCATTTCATGTCTCACCAGCGTATCACCGAAAAAAATCGCAAAACAGTGCCTTGAATTCACTAGGACTCAGCTCTCCTTTGAATTCCAGCTACTCTCTGGTGACTGACAGATCGCTATTGAAAATAGCGCATTTACTTCGTTGATTTTCCATTTCAAATGAAACCCCATTTGAGTAAATTTTCACATAACTATGGCAGATTACCCATAGTAGAAATAGTTCATGTAGCTATTCAAAATGGTGATTTTCCAGTTCGCATTTTTTAAACATTTACCAGAGGGTACCGCTACATTCACATTTTGATCATCACACTCCATCCCATAGGTGAGGCCATCATTTTCCCCATCTAAAAATGGCCCCATGTCGCTACCAAACACATTGGCAATCTTCTCCAAATTCATATTGTCTTTTCTTCAAAACATGTGTATGTATATATATATATATCATGTTATATTTACAATATACCATATATATGTATATACATATATTATATATTACATACTATATATTCAATACTGTGTATATTACATATCACATATATATATGTTACATATATCAAATATTACATATTATATATATATATCGTATATATATATATATATGTGTATGTATATATTACATATTAAATTGTTTGCCCATAAATAAATTACATAATATATAACTAAAATGCATATTATGTATATTACATATTATATATAACAAACTATATATACTTATATTTCAATTGGTAAATAATACATATTGTATTTCTTTATATGATATATACTCCATATTATATTACATTATATATATATTACATATTATATATATATATTACATATTACATATGAATTATATATATATATATAGATTAGATATAATATATATATTACATATTATATAAATTACATAATATATATATATATATTACATGTACATACTATATACATATATATATATGTATATTATATTATATATACTACATATTATATATTATGTATATATATAATATATATATATATATGATATAGGCATATTAGATATGCATTGATGACCAGCACATCACCACGGAGATCCCCCTGTGCTCCCAGCTTCTTCTTTGCTCTCCGGGAGTTCCTTCACGGCCGAAACTACTCCGCAGATGGCCAGCAAGACCAGCCCTATGGCGCCATGTCGGGCGCCCATCATGGCCGCAACGGGGGGCCAGGACTCCAAAAATCGTACAGCTACCTGGAGCCAAACATCCCGGGTTGGAAGCGGAGACTGAGAGTTGCCCGACCTGACCCCATTTGGTCCAGGTTTTGAGGCAACGCCAGGATTGGAGTCATAATTCTCAGGGTGGTACCCTCTGGTAAATTAACATAGGCAGATAGGGGTTGGAAGACTAGTTTCCATTAAAAATTGGTGATTTTCAGTGTCTATGTTTATTTACCAGGGGGTAGTTGTTTTTTTTGTGTCAGGTTTTGTTTGCTGATCGGATCTTCATAGATTTCTTACTTGCTGCTTTGAAGGATGAGATGGAACTTGGGCACCAGCAAAGTCAGCCCATTGAAATATCATGTTGAAATGAACTGAAATTGAGGGAGTCGCCAATGTACAAACAAATGCTGGCAATTGCTTGTGCTGTTTCATTTCTTGTTGTCCCCTATGGATCTGAAATCCACCTATGTTTTTTTTCGGATTTTGCATGCTGGGTCCATCACATCCTGGTGTTATGGTGAAATCTCAGTGGATATTTCTGCTGAGCCACAAATGATGGTTTAGAAGCCCTTTTTAGTGATAACCATTCATAAACCATTCATAAAGATTGTATCAATCCTTTCAGCGTTTATGAATGGTTTATCCATAATGATTATCTCTTAGTGATAACGTTGGTGGTCAATAAACCATTCACAGCCACACTGAAAGGATCTTTGGCCACGGCAGCGGTGGGAACAAAAATCCTGTGTCCGCTGGTAGTTGATCTACTTCTCCAAATTTGGCTCTGTCACAACACAGGACGGGCCATGGTTAGTTAGCTGGGTCAGCTTACCCCATTTAGACGAATGAAATCAGCAAAACTGATACTAACTGACTCAGACTGACCCATCGAAGTACGATGAAGATCGAATTCACATGAATTCACCCAAGGCGCAAACTCACGTCCAAACTCACCCTGTGAACTGTGAACGCAGTCCTTCCCAGAGCAGTTCAGTCCATGCCAAAGTGACCATGGTCACTTGCCCAAAAACTGGTCCCGCTAAACATGGCCAAGAGTTATCTTTGCCAGCGTGCCTATCATTTTTTTGTTTGTTTCATGTTGTTTTCTATTATTTGCGCATTTGTTCATCATAAATGGTTGGTGGTATACCTACCCCTTTGAAAAATATGAAAGTCAGTTGGGATGATGACATTGCCAATATATGGAAAAATAAAAGCCATGTTCCAAAGCACCAACCAGATAAATAGTGGCATGCGGTAATAGGAGCGGCACTCGGACACATAAATTGCATCGGGTCTCTCCCATGTGAAACGGCAGCAAATCTGAGCAGCATGTCATGGAGGCCCAAAATAGCGGTTTCGTCGCGTCCTTTTTATCAACAGCCTGTGGTTTTTCAAAATCCATGGTTCATCATGCTGAAAGGTGTTTTTTGAGTCACTAGAGTCTAGATTGACCCGAAAAACAACTGAGAATCAACATGAACCGGGATGAACATCAATGAACATCCAACATCTCACCATGAAATCCTCAAAAAAAAACAGGAATTCCAACGTCCAAAGTCATACCAAGTCAGAATTCCCAATCTAAGAGGTGGTTACAACATGTTGCAACAACAAAATCCCATGGTTGTTTCCAAACTTTTCTAGAACATGGCAATAAACTATGGCTAACGGCTAACTTACAGTTTTGACACCCCCATCCCCGAAAAATGTAAGTTATATACAGTTGTTAAGGTCCCCTCCAGAAAAAAAAACAAGTTGCAGGGGGTGGGGATGATAACATTGTAATTAGATGTAATATTTTCCAATGTTCCCAATAATTGGAATGATAACTGTCCATTATCAACCATCCATCTTGGGGGGTAGCCCCCATGTATGGAAACCCCCAGGCCTCCCAAGTACATCATGCTGCAACCATCAATCCACATAATTTACTAGCATTAAGAACTAGTAATTGGGTACCACATATAATTAATGGTAATTGGTAATGTGGTAATTGCTAACATACATGTATTCTAGTAAAGCAATGATAGTGCTAAATCCTAACATGAATTAATATTCCCGTTAGTGATTCATTGCCAATATATTATTAGATATTACTAGTAATTCGGATTAATAAACTATATCTCAATGGTAATAAACTACATCATTAATTGGATAATATCCCAATTACTAACCGAGCCCTCCGCTTGGCCGCCTCCAGATGTTGCACCTCATGGTGCAAGGTATCCAAGCCCTGGGACCAGGTCGTTTTTCCGAACGGGACAGTTGGGGGAAAGCGCGTTTGGAAAAACGTGAGGAAAACATGGGAAAAATGAATGACTGGTTGGTGGTTTTTCGCCCTACCCCTCTGAAAAATGATGGAGTTGTGGTTATTATTCCCAATAATTATTTGGAAAAAAAAAGTTCCAAACCACCAACCAGAAAATGATGGAACATGGGGATTCAATCCGTGAAAATTGCGGATGAAACTTGATGAAACCACCGGAAAATTGC
Source organism: Cladocopium goreaui (assembly GCA_947184155.2). Lineage (NCBI taxonomy): Eukaryota > Dinophyceae > Suessiales > Symbiodiniaceae > Cladocopium > Cladocopium goreaui. The sequence continues at coordinate 416,780 of CAMXCT020001113.1, forward strand.
GATTTCATCAACACATGTGGACTTCACCGGCAGGATTTCCTACGCAACAAGGGATTGATACCCCACTCCATCTCATAGAGGAATATATGGTCTGGTCCTTAAAATAGGGTACCCCAAATATCACGGGTTTTTCTAAACATGTTCCGTTTTAAAGTGGCCATTACCCCAAATTCAGGCACACCAGCAACATCCCATGGTTGGACACCAGTTTTGTTAGTCAAATCTTCATGATTGGTGGACAAAAAAAGCAACATCTCTACCCTCTGGTTATGTCAAAATAGCTATTGAACATGGCCATTTATAGTGGATTTTCCCATTAAAAATTGTGATTTTCCATAGCTATGTTAGTTTACCAGAGGGTAAGGGCTCTCTTTTTTCGGGATCAAGACCGGAACTTCGTCAATGTTTGCTTCAATCAAGCCAGTGCTACAACGCGAGTTTGAATTATAATATACATGATATCTACCACTACCAGAAATAAAAAGAACAATGCATTAATGATCATGATCACCGTCACAATAATTATCATTGCCATTTCACTTGAACATATGGGTTGGTCAGAAAATAGATCGTCACATTCCATGACTCATTAATCATCACATTCCCTATGAACAAGTGCTATTTTAAATTTTGTAATTCCCCATTTTTCAACACACCGATATAATATGGTTGATAACGTATCCCATTATCTCCCCATTATGTTCCAGTAAATCCCATTAATCACAGTATTTGTTGGTTACCTCCCATGAAGTCATTGTTCGCTGCTTAAATTTCCATAAAATCACCACTTCTCTTAAGGTCAAATCGTATAACATCACCATGTTTGTCAGTTAAATGGGGGTTTCCATAAATGGTGGTACCCCTTTATCGCTGGATGGTTTCTTTCATGGAAAAATCCTGGTAGAATAGATCTGGTTGGTGGTTGAGCCCTACCCCTATGAAAAAATAGGAGTTCGTCAGTTGGGGTTATGACATTCCCAATATATGGAAAAATTAAGTCATGTTCCAAACCACCAACCAGTGGATGATTTGGGGGTACCCTCCGGTAAACAAACATAGCTATTGAAAATGGCCCAGTCGAAATAGTTGATTTACCCATTAATAGCATGGTGATGTTCCATCGTTTTTTGTATGTTTACCAGAGGGTAAATCCCATTAAATCCCAGTAAATCACCATTTTTCTTGGTGAAATCCCATTAAATCCCATTAAATCACATTAAATCCCAATTTTTTCGGAAACGTCCAAGTCTCATGGTGAAAATCCCGGTGAATCCTCCTCTCGGCTCGCCTGCTTCAGGCCTGTTCGAGTCTGACCCACAGCTCCAGTGTCCTCGAAGTTGTCCGACAAAATCGGCACGATTTGACCGAGAAAATGCTGGATTTCCACAAGGTGGGGCCCCCGGTCGATAGCGTTCAGTTGGTTTATACGTCCAATAACTATGGTTTATGGTACTTGTAACTATAGGTAATGAGGTTTATAAACCAACAAACATAACTGGGGGGTACCATCCTGCATGGGATTTTACTGGATTTTGGGCCATGGAGTTAGTGAAAACTAGTTATATAGTAGCCATGGATTATTTCATTGGGATTGTTTGAGGGTAACAAATCCCCAGTTACTAACCAAGAATCGGCAAAATCCCACGGCCCATCTAAGTATGGATTCTACGATGAAACCATGGTTTTTCTCACGTGGGACAAAACCCCTTTTGATGTCACCGTTGGATAAGCAAGATAAGCCAACCGCACGACTCTTGGTGAAACACCAGTGGATAACTCATCGCAATGTTTTTGGTTTAGCCAGCGCAAGAAAAATTCGGGGTATACCGGTATAGCCTAATTTCAATGGGGAAAAAACCCTAAACTTATCTGAAAATAGGCATTGGTCACTGAAAAAATCCCCTTCAGCTTTGAGGTCGTTGACATCGACAGAAGCTCCGGTGTCATGGCCGCTGGGAAATCCAAACGCAATGGAGCTTGGAATGGGAAAAACATAGGAAGACCAGAGGAAATCCATAACTGGTTGGTGGTTGAGCCCTACCCCTCTGAAAAATATGAGTTCGTCAAAAACCCTATGAATACTATACGTAGTTATAAGTTATAAGTACCATAAACCATAGCGAAATTGGATTTATTGAGATTCTGGTTGGTGGTTGAGCCCTACCCCTCTGAAAAATATGAATTCGTCAGTTGGGATGATGACATTCCCAATATATGGAAAAATAAAAAATGTTCCAAACCACCAACCAGATAAGATATATGGAAAATCCTCCATCAATGGACGTTTTAATGGAAAATCATGGAACTAAATGATGGAAAACGTATGGAAAACGTCACGTTTGATTGCCAGTATTAGGATGGTTGTTGCTTGCCCATGCCTAACTCACCCACCGGTTTCACCACGTTTCAGGGCCCGGGCCTTGTTCACCTTCTCATAATCTCCATGCAACTCCTCCTTGAGCTTCGCCTCTGCCTGCAGGTTAAAAGACGAACATCTGGAATGGAAATTCATCCGAAAACCCCGAAACTTATGGGGATGTGGAAGCTGTGATGAGAAATCGGGATTTCATGATTTTGACGGTGATTTATTGGGATTGAACTAGGAATCATATGGAAATTCATGTGATTTATTGGGATTTGATGGTGATAAAAAGAACAGATTTAACCACCAAAACTGATGATTCAGTGGGATTGGCCGATGTTTTCAATGGGATGTCAGACCCTAGTCATGGATAGTCCCCAAGAAAGTGGCTAGCAAAACCCCTGGAAATAAAAATGACACATAAGCCTGTGATTAAAACAATCATAAACCATCCCCAAATAAATCACCATTTGTAAAAAGTATGAACCACAACCAAATGGGTAGTTTATGACATTGTTTTAACCTCATCACTCTGTTTTTTTTGAAGCTGCTCGAAGATCCAGTTGAAGTACTTGGGCTATGGAGTCGATTGAATTGTTCATGGTCAGCAACGGAATTCTAAGCCCTCAAAAGCTGGGTAGATAATGGCTGATGACCACAGAACATGAAAACACACTAGCTGACTATCAGTTATGTATGCATGTATATATAATATAAATATATATATATATATGCAATCATATACATGGACCCTTCTCAAAAAAGGGATACCCCAAATCTTCCGAAATTAGATCATTTAAACTTGAAGCCCATGGTGACTTAGGGATCCCCCATTTCAAGAAACCCCCCATATGCATATCCCCCCTATGTTTGATGCTTAGGAACATTTTTGAAAACCCTATAAATCGGGCCGCCCCAGTTGTAAGTTGATTTAGATTCACCCAATGCTACAGTTATAAGATGTTGTAAGCATCAGAAACTGGACTTATAGCTTCACCAACTTAGCTATCGACAACTGGGGCCCCACAATTATGTTCATGGTTCTCAAAGGTTCTCAAAGGTTATTTTTTTACTCTGGCTACTGGTTACTATATGTTATTACTTTCAAATCGTCCCAGGAAATAGCCGACCTGGTAAACATACCAAAAACATCCAAAAACTATGAAAAATCACCATTTTTAATGGGCAAATCAACTACAAATGGCCATTTTCAATAGCTTTTTGTATGTTTACCAGAGGGTATATGAAAAAAAAAAACTAAATCGGGGCCCCACGTCATGGATCCATGGATCCATGGATCCATGGATCCCTCCACGGCCTCTTTGGCCACGCCTTCCACCTCTCCAAGCAGTTCTGAATCCTGCGCTAACGCTCACCCAAAGGCCCCCGGCCAGAAGTTGATTCAATGAGATTGAACCAAATAAAAACCTAGGGGTGTGATGGGATTTCACCACTCATGTGGATGCCGAAATTTTTGAGAGCTAGGTCAACCCCAGATCCCAAATTGCTTGACATAGCACGGGATTTCCACACTAGCAGCCACAAAACCCAAGGAAGAACTCTGATTGTAGCTCCAACCTGCTCCAACTAGCTCCCCATTTATGGAATATGGATACCTCCGAAGCAGACCCTGTTTGTGCTGGTTGAGGACTATTATCCCAACCAGAAGACACATCATTGAACATACAATGTGGGGCCCCCAGCTTATTAGTTTATCAATACTATATGCAGCTATAAGTACCACAAACCATAGTAAAATTGGAATTAAATTTGCACCAGCTTAGCTATCGTAAACGGGGGCCCCACATTGTAACAAATATGTAAAGGCCATCAGCCAGTTAGATACCTTCAAATAATAGGAAAATTGTAGCTGCTTCGCAAAAAACATCTCCATTTCTAGCAAAAGATTACCGGTAATTTCACAGTTCGCTATTGAAGGCAGGCAGCCATGGCGCATAGAAAATCATAGAAATAGTTGACCAAACAAAAAGATGGTGATTTTTCACTTCGCAAAGTGTAAATGCTTTCCAGACGCTCAAGGATGGCTCCTGTTTCCCATGTTTCCCTGGAGCCGCTGGTGGCGATGGCAGCTTCCCAGTGGGTTCCTGAGGAGGGATGGATGATGTAGGGCTTTCAGTAGATTTATCTATGGATTTTTTTGGGTCAATAACTACAGTAGAAGTTCCTGATCTGAAAGAACAATCTTTGGTTCAATTTCTGAGCCACCCATTTTGGATTAGATTCCTACTTTTAAGCTCCACCATTCCGGAATTTTTCAGTGCTTTTAAGGTGCTTCTTTTTTGAGGCTAGATTTGTGTATATATATATATATAGGGTTCTAGAAATTTGTACAATGTGTGTATGTATTTATGAATACTGATGAACATCCAATTAAAAATGTGATATGTTTTAATGATTTTAATGTGTGCTTATGTCTGGGAATAAAGTTTCTAATTTGTAAGATGTGTGGCAATATGTGGCAATCCATCTCCCAAAACATATTCAACATGATATCTTTGGATATGTGGCAAACGTCTGCAAATGATATTTAATAATGTAGTAAACATCGGGTATGAGTCACGCGGATAATTTCGATGAATCTACAGGTATGTATTTTGTATGAGTATTTTGACAGTCTGATTTACGGATATTCAAGCACCAATCATCGAAAATGTAAGGTCTGGATTCCTATACCATTCTATACCTTGAATTTCCCACCTCTCTAGTTTAAGTGAGGTGTTTTTTTCCATTTACCAACGATTTCGACATAACAAGTGAGTCACCGCATCGGCGGGTTGTGAGCCGATGGCGAATCTTAGGGTCTACTCTAGGGTAAACTAAGATAGGGTCTACTCTAGGGTAAACTAAGATAGGGGGAAATCCCTGGGGGAAAGCCCTGGGGAAAATGATCTAAAGATGATGGATTTTCATGGATTTTACAGATCGATTAATTAGTTTACAGGGTATGATATCTGATTAGATGTATCATGGACATGTGACATGTTTGACATGTTTGATACAAGGATATCCAAAGATCGCCTGCCTCTCTGCCTCGGCTAATCTACTCTCATCATCAGGGAATTCCTCATGTTCCATTGGATTCAAAAGATATCTTGTCCGGAATAATGTCAACCCCAGATTAATAACCCCGGGTTCTTTTTGACTATGGATAGTAATTACCTTTAAATTCGGATGCGCTGCGACTAAAACAGTACCCCACCAAGTAAACGGCCCAGGGTTTTATAATGTTCTATATATCCCGGGTTGACATTATACTAGCACTGCACTTTTTTCATGCCAGAAGGTCAAACATGTCAAAATTAATGCAATGAGAATTTGAACATCAAAGTAACAATGAATGGTACAAGGTGGTGCGGCCCAATTTTGAGTTGGTCTAACAGTTTAACCCCCACTAAGTGTAGATATTGTATCAATGTATCATGTTCACCCTAGTGGTTGGAGTCATGTTCACCAACTTAGCTAAGAACTGGGTAAACCAGAGCCTTGGTTTTACAGAAATCGAGACAACTAAAAACAAGTTCCACATAAATCCGGAGCACCTCTTGGGTTGCGCCAGCCCGAAAACACACATGGGCGCCATGATGTTCCAATGCAAATCTGACTACAAACAAGGATTCAATGGCCATGACTCAGGAACCGATTTATTGGAGGTACCTACCATATATAAGGCCTATTTTTTAGGCCTAAATTTCAGGGGATATCCCCACAAAATATGGCCAAAAATATGGTACTAACGTACCTTCATCAATTAGGATCCTGAAACTCCCAAGGATGGACACTCAGGCAATCACACTGATAGTCCGCAGTCTGTGTCTACAGACAACGGAAAAACGAAGCCCACCCTGCAGTCAGCCTATTGGCCAGAGAAGTATCAGAATTCGCAGTTCGACTGTAGGAACCAAAGGAAGGTAGCAACTGAAACTGGTTCATATCTAAAAAGAACATACCTTCGGCAATCCAAACAAAGGTAACCTGACCCAAAACAACAATCGCTCCCTTGATTCACAAAACACATTCAAACCCTCCATCCATACCCGTATGCAGCAGAACCTGACCCGGCCCCTGCAGCCTGAGACACTGTTGGCTCTGAGGGTTTTTCTTACTCATTGTCCTCCTCAAGCGTCTTTCCCTTCCAGCTGCAAAAGTGCCAGGCATGTTGCCAACAATTAACAGAAGTTGAACTTGCTATTGGTGTAGCAATCAAATCAAGCCAGCAGTGGCAGGTTAGACACTCTTGACATCCCTTGATGATGCATGACTCAGTGAACTTACCAATCACGCACTCCTAAATAAAACGTTCATTTTCAGTGACACTAAACAGCACACATATACAATTGTTCATTCTCGACTCTCCATGGCTTGCCAGTCCAATATACTTCCATTCCCAACGAAAACGGAACCCTACATGGTCCCTGCAGCCAGCCTGAGACACTTTTGGCTCTGAGGGCTGCTGTTCTTCATTGTCTTCCTCTTGAAGCGTCTTTTCCTCACCCTGCAAAAGAGCACAGCAGCGCCAGAATTCAACGGCCATTTGGACACGACTGCAGGAGCCAAATCAAGGTATATGGTAGTTGAATATGACGGAATTGCTTGAAACTAAACATTAAAAGAAACATAGCTTCAGAAACACCAAGAAGCCCCCTACTTTGACAATCCTTGTTTATGCTTGTTTCACAGACATGTCGGAACCCTCCCTCCATGTTAATCTGTCTGCCCCTTGCACATCCTCCCCAACGAAGGGTTCAACAGAAGCCGGTCCCTACCCGCCCCCTGCAGCCAGCCTTTGGCTCTGAGGGCTTCTCTTGCTCAGTGTCTTCCTCCTGACGCGTCTTCTCCTCCCAGCTGCAAAAGTGCCAGGCATGTTGCCAACAATTAACAGAAGTAGAAACATGCACATAGCAATCAAATCAAGCCAGCAGTGGCAGGTTAGACACTCTTGACATCCCTTGATGATGCATGACTCAGTGAACTTACCAATCACGCACTCCTAAATAAAACGTTCATTTTCAGTGACACTAAACAGCACACATATACAATTGTTCATTCTCGACTCTCCATGGCTTGCCAGTCCAATATACTTCCATTCCCAACGAAAACGGAACCCTACATGGTCCCTGCGGCCAGCCTGAGACACTTTTGGCTCTGAGGGCTGCTGTTCTTCATTGTCTTCCTCTTGAAGCGTCTTTTCCTCACCCTGCAAAAGAGCGCACCAGCGCCAGAATTCAACGGCCGTTTGGACACGACTGCAGGAGCCAAATCAAGGTATATGGTAGTTGAATATGACGGAATTGCTTGAAACTAAACATTAAAAGAAACATACTGTGGATGGAAGAAATCCTGCACCACCTTGGATGGTTAAACCCTATGAATAATGGGATAAACCACCTATTAACTGGTGCAGGATTTCTTCCATCCACCGTAGCTTCAGAAACCCCAAGAACACCCCTACTTTGACAATCCTTGTTTATGCTTTTTTCACAGACATGTCGGAACCCTCCCTCCATGTTAATCTGTCTGCCCCTTGCACATCCTCCCCAACGAAGGGTTCAACAGAAGCCGGTCCCTACCCGCCCCCTGCAGCCAGCCTTTGGCTCTGAGGGCTTCTCTTGCTCATTGTCTTCCTCCTGACGCGTCTTTTCCTACCAGCTGCAAAAGTGCCAGGCAGGTTGCCAGCAATTAACAGAAGTAGAAACATGCACACAGCAATCAAATCAAGCCAGCAGTGGCAGGTTAGACACTCTTGACACCCCTTGATGATGCATCACTCATCGAACTTATGAATCACGCACTCCTAAATAAAACGTTCATTTGCAGTGACACTAAACAGCACACATATACAATTGTTCATTCTCGACTCTCCATGGCTTGCCAGTCCAATATACTTCCATTCCCAACGAAAACGGAACCCTACATAGTCCCTGCAGCCAGCCTGAGACACTTTTGGCTCTGAGGGCTGCTGTTCTTCATTGTCTTCCTCTTGAATCGTCTTTTCCTCACCCTGCAAAAGAGCGCACCAGCGCCAGAATTCAACGGCCATTTGGACACGACTGCAGGAGCCAAATCAAGGTATATGGTAGTTGAATATGATGGAATTGCTTGAAACTAAACATTAAGAGAAACATAGCTTCAGAAACCCCAAGAAACCCCGTACTTTGACAATCCTTGTTTATGCTTGTTTCACAGACATGTCGGAACCCTCCCTCCATGTTAATCTGTCTGCCCCTTGCACATCCTCCCCAACGAAGGGTTCAACAGAAGCCGGTCCCTACCCGCCCCCTGCAGCCAGCCTTTGGCTCTGAGGGCTTCTCTTGCTCATTGTCTTCCTCCTGAACAATTAACGGAAGTAGAAACATGCACATAGCAATCAAATCAAGCCAGCAGTGGCAGGTTAGACACTCTTGACATCCCTTGATGATGCATCACTCATCGAACTTATGAATCACGCACTCCTAAATAAAACGTTCATTTTCAGTGACACTAAACAGCACACATATACAACTGTTCATTCCCGACTCTCCATGGCTTGCCAGTCTAATCTAATTAATTCCTTCCATTCCCAACGAAAACGGAACCCTACATGGTCCCTGCAGCCAGCCTGAGACACTTTTGGCTCTGAGGGCTGCTGTTCTTCATTGTCTTCCTCTTGAAGCGTCTTTTCCTCACCCTGCAAAAGAGCGCACCAGCGCCAGAATTCAACGGCCATTTGGACACGACTGCAGGAGCCAAATCAAGGTATATGGTAGTTGAATATGATGGAATTGCTTGAAACTAAACATTAAAAGAAACATAGCTTCAGAAACACCAAGAAGCCCCCTACTTTGAAAATCCTTGTTTATGTTTGTTTCACAGACATGTCGGAACCCTCCCTCCATGTTAATCTGTCTGCCCCTTGCCCATCCTCCCCAACGAAGTGTTCAACAGAAGCCGGTCCCTACCCGCCCCCTGCAGCCAGCCTTTGGCTCTGAGGGCTTCTCTTGCTCATTGTCTTCCTCCTGACGCGTCTTTTCCTACCAGCTGCAAAAGTGCCAGGCAGGTTGCCAGCAATTGACAGAAGTAGAAACATGCACATAGCAATCAAATCAAGCCAGCAGTGGCAGGTTAGACACTCTTGACACCCCTTGATGATGCATCACTCATCGAACTTATGAATCACGCACTCCTAAATAAAACGTTCATTTGCAGTGACACTAAACAGCACACATATACAACTGTTCATTCTCGACTCTCCATGGCTTGCCAGTCCAATATACTTCCATTCCCAACGAAAACGGAACCCTACATGGTCCCTGCAGCCAACCTGAGACACTTTTGGCTCTGAGGGCTGCTGTTCTTCATTGTCTTCCTCTTGAAGCGTCTTTTCCTCACCCTGCAAAAGAGCGCACCAGCGCCAGAATTCAACGGCCATTTGGACATGACTGCAGGAGCCAAATCAAGGTATATGGTAGTTGAATATGATGGAATTGCTTGAAACTAAACATTAAGAGAAACATAGCTTCAGAAACCCCAAGAAACCCCGTACTTTGACAATCCTTGTTTATGCTTTTTTCACAGACATGTCGGAACCCTCCCTCCATGTTAATCTGTCTGCCCCTTGCACATCCTCCCCAACGAAGGGTTCAACAGAAGCCGGTCCCTACCCGCCCCCTGCAGCCAGCCTTTGGCTCTGAGGGTTTCTCTTGCTCATTGTCTTCCTCCTGACGCGTCTTTTCCTACCAGCTGCAAAAGTGCCAGGCATGTTGCCAACAATTGACAGAAGTAGAAACATGCACATAGCAATCAAATCAAGCCGGCAGTGGCAGGTTAGACACTCTTGACACCCCTTGATGATGCATCACTCATCGAACTTATGAATCACGCACTCCTAAATAAAACGTTCATTTGCAGTGACACTAAACAGCACACATATACAATTGTGCATTCTCGACTCCCCATGGCTTGCCAGTCTAATCTAATTAATTCCTTCCATTCCCAACGAAAACGGAACCCTACATGGTCCCTGCAGCTAGCCTGAGACACTTTTGGCTCTGAGGGCTGCTGTTCTTCATTGTCTTCCTCTTGAAGCGTCTTTTCCTCACCCTGCAAAAGAGCGCACCAGCGCCAGAATTCAACGGCCATTTGGACACGACTGCAGGAGCCAAATCAAGGTATATGGTAGTTGAATATGATGGAATTGCTTGAAACTAAACATTAAGAGAAACATAGCTTCAGAAACCCCAAGAAGCCCCCTACATTGAAAATCCTTGTTTATGCTTGTTTCACAGACATGTCGGAACCCTCCCTCCATGTTAATCTGTCTGCCCCTTGCACATCCTCCCCAACGAAGGGTTCAACAGAAGCCGGTCCCTACCCGCCCCCTGCAGCCAGCCTTTGGCTCTGAGGGCTTCTCTTGCTCATTGTCTTCCTCCTGACGCGTCTTCTCCTACCAGCTGCAAAAGTGCCAGGCATGTTGCCAACAATTAACAGAAGTAGAAACATGCACATAGCAATCAAATCAAGCCAGCAGTGGCAGGTTAGACACTCTTGACACCCCTTGATGATGCATCCATCATCGAACTTATGAATCACGCACTCCTAAATAAAACGTTCATTTGCAGTGACACTAAACAGCACACATATACAACTGTGCATTCTCGACTCCCCATGGCTTGCCAGTCTAATATAATTAATTACTTCCGTTCCCAACGAAAACGGAACCCTACATGGTCCCTGCAGCTAGCCTGAGACACTTTTGGCTCTGAGGGCTGCTGTTCTTCATTGTCTTCCTCTTGAAGCGTCTTTTCCTCACCCTGCAAAAGAGCGCACCAGCGCCAGAATTCAACGGCCATTTGGACACGACTGCAGGAGCCAAATCAAGGTATATGGTAGTTGAATATGATGGAATTGCTTGAAACTAAACATTAAAAGAAACATAGCTTCAGAAACCCAAAGAACCCCCGTACTTTGAAAATCCTTGTTTATGCTTTTTTCACAGACATGTCGGAACCCTCCCTCCATGTTAATCTGTCTGCCCCTTGCCCATCCTCCCCAACGAAGGGTTCAACAGAAGCCGGTCCCTACCCGCCCCCTGCAGCCAGCCTTTGGCTCTGAGGGCTTCTCTTGCTCATTGTCTTCCTCCTGACGCGTCTTTTCCTACCAGCTGCAAAAGTGCCAGGCATGTTGCCAACAATTGACAGAAGACAGAAGTAGAAACATGCACATAGCAATCAAATCAAGCCAGCAGTGGCAGGTTAGACACTCTTGACACCCCTTGATGATGCATCACTCATCGAACTTATGAATCACGCACTCCTAAATAAAACGTTCATTTGCAGTGACACTAAACAGCACACATATACAATTGTTCATTCTCGACTCTCCATGGCTTGCCAGTCTACTATACTTCCATTCCTAACGAAAACGGAACCCTACATGGTCCCTGCAGCCGACCTGAGACACTTTTGGCTCTGAGGGCTGCTGTTCCTCATTGTCTTCCTCTTGAAGCGTCTTTTCCTCACCCTGCAAAAGAGCGCACCAGCGCCAGAATTCAACGGCCATTTGGACACGACTGCAGGAGCCAAATCAAGGTATATGGTAGTTGAATATGATGGAATTGCTTGAAACTAAACATGAAAAGAAACATAGCTTCAGAAACACCAAGAAGCCCCCTACTTTGAAAATCCTTGTTTATGTTTGTTTCACAGACATGTCGGAACCCTCCCTCCATGTTAATCTGTCTGCCCCGTGCAGAAGCCGGTCCCTACCCGCCCCCTGCAGCCAGCCTTTGGCTCTGAGGGCTTCTCTTGCTCATTGTCTTCCTCCTGACGCGTCTTTTCCTACCAGCTGCAAAAGTGCCAGGCATGTTGCCAACAATTGACAGAAGTAGAAACATGCTTATAGCAATCAAATCAAGCCGGCAGTGACAGGTTAGACACCCTTGACATCCCTTGATGATGCATCACTCATCGAACTTATGAATCACACACTCCTAAATAAAACATTCATTTGCAGTGACACTAAACAGCACACATATACAATTGTACATTCTCGACTCTCCATGGCTTGCCAGTCTAATATACTTCCATTCCAGCGAAAACGGAACCCTACATGGTCCCTGCAGCCAACCTGAGACACTTTTGGCTCTGAGGGCTGCTGTTGTTCATTGTCTTCCTCTTGAAGCGTCTTTTCCTCACCCTGCAAAGAGCGCAACAGCGCCAGAATTCAACGGCCGTTTGGACACGACTGCAGGAGTAAATCAAGCTATATAGTAGTTGACTTTGTTAGAATTGCTTCAAACATATTCAAAGTAAATATGAAATCAACCATACCATACCTTCAGAACCCGCGAGAACCTTTACTTAAGAAAACACATTCGCTGTTTATCCTTGCTTCACAGAATTGTCGGAACTCTCCATCCTTGTTCATCTAGAGAAGATGGTCCCTACACGGCCCTTGCAGCCAGCCTGAGACACGGCCCTTGGCTGTGAGGGCTTCTGTTGCTCATTGTCTTCGTCCTGAAGTGTCTGTTACTCCCAGATGCCAGATGTGCCAGGCATGTTGCCAACAATCAACAGAACTTGAACATGTAAAGTCACCAAATCAAGCCAGCACTGGGAGGGTAGACGGTTAGACGCTCTAAAAACATCCCTTGATGATGCATGACTCAGCAAACTTACAAATCACTTAATCTTTTAAATTGCACTGAAAAATGTTGCGTCACGAAAAACACCACACACGTACAATTGTTCCTTCCCGACTCTCCATTGGTTGCCAGTCGCATGCTTCAGCCATTCCAGTTGATTGTCTTCCTTACGATCAGCGTCAAGCTGCGTCAAGCTGAGAAAGCCCCAGAAAGCGGAACACTTTGGTTACCCTCTGGTAAACTAACATAGCTATGGAAAATCACCATGCTATTAATGGTTTTTTATCCACTATTTCAATGGCCATGGCTTCAATAGCTATGTTGACATAACCAGAGGGTAGAGATGTTTGATGACACAAAGCCGGATTTCAGGGTGTTCCATGGTGTTCCAACATATTCCAACGTATCCACGTTGGCTCCAATCGTCATGTTTGTATATTTCTGTTGCGAAGCTCATGCGGTTGGTGCCCCCAGTGATGTTAGTTTGTTTATATAAATTCACAAGCTATAGCCATATGCGAACCATGGTGCTGGAATATGAATCCCAACATTTGCCCTGTAAAAATCACCCAGTCATGTAGCATAAACCTAAGAATTAACCTTAGTTATACATCCACTTAGCTAAAGGTCCACTTTTTATCTTATTTAACCAACAAAACAGGATGCGGATATCAAGCATTTGAGAGATCATTGCAGGCTGATGCCCCAGTGAACCTTTAGCTAAGTGGATGTATAACTAAGGTTAATTGTTAAGTTTATGCTACATTTGGGTGATTTGTTGGGCAAATGGTAGTAAATATTCCATACATGGAGCATATGTCTATAGCTGGTGGTTATAGCTATGCCATATGCTCCATGCAATTATGGTATATCTACCTACATAGACTGGGTGATTTTGAGTATTTTTATGGGGCAAATGTTGGTCAATCTTCCAGCACCATGGAGCATATGGGCATGGGAGAATGCATGAAGGGGACTTAGTTCAAGATTAAGCAAATGTATATATTTTATCGTTACTAACCAGTGAACTAAATCGACCGCCCACCCAACTATGGCCACCATTAAAAGTTACCCTTAGCCAAGGTTTATCAGAAGTTTATCATCATCAAACATGGCTTGGTGGAAAATCCTATATATATATATATCGATTATGTTCCCATTAAGACCTCCATTTCAAGGGGATTTCCAATTGCCATGTTTGATTACCGGAGGGTACACCCGGACGTGCAAGTCAGTGCAATCCCCAAAACAACAGACAAACAGCATGTGACGCACCACATTCAGGAAGTCAGTGCAGTCAGTGCAAAACAAGGCTTAAAACACCATGTGGACGCTACATTGTGCTATAACTTAGCTTGGAAAGTATCACCATGTTTTGCTACCGGTCACCACCCATCTATCCCCCGGTCACCAGTCGTTTTTTGTTTCATGGCGATGCCACATGATCCTGAAATCGAATCTGTTAGGCAGCTTACCCGGCCTGGTTATGGCATACTAAAATAGCGCCATAGAAGCCATGGCCCTTTCGTCGAAGTTTTGTGGATAAAAACCCATGAGAAATGCATGGCTGGATCTTTCCCAGTTCGTTTTTTCTATGTTTACCAGATCAATGGCCATTTCAGGAACCTAAATTGGAGGTACTGTACCATATAAGGCCATATTTTCTGGGGATATTCCCTTACATAGGCCTTACATAGGCCTTATATATGGTAGGTACCTCCATTTTAGGATCCTGAAATTCCCATTGACCAGAGGGTAAACCAAGGAAGAGCCACCGGAAAACACATGGGCCAGTTGGTTCACTGGTGACTGGTGAGTTATCACCCTGGTGAAAGTTGATGCGTCCCCTGAGTCGAGTGGATTATTACTGTTATCCCATCTAGAACTGGTTGAACTTAGCCAAAAAATAGTCCATTCTATCCCATCTGTAGCCCATGACATCTATAAGCCATATGCGAAGCATGGTGCCGGAATATGAATCCCAACATTTGCCCTGTAAAAATCACCCAGTCATGTAGCTTTGCATATACCAGCCACCATGCTTCGCTTATATATGGCTAACTGGGTGAACTGGACTGCGAGCTTCGCATATGGCACCAGTGACGAAACTCCTGGGTGATATGGTTGAACATGGGATTCCCCCTCTCATGGATGGTCAAAACCTCCAGTATATAGGTTACCCGGCCTGGTTATGACATACATAAAGCTATTGAAGCCATGGCCTTTGAAATAGTGGATAAAAACCCATGAAAAATGCATGGTGATTGTCCAGTTCGTTATGTAAACGTTTACCAGAGGTTTGTATAATCCACAAACTAATCATCAACCAACCATCAATGATCACTTATATCCACTGTTTTTTTATCTCCATTGAGACTTCAAATCCCTATCATCAACCGCCTGACTGACGCATGGCGCATGCTGGCGTGCTGGCTGAGTGTCAGGTTCTGTGCTTGGCTCCGTGGTGCCACTTGCCTGGAAGAGGGGAGTGGTGGGCCAATTTGGGACGGCTGCTACTGGACCAAAAAAAACTGGCTACAAGGTCAGGCCCTCCAGTTGGTTACTCCCATGAACTATAGATCGTATCTAATATCTACCATAGATGAACCATAGATGTTCATAAATCACAGTTTTTCTTTGGTGAACTAAACCAACTTTGCTATCCTCTGGGGGCCTGACCTTGTAGTTGTAATGGTAAATGACCATTTTCACAGACCTTTTTAAACACGGCTGTTGAGGACATCTGAGTTGGGCCACAATTCTGAAAGATCAATCTCCGGGGGAAACTTTGATACTGGCCATTTCTTGTTTAAAAGTACCATCCAGATCAATCAAACGTGGGAATTGAAAATCTGCTTGGTGGTTTTTCGCCCTACCCCTCTGAAAAATCATGGAGTGAAAGTCAGTTGGGATGATGACATTCCCAATATGATGGGAAAAATAAACCAAATATTCCAAACCACCAATCAGAAATACCCCGTTGAGTTGGATGATATTTACATTTAAGTTTCAACCTCTGTTTAGTTTGGGGAGTTTCCAGCGAGCCACGTTTGATGACGTTTTTTAGGGTAAAGGGATGATTAGATCAGGGAAGACCCACCATTTGTAGATCATTTTCATAAGGTTTCCCCATGGGTTTTCCACATCTATAAAAGGTTTTACATCCCATGAGAAATCACCATTTTTGTCTGTTAAATCTTTAAATCCCATTAAATCACCTTTTTTGATGGGTTGTCCGGTTGTCCACATCTATGTTCTGTTAGCTCCCTATGGTTTGATCTATGCAGCCCGAGCCCGCACCTCATCCTTATCATCAAAGCCGGAGCTGGTCTCGAAACTTTTGTCATTCGTTTCCTGCGGGAGCGTTTTAAAGATGTGGGTTTCCATGGGGTATCCCCAATAGCTGGATGGTTTATAAGGGAAAGTCCTATTCAAATGGATGATTTAGGGGTACCCTCTGGTAAACTAACATAACTATGGAAAATCACCATTTTCAATGGGAAAACTCACTATAAATGGCCATTTTCAATAGCTATGTTAAATTACCAGAGGGTACCCCATTTTAGGAAACCTCCTTCCTTTTTTTCATAATCAGGGTGCCATTCAGGTCCAAGGAACATGGTTCAAGTGCCAATGGACCCTGAAATCAAGGCACTTGCAGCATAGTGTCATCAGTTGGGATGATGACATTCCATTCCCAATGAATGATGGGGAAGTCATAATCCAAATATTCCAAACCACCAACCAGATATGCATTTGTCAGAAATATATATATACAATATTATATATATACATATACATATATATAATATATATATATATTCCATTATATTCCCAAAATCACGAAACGTTAACCACCATCTTCCGTCTCGAAATTGACCCCGGAGTTGATCACCACTGTATCCCCATCCCTATCCAGTTGGTCATGTGTTCATCAATTTGTCTCCGTTCTCAACTAATGTTTAACCGTGTCTAGATACTTATACCTGATCAGCTTTGCTACTGTTTATGAAAAATGTCGGCATCATATTGTGGTGAAGCGTGAATTTGACATATTTTTTTCTGGATAACACTGCGAGCTCACTTTCTGGAAGTGCAAGAGTAGACTTACCTTCCTACTTCGTATGACACCCCCAACTTATCCACCTTCCTATTTAGCTTCGAATGAAAATCATGGACCCCTTCCATTGGAAAATCATCAAGTTATCCCTTTGAAAATTGCCATTTGGGTGAAGTATCCAACCAGTTTTCAGACAGCGCCAAACATTCCATTCCGTCTCAAAGATGTCCCAGTGAATTTCAATCACAAGAAGTTTCTTGCTTAGATCTACAAGGTGGTGCCCTCCAAGTTATGTGAACGTTGGTTTATAATCCCATGGCAACTAGTTCGATATATCACCTATAAACCTATAGTGAAATTGGAGTTATTTGCACCAACTGAACGCGTTTTCGTGGCCACGGGGGTACCACCTTGTAAGCTTTGCCAGTTTCGGCTTACCTCAGCCATCTCCCCATCTCTCCATCTCTCCATCCTCGCCGGTCTCAAGCGGTTTCTCAGTTGGTGCCTACGGAGCTGCCAGCCGTGCGACGTAGAGAAAATCGGGGTGTGTCAATGGGTATGGGCCCCAGCTACTTGAATGGAGATTTTCCTACAAGTCGTGGGCCCCCCCATTTTTTTACGATCGCGAATTGTTGGTGAACATGATTATATTATATGATTCCAATATATCTCTAGAGTTTATGATACGCAAATAACATCTTATAAAACGACGTTTTTTGTTAACGGGGTTTCCTGCTGAAATGAACCAGTGGGAACCATCAAAGAAATTGGGGCGAGCCGAGTTATGTGAAATGATTTTTAAGCGTAGATCATCAATGGATAGCCGAGAAAATTGCATTTTATACATATGACATATAGGTTTGTATAGGTTTGTAACTTTCACATTTTAATACATTTTACATGTTTTCATGGTTGACTGTCTTGCTGGATCGGCTGCCGCGCAGGCAGAAAAAAAACCTTTCGGACTCGTCAGCGTTCGACTTGTCACGATGTCGAAGCGTCCTGTCTTATGATCTTCTTGGAGCGCTCAGTCAAAGGGACTCTGTACAGTCATCTTACCCATGACGGATCCATGGTGCTGCTATATATGGTGTGCCATGGATCCCATCAATATACCCCCTTTATGTTAGCATTAATATACCAGCACCATGGATCCGTCATGGGTTATGGGATGAAATAGCTGCAACTGCTCGATTTTGCGAGGCAGAATCTCTCATCAATTTGAAAATGTCGATCTGTAGAGTTACAGGTAGCAATGAACACGTTCTGTACCACCGGATGATGGCTTTGATTGAGTCCAAGTACCCCACAAGAGTATGCCAGAGGAAGGCTCAACTGACATAAACTCTGGGCTGACTGGTCATAAACTACATCCCATCGGGTAGCTAGCATATAGGAAAAATATGGCCCATAGATGATTTACCCTCTGGTAAACTAACATAACTATGGAAAATCACCATTTTTTATGGGTAAATCCACTATAAATGGCCATTTTCAATAGCTTTTTGTATGTTTACCAGAGGGTATCTATGAAAAAAATGGGTGGAATTGCCAGTTCGCAAACTGTTAAAGTACCATAGGGTATCCAAAAGTTCGTCCCGGGTCACCTTGCGATAGTTGGCCAAATATTCCCCACTTATGTGGTGTCTCAGCTTGTCAGCATTCCGATTTTTCCGGCAAGGGAGTCAAGTACTAAACTATACGAAACTGTCCATTCTTTTCGTCCAGATGGTTTATCCATCATTTGATGGTTGACTCCACCATGATTCAACAATTTCCGTCGTTCAATGCATTTCAACAAGGTGGCCCCCCACCAGTTGTAAGTTGGTCTAGCTTCCCCCAATGAAATTGTAGATATGATATATCTACCATAAACCATCGTTATTGCATGTTGTTGCATGTAAAATTGCATTGATTCGCACCAGTGCAAAAGTGACAAGTCGCCAGCGAAATCCCTTCTGAAATCCCATGAAGAATCACCATTCTTGCTGCTAAAACATATGGATCTTTCATGATATTTCCATTTTTATGCTGGTACCCCTAAAAATTTATCGCTGGATTTTCTTTAGTTCGTTTCGAAAATCCCAATCGATTTTCGCTGGATGAGAACTGGGGGTACCTGGTCACTGCTGGTCGGCGACTCGCTGCTGGTCGGCGACTTGTCATCCTGAGTACATCGGTTTTTGGAACATGGCCAGGTTTTTGGAAAGCTCCATGGCAACTATGTCCTTATAAAGATTTATAAAGTATAATTACTATACTATTCACAAATATCAATAATGTTGTTTTCTTAATATGTATATATATATATTATGGATATATATATATATATATAATGTACCATTTGCATTTACAGTACATGATAGGATTCATTGGGGTTTTCCTGAGCAATAGTAGAAAATTTATAACAATAATCATAGCAAAAACAAGCATACAGTCTTATCATGCCAATGAATATCTACCATATTATGTATGTCTGCACTTAATATCTATGTAAAAGCATATGGAGGGTTCTTGAGTCATGATGGACCGTATTTCTTCCACTAAATGTTTGTTTGGTCTTTTTTTTCTGGAGACGCATGGTGAAAGGGAGTACTGTGCCCCAATTTTCAGAAACGCCCGTTTGTTTATTCTTGACTATCATCGGATGTCGGTGTTGACAAACTATTGAATTGAAGAATGAAAGCACTTTGCCAGACCCCGATGCTGCAAGAGAATAAGTAGAAATTGTAAGAGAAAAACATATTATATATAATATGTAACAAAGTCACAAATAGACAACGTGTGGAAGGCTCACTTTCCAGGCCAACAAACATGTTGGAGCCAACTTCATCAAACAACAGGTTAGCAAGGCGCAATTCTTTCCCTTTCAGGTCCCCTTATGTACAGAACTCAGAACACATTAGGATCTTTAGCTGTATATATATATATATACATGCATTATATGATGTAAATTTACGTCTGTCTGAAAATGGGGTATATATACCTGTATACGCATAACATGACCATATTGGAAGGTGAAAATGATGATTAGCCAATGGATTTGGAGGTTTTCACAACATGTTCAGACAAACCCATACATATCCACCATGTTTCACCATAAAATCAGATGAAATACGGCTTTATACCGGTATACCCAATAATAAACCACCATTGCGGATGGTGGCATTGGGTTTACCATCCCCCCTGCCGACCTTGTCGAAACCCGAGCCGGTCTCAAAGGCATTGTCATCTGCCTAGCGCAACGCGTTGCTGACGTGTACAACAAAGCGTTGGCGACTCGAAAATATAGGTCAGCCATGAAAAATAGATCTACGAAAGGCTTCATTGGTATACTAGTGGCGCATGTAATTCTATGTGAATCTTCATTCTAATTATTTCTGATTATAATTATATGTATATATATATATATGTTATTAATTATATGTATATGATTAGATATGGCTTGATTTTGTAGAAAATAGAAAAAAAACATATTGGAAATGCCACTTTTACACCACCAACAAACGGCCTGTGGGATCTGTGGAATCACACTGGCCAGCGGTAGGCCCTCCTAGGATCGTCACGATTTCACAGACATGATGGAATTCATGGGATTTGACATCAACTTATTGGTTGGTAATATACTATTAATATTATTAACATATGGTTAATATTAATGGTTATTTAATATGGTTTATGATGGTTAATATATATATATATATATTTGGTTGGTGGTGCAATTTTTTAGCATCTTGAAAAATGATGGAGTGAAAGTCAACGGGGTTGGGATGACATCCCATATATGAAATGGAAAATAAAAGCTATGTTTGAAACATTTTGAAACCACCAACCAGATATGTGTTTTATGCCTAGGGTTTTTTCTTTAATCTAACAGGAACGGGTGCTTCATGGGGGTGAACTATGATGTATAATGATTACTTTAAACGGTGACTTGATCCGCCTTTTCGTGTACATTTCACCCGGCATTTAAGTGCTGCCCTTGGACATGTGATCAACAAAAATAGGGGTTAAGTATAGCCCTCGTCTTGCCAATTCCCAATATTTTTTTTTGTATATAACCTCCAAATGCTCGATTGGTAGGGGATTCCAGCCACCAAAACCATGGGGAATTTGGATCCAAAATCCTCATAGATCTTTGGATCCTTTTGGCGACTGCGTTCAAGGCTTTCATTATCAGTGACCGACGCTTAAAAAATCTTGAAACAGTCTTCATGTAAAACTGTTGCGTTTTACGTAGGAAATGGATGGGAATGGGGCCTGGTATTATTATTGATAGTTACAATGTGGGGCCCCCAAGATAGCGTTCAGTTGGCTTATAACTCCAATAACTATGATTTATGGTACTTATAACTATGGGGTTTATAAACCAACTTATAAGTGGGGGGCCCCACATTGTAATTATTGTGGATCATTCCCATCCAGGAATCCATTCCCTACTTTACGAACTAAGCACCAGTAAGTCATCGAATGGAGCTGTCCTCCTCACCGTTGCTGCCCTTATCAGTCTCCTGGCGCAACGAAGCTTTACGAGGGAAGGGGCCGAGGCCTGGCCCATCTGGTTATGACTAACATAGCCATGGAAAATCACCATGTTTATCCATTTTTAATAGCTAAACCATGGTAAACCTCTATTTCTATGGGCCATGGCTTCCATGGCTATGGTTAAAGAGCCCTGGAAATATAGCAATTTTATTGGGGAGAATGATGCCATGGAATTTTTCTAGTCGAGCTGAGACCAGTGAGGCTGACTCGCTGACTGGCCCATATTGATCACTCGCTGAAGCCAACCCTGCAGTAAGAAATGATTGGTTCGTCAACTAAAGCCGTCAACCGCAGCGATGGGGACATGAAATGCATTCAATGAACAGTCCTGCTTGGTTGAGAATGAATCCAATGAATAAGAACGACATGATTAAATATGTTAGAAAACAACAATTATTGCGAACACCTGCTTAGGGAATTCAATAAACAATGATCAATGAATTATTGCAAATGAATGAACACAGATTATTCATCGTGGTAAAAAAACACAGATTACAAATCATGAATTCAATGAACAGTCATTCTTGAAAACAACAAGCCCCAGTTGTACTTAAGTGCATAGCTCGATTTTTTGCCAGACTTCGCCAGAGATTCCTGCAGCGGTTCCTACCCATGAATTCACCCAATCCAATCAGAAACCGTGCTAAAAATCCTCCAGTGTTTTTGCTGTTTTCCCATTTTTTTGTCTTACATCTTATGTTGAGTATGTTATTGAAAAAAACACCCGATCCTATATCTTATCTTGAGTTTTCAAGATTTTTTTTTGGCTGACTAAAACACCCAACATTTCTCGAACTCCAGTTTTTTTGCTAAAAAATACCGGTACCCCACTTTTTTGCTGATTCATCACCCAAAGTTTGCCCAACTTTGCTGATCAAACCCGCACCCCAGCCTCCGAAGTCTCACTGTTGGGACTCTCTTCCGTGGCATCTGCCTGCCGAATTCGACGAACTCGGCCATGCCATGCGAAACACCGCTGATACGCGAAGTGGGCGAAGTGGGGTGTGTCCACTTGTAACTGGGCAGACCGGGCTTGGTACCTGTTTTTTTGGGGAAAAAAAACTTCAACGGTTTCGAAACTCATTTTCCTGACGCAATTTGCAATTTTTGGAGGCGCGGCCCTTTTACAGACACACTCATGCAACGCATGCTATTAATGTTTAATAGCTATAAGGTGTCGACTTAACTCACATCACGCCGCTGAAGGCACATCCACATCCACATCATCATCATCATCATCATCATCATAATCCTTTATATGTGGTTTCAATTTATCATCATCTACAATTAATATACTGATCACACAAACCATCTATAGAAAAGTGATGAAAAGTGCATGTCAAACAGCAATTTGAGGTGTTGCATTTATCATCATCATCGTCATTAGTTTTCTTAATTACATCCCATTAAATCTCCATTTTGTTGGTTGAATCCCATGGGAAATCACGGTTGATGGTTTTTCATCCCCCTTCAACTGCCTCGCGGCTACCAGGTGAGGCCACCCCGTTTACGATAGCGAGATTTTAACGCACATCACTTCATTAAGTATGGGTTTATTGTAGAATCTATGGTTACTGGTTGGTGGTTGACCTACCCCTCTGAAAAATATGAGTTCGTTAGTTGGGATGATGACATTCCCAATATGATGGGAAAAATAAAATATCTTCCAGTCCGCACCAAGCAGGTTTTTATGGGTTTACAAGGCAACTTATAACTGGAGGATCCGACCTTGCAGGGATATTAATGTGGAATAAAAGTTGCGGGATACGATGAGAAAAATTCGCCTCATAGCTAACTGGAAAATCACCATTTTTAATGGGAAAATCCAGTATAAATGGCAATTTTCAATAGCTTTTTGTATGTTTACCAGAGGGTACGTTGCAGGTCAATGTTCCAACTTGATTTGTTTGTTTTTCGAGATTGCCATATTGGGTCATAGTAATCCAAAAAAACATGGCGCAGTATGGCTTATCATCCACCAAGCATCATTGACCAACTGGATGCCCAATATTTCCCAATACTGTGGATGGTTGCGAAATCCTGCACCAGTTGATTGCTGGTTTATCCGTCCCATATCCCATTGTAGGGTTTCAACCATCCTTTTGGTGGTGCAGGATTTCTCCACAATATGTGGGTATGGATCAATACCTATTAATACCATTTTTAGGGGGATGAACATCCATTTACCAGCTATTTTGATGTTCACCAGGGGGATAGGGTTTTGACCCATCCCCATGTTTCATGGTTTACCCCCGTTATTTGGTGGCGAATTTTCCCTTATCATCAACCACCATATTGGGCCACGGGGGTGCCTTGTCCAACTGCTGGATCTGACTCTGTACCAGTCCGTCCTCCTTCGAAGGGGGAGATGGGAGATGGGAATGGGGGATGGGTCAGGATACATTCCCCATATTATCTAGATTACCCTCTGGTAAACATACAAAAAGCTATTGAAAATGGCCATAGAAATAGTGGATTTTCCCATTAAAAATGGTGATTTTCCATAGTTATGTTAGTTTACCGGAGGGTATCTATCGATAGATATTTAAAAGATAGATGGATAGGGCAGTGTAATTAGATAGATGGATAGCCTTATCTATCTACCTATACATCTTTCTAAAAACTATCTATCTACCCTCCGGAGTCATCAAACCTGGCTAGCTTGAAAATCCTGGTTTCAATTCAGTTTTCATGGCAAAACTGGGAAAACCATCTAAATCGATATTGTCTATCTATCGATAAATAGACGAGGAATTGTAATTGGATAGATGAACAGCCTATTTATCTACCTATCCATCCATCTTTCTACAAACTATCTATCTAGCCCCCGTGGCAATCGAACATCCTAGTTTTAATGGGTTTTTTGATTCGAAAACTCCATCGAACTAAATGGTGGATGTTCCATTGTCACGTATGACTGCCGAAGGCTACCTATCTATCCATCCATTCATCCATCTACAAGTATCTACCCGGCCTGGTTATGTCAAAATAGCTATTGAAAATACCCTATTTATAGTTGATTTACCTATTCATAGCATGGTGATTTTCTTTAGTAATTTGTTAACGTTTACCAGGCCGGGTATCTCATGGCACTCCCTTCAGGCAAAAAAATGCGGATACGGAAGTCAGTTTTGGACCAACCAGGATTGGTCACAGATCATATCCCCACTAAAATGGCTTGCCAAATCTCCCGGTCAGTACATCACAGTAGTTTACCCTGTTCGAATCCATTGTTCTCTGCCAAATTCAAAACATATCACATTTGTTCGCACAGCAATCTCCGAAAAAAATAGAATAATCTATACATATATATATATATAAGAATTAACTTTACCACTATCTTGATCTATTTCAGTTGGATTGAACCATCTTACCGTTTTGACCTGGTCTTTGCTTCTTCCTGTGAAGCACCCATTTGCAGCTGTCCAAAGTCATGGGGGTACCCGGGGGTACCCCCAAATCATCCATTTTTTTGGATTTTTCCATTACCCTCTGGAAATTTGTTACAGTCTGCTATTGAAGCCACGGCCATAGAAATAGTTGATTTATGTTGATTTACCCATAAAAAGTTGTGATTTTCCATAGTTTTTTGTATGTTTACCAGAGGGTATAAACGATCCGGGTAGTGGGATCCCCCATGACTATGGAAACCCCCATATCGATCTCCCATGGGAGAAAACTCTCCCAAAGCCTCGCGTTGCAGCTGCTCCTGAGCGGTGAACGACTTTGTCACGGTGATGTCAAATGACGGTGGCTTTTTACCCTCTGGTAAACATACAAAAAACTATAAATACGTACCATATATAAAGCCTATTGTAGTGAAGTACACCAACGTAGATATAAGTACTCTCTGGTAAACTAACATAAATATATGGAAATTCACCATTTTTCATGGGAAAAACCACTATAAATTGGCAATTTGTCATAGCTATTTTGACACATAACCAGAGGGTAACCATCAAAAACTGGAATTACCGCTGATCAAAGATTGCAATGGAACATCTCCCCGAAAAAAGCTTCCAGTTCGATGATTTTGCAACTGAAACCTGCCTGGTTGGTGGTTGAGCCTACCCCTCTGAAAAATATGAGTTCGTCAATGGGAAGGATGACATCTCATATATGAAATGGAAAAAAACATGTTTGAAACCACCAACCAACTGCATTTTTAGTGGATTGTTCAATTGCCATGATGGTTGGTTTTTGCATCACAAACAGGGGAGGTTACCATGTTTGAACTATCCATGTGGGTTTATCATATGGTCATTTAGGTTTAACCAACAAAATGGGGGTGTCTAAAACATTGCAAAACACTATAAAAACCAACCAGTGGGGACTTTAATATACATAAATGGGAAAGTAAGGGGGAATGTGTACATATTACATAACAATCAATGGACATGATCTTAGGTTGTGTCTAAAAATGGATTGATTAGCCAAAACTGTGTCTTTCTGGTTGGGCAAATGATCCATCTTCGGGGCTTCCCGGCATGGAAAATGATGTCAATTTGGGAAAAATAGGGGGGCCCAAATTGGTGTACCATTTTCATGATGTGTATATATATATATACATTATACATGTACATTATAACATCCCTGGTTGGTGTTTGAGCCACCTCCCTTAAAAACAAAAAAGGCTCTTCAAGTGCTATCCCAGGATATGTCGGTGATCCGCTTGAAGTGGAACATATCAACTCGCTAGACCAGTGTATCCCCAATGTCGCTTTCCATCCAGTGATGGTTTCCATATGTTTCCATAAAAATGTGGTTCTCATTTCATGTTGGGGATGGGTCAAAATGAGATGGTAAACCATATGAAACTAATGTCCATAAAAATCTCATTTGGGGATGGGTCAAAACATGTCAAAACCCTATCCCCCTGTAGTTCACATCAAAATAGCTGGGATTTATGGATGTTCATCCCCCTAAAAATGGTATTAATAGGTATTGATCCATACCCATTTGTCTCGGAACCAGAATGTCAAAACGATGCCGGTCCATTGGTACCCCAAGATCATCTGAAAGCTGTGGCTTTTGATCCCCGTCTATTCCCGTCTGTTCGTTGTTTTTGTTGTTGTTGCTGCTGTTGTTGTTGTTGTATCTAAAGTGCTGTTCATGTTTAGGGTCAAGAGAACAACTCCCTACCCTCAGCTCTCATCTGCAACTATCGTTTGACTTTGCCAAACAATGTGTTACACCTCTTCCATCCAACGCTCGTTACGCTCAAAAATCCCCGGCTGAGGGCGATAAAAATTGCTGAAAGGTAACCGCCATGCTTCAACCAAATCCACCGGATTATCATGTTCCCCAAGAAATACCCTCCAGTAAATTCACAGTTCGACCCTGGCAGTCATCGGGGTTGGTTCAGATTAGTTTCCTCTAAAAATTTCCGGTGATTTTCAGGGTCCAACTGTTAATTTACCAGAGGGTATATCCACATAAATCCCATTTAATTCCCATTAAATCCCATTAAGTCCCTTTAAATCACCATTAAATCACCCTTTTTTGTGGGGAATGATGATCCCCTTGTTTCCTTTTTGCACCACAAAACCGACCTCTACAAGACAGGCCTTGGAGTTGGTGCAGTGATCAATCCATCATGATGTCATGGGTATATCGTATATCATACTCCGAGTTGATCATGGTCATGCTTCCACTAGTTATATCGTATGTCATATATATATACATATCCTATAAAGGAATTCATGGAATGATAGTAACTGGTTACAATATGGTATTGTTTTCTATAATGTTACATATGTTGTTTTCTGTTTCAAGCAGAAAACATACCCAGAATTACCCAGTCATGCAGTTACCTTTTTTGGACCAGCTGAGAAGTGTTCAAACCCGCCAGTCGGAGGATCTATCCACGAATTGCCCTGGTGGTTCCACTTGCGGTGATCGCAAGGCCCCATTCAGTAGGTTATACGGTTATCCGATCCATTATAACATATTATAACTATGGACTATAAGATCTATAAGATTCTATAGGTAGATTTATAACATATTATATAACTATGGTTGTTAAGCCAGTTAAATCCCATTAAATCCCATTTGAATCCATTTAAATCACCAATTAAATCCCATTAAATCACCACTAAAAAACATTTAAATCCATTTAAATCCATTTAAATCCATTTAAATCCGATTGAATCCTTTTAAATCCCATTATAAGTGGGATCCCTCCCCTCTGATTCATCAACCTGGCCACGACGGCCCTGGTCCTGTTCTGCCTGGGAGGCGTTTCGTTCGCGTCGTGTCCTGGCCATTTAGAGGGTACACCCCCATTCAGACGAAGCCAAAACGATTTAGAACCTGTTTTTTTTTTTAACCACCAACCAGAATGTGTCAGATTGCAAAATGGGTCACCAAAATGGGCACTTTGAATGATTTTTAAGTGAAACATCAGCGAATCATCACACCATCCCACAATGGGGGTCAAAGATGGTAACCCACCACCCGAATTGAGGTGTTGGGCATATACCCACCAGATGGGATGCAATCGGCAAATCCGACGGGAATGATTCGTTTGACCCTGAATTCGGCGGGAAATGGGAAACGGTGACCCGTTAGCCAATTGACCTATTTTGGGGCCAAATCGGGCAATTCCAAACGACCCATAAAATGGCTGAAATCAAGTTGTCTGTGTGCTTCATGTCCCATCGTTCCCATCCCATTCACTTTCATCCATCACAGCTACCCTCTGGTAATTTAACATTTTATGGAAAATTACCATTGTTCATGGGAAAATTCACTATAAATGGTGATTTTCAATAGCTATTTTGACATAACCAGAGGGTACATTTGTGGCACTGATTGATCATGATTAATCCCTGACGCGACTGGATCCATGGGGCCTGCATTTTTTCAGGCGGTCAGGCCCCCGCTCTGCCTTTTCTGGCAGATTCTGAGGGCATGGGCTGATGCATTCTTCAGGGGATGCCGATTGGCATCAACTTCAATGCTGTATGAAACGTTGTCCCACCCGAGACAGGTGTGTGTTTGTGTGCGGCTTCACAGATACAACTAATCAATTGGTGCTATTAACGACCCAAAAAAGGCAGAAGCGCCTTTTACATGTGTGATTCACATGTATTCACATAGCATGTCTTGTGATGCTTTGGGACCAAAATACCCCAATGCACATATGGGGGGGTTCTTTGAATGGGGGATCCCCAAGTTACAATGATGGTTGTTTCAATACTGAAACGGTCTTTTTTGACTTGGATGATGACTGGGGCACCCTTATAGTAGGAAACCTCCATATGTACATATGGAGGTTTCCTGAAATGGTGGTAGCCCTAGTCATCATCCATTTTAGATTGGGATTTCCCATTATAAATGATCGATTTCGGGCTGTCTCCATTTATGGAAAGCTCCATATACATATTCCACCTATTCACATGGCCAATCTTAGATACCCTGCAAAAAATGAGATTCTTTGCAGGTGAACGTAGATAATCCCATTGATACCAAAAGACTATAAAGTTAGGATTAGTTTCTACCCATCTAGGATTGAGCATGGTTGGCAGTATATCTGACTAAGTGTGAAACGTGCAAGTCTGAGTCTTAGTCATCTAGATTCAACATCCCTATGGATTCTATGGATCCAAACACTGTCTGAGAAGGTACTTATATAACCCTCCAAATTATAGTTAAACAAATACCCCAAACACTTCCTTTCAGAAGGTACGGCTGGATCTGAATTAAGGTCATTTGGGGATGATTTCCCTAAAATAAGCCATGATTCCAGGCTTCGGGAGAACAGGGTTCGGTCGTTATAATTTACCCAGATTTCATCGATATTTATGGATCTACACTACAGATATATCACCTATAAACGATAGTTATTGGAGTTATCACCAACTTAGCTATCAACCCGGGGCACCACCTTGTTTATGGGGATCTACTCGTGGCTTTCTCCTCGACTCCGCCAGCGATGAGGCATGCATGGCATGCGCAGCAGCCAGGTGCCGACCTATCGACAATGAGACCCTTTTTTGGACTCCACTGGAGATGATTAACTCATTGGATATGACAATGATTATTCCCATATAGAATTAGTTAATGTATTGATGACTATTAATTATTTATATTATATATATTATCCAATATATGATGACATAATTGCTTATTAAGGGATTTATCTGCTTAGTTATAGTTTTACACCTATGATGAAGCATTATGAACCACTCCCTACAGCTCCAAAGACCGAGACTGAGACTGTATGGATGGAGTTGTTTAACCTGGGGTCTACATAAACACCTTCTCAGAAGGTATAACTGGAGCACTCACTAGGGATTAATATCCATTGATTATGTAGTTTCTTGATTACCATTGATATATGAAAGTAGTTTATTATCATTGGGATATAGTTTACTCATCCGAATTACTAGTAATATCTAGTAATTATGTAGTTTATTAATTAGGTAATCTAACCCAGTTGATTATTAATTGATTATATTTTCCATTGATTATATTGGCAATAAATCAGTGGATATGACTATGAACTGATTACTGGAGTCGCACGAAATCAACATGTACTTCATTAAATCATGAAGATCTTTCATGCGACTTTTTTTGCAACAATGCAGGGGGACTTGACCAACAAATCTATTGGGCTTTAACACAAGGGATATGACATGATACTGGAAAAACCTCATCCAATTTTGCTGGATAATACCATTTTTCGCAACTGAAAATGAGGCAATTTTTCGGGATGATCCACCTGTACGTGAGACCATGGTTATAACTTGACCGTTCGATTGTTCCGAACTTTGCTTACGGCTATTGTGTGATAGAAATGGCAAAAAAAAACACATTGGTAGCCAACAACACTGGCTGATGGTGGGCTTTTTAGAAGCAGAAATCGTGGGTGACAATGGGTTGTAACCAGCAATCTGGGTAAATTACAATATTTCACCAACCTGAATAGTTCGGCCATTTGGGGATGATTTCCCTAACATTAACCATGATTTCCAGGCTTCGGGAGAACAGGGTTCGGTCGTTATACTTTACCCAGAGGAATGGATGATACCTATGGTTAGTTCAATGAGGTATCATCCATTCCTAGAAATCATCCATAGGACTTGTATCATCCATTCCTATCAATTTGTTGAGTCCTATGAGCTTCAATGCTTCATGGAATTCATAGGACTCAACAAATTGATCCCATGATACCCCATGGCTATTCGATCGCGAGGCTTGCGGTACCCTTTGTTTGCTAGCGAAGTTGCTTTGTTTGCTAGCGAAGTTTTGAAGCTATTGAACAGGAACTTAATGGTGATTTTATGGTGATTTAATGGGATTTTATAGTGATTCAATGGGATATTAATGGGATATACCCTCTGGTAAACATACAAAAAGCTATTGAAAATGGCCCAGTCGAAATAGTTGATTTACCCATTTTCATAGCATGGTGGATCTTTCCATAGTTTTCTGTAGACGTTTACCAGAGGGTATTGGATTTATGGTACCAGAATCCAGTACCTGTAATGATCAAGATTAACAGACCAACCTATAGCTGGGAGACATCAAATTGTGGATAGTAAGTACCCTGACTGCGATGCCGGATATTTTATTTGTAGATGTAGACCATTACCATTTGTTTTATATACTATTTCTGCAGTTCTACCTATCACAGTACTTTTTGGGTTTTGTCACCAACCTTGTTTGGCCATAAAGATTGTGGAATCAATCTGTGTTTGAACCACATGAGACACCGGCAAGACTGTAAAGTCCATCTTTGTGTCATGATTGGTGTAGCAGGGTGTTGTCACTGATATCACCTTTATTTTTGGTTACGTTGGCATACCTTGGCTACATTCACCATCTTCAGTCCTTGCTGCTAAAAACTATACTGGTCGGTGGTTTTATATAACCATCTTGACAAATATGAGTTCGTCAATTGGAAGGATGATCCCATATATTATGGACAATACAAAATGTTTGAAACCACCAACCAGTATACTGTTCAAAACAAAACCCGAGATGAACTTTTTGGATCATATACACGACATAGCCAATCCTTCATACCCTGCACGTTCGACAAGTGCAACTTTTGGCTCATGTTGGGTCAATATTCCTCCATAAAAATGGCAAAGGAACGGCAATTACCTACTCTTCAGTATGCTTCTTGCTCTACCCCACGGCACATGTTCTTGGTTTAACTACCAAATATTGATGGTGAAATACCCTTCACCAGTCAATTTACCACTTGTTGATGGCTGAATGCCTATGTTTTGACGATTAGATTTCATATTTTGATGATTGAATCAGTACACGAATCCATATTTTGCTGATGAATCAGTCAAATTCCAGATTTTGGATCATGGATCATGACATCCAAGTCCCACGAACATGTTTTTCGCCCGGTTCTTGCGGCACCACACGGCCCCTCTACGCCCCGGCCCCGGCCGCTCCAGTTTCTGTGGCCCCAAGCTGGGGCGGATGGGCACACGACGCGGCTCGGGCACCAGCATGGTCTCGCCATCGTCGAATTGGAGGAGGTATTTGGGATGGATGCTCCTGGGAATGCGTTTGGACGGTTGGTGGGCAAAAATGGTGATTTAATTGGGTAAAACTATTCTGCTAATGAACTAGAATTACGGGTCATAATGTATGTATACTATATATATAATGTGTGTGTGTGTCAGTATATGACTATATATGTCTATGTAGGTAATGAACTAGAAGTACGGGTCATTTTTATGACTATATAGGACTAGATTTAGTTGCTATACAAATGTGATTACAAAACTGTTTCTTACCCCCGGCCATCGCAACAAAAATTGACTATGAACCAACCATAGTGGGCTGAAATAGCTGGTGAAAACTAGTGGGATGTCACCAGGAAAAAGAGTGATGCAATGGGGAATTAGACAAGGAACTAGTTGATAATGACTGCCTATCCTGTAGCTGGTGATATTTGTGAGGCTGATATGACTGATATCTATATATATATATATATCTTTATCAATCTATCTATAGTTCTTTCTTTATCTTGCTTTATCTATCTGATCTATCTTTATCTATCGATCTATCTACCTATCATACTTGGTGGTACCATCGGTTTAACCAACGCAAATGCTACATATAGCAGCTATATGACCAACTCAAATCTAGGTATGTAAGTTGGTGTCTAACTGCTTGGTGGTGCAGGACCGAGGTGACTTTTTTTATGGGGGAAGAATATCATGGTCATCAATTTGGGGAAAACCTCATCTCATATTGTTTGTCCATTTCATAATCAATTTTGGAAAACCTTCTCATTTCTGGAAAAATATGGTACATCCCCATTTCATTCTGTTTTGTACCATCAGATCAATGGCCATTTCAGGAACCTAAATTGGAGGTACCTACCATATATAAGGCCTATGTTCAGGCCTAAATTTCAGGGGATATAGCCCCAAAATATGGTCTTATACGGTACTGCCGTAGCTCCATTTTAGGATCCAGTTTCATTCCCATTGATAAGTTGGGATATGGGGGGGTTTCCTAAAATAGGGGTATCCCTAATCATCAATCATCCAAGTCCTTAGAGCATTTTCTGATTGGTGGTATACCTACCCCTCTGAAAAATATGAGTTTGTCAATTGGGATGATGACATTCCCAACAAATGGAAAGTCATAAAAGTCATGTTCCAAACCACCAATCAGATTTTAGTATTGAAAGCCATGGAATTTTGGGTACCCTCTGGTAAACGTTTACGTAACGAACTGGAAAATCACCATGCTATTAATGGGTAAATCCACTATTTCTATGGCCATTTTCAATAGCTTTTTGTATGTTTACCAGAGGGTAACCATCATTTTAGGAAATCTACATATGGGGCCTCTATAACTAAGATTGTATATCCGCATAGAATTGGAACTGCACCCCCAGTATGATATTCTAAACGTGGTGATCCTCACATGTGGTGCCCCCCATCACATTTAAGGTTGCAAAGGGCTTCATGGTCCATCACTGTAAATACAGCAACTTGAAAGATCATCCCACGAATCCTAAATGGTAACGGTTAGGAACCATAGAACCCATTCATATATTCATTGGATTGGTTTAAGGGAAAATTTACAGGAAAGCCCCATATTTAATGGTAAAAACCATGGTTTCCTGTAGATTTTCCCTTAAACCAATCCAATGATATATGGGATAACCCCACTGAATGGAGACTTGCTAACTAGATCTAACTAGTTTTACTAACCACTTACGACTCGTGTGATGATCCTCCAAGTAATGCAGGAAGTGAAGGACAAAAAATCACAATGGGGCGAAGATGGGGATATAATATGATATAATATGATATAATATGATATAATATGATATAGTATGATATATATAATATAATATATAATATAATATATATGATATATATATATATGATATATATAGTATAATATATATATATATATATAATGAGATCAAACAGAATATTTTGCAATGTGGGCCACCGGTCGATGGCTGCTGGGTTGGTTAGGGGGATATCTCGAATTAGTTTGATGGAATTACAAATGAACTACAAATATTTATAAACCAACTACTGGTTGGTGGTATACCTACCCCTCTGAAAAATGATGGAGTTCGTCAGTTGGGATGATGACATTCCCAATATATGGAAAAATAAAAGTCATGTTCCAGACCACCAACCAGCAACTATCTAACATACCCTCTGGTAATTTAACATAGCTATGGAAAATCACCATTTTCAATGGGAAAATCCACTATTTCTATGGTCATTTTCAATAGCTTTTTGTATGTTTACCAGAGGGTAACTGGGGTACACCCCCCTTTTACGGGATTTGTTGCGAAACTCTTGGATTCAACTACTGTCCCGGTCCCAGGGATCCAACATGTAAGTCATGGACATCCATGGACATCCATGACTGGTTGGTGGTTGACCTACCCCTCTGAAAAATGATGGAGTTCGTCAGTTGGGATTATGACATTCCCAATATAATGGGAAAAATAAAAGCCAAATGTTCCAAACCACCAACCAGATTTATAGACCAACATAGACCAACTATCTAGCATAACTGGACATCCATGACGACTGGATGATTTGGGATACCCCCATGACAACTGTCGGAAACTTAACGTCGCGGGCCGTCCTTAACGTCGCGAATTCCCATCCTCCCAAGTCCGTCTCCACCCGGAAGCGTTGGCCCACCTGGCGCTCCAAAGCTATGCTGGTTGAATGGGATGAATCATCTCATGGAAAATGGCAGCTCCATGGGATTTCATAGAAGATATATATGATATATATATATATAATATATATATATATACCCTCTGGTTATTTAACATAGCCATGGAAGCCATGGCCCATTTATAGATGGTTTACCTATGAATCATGGTGATTTTCCATGGCTATGTTAGTCATAACCAGAGGGTAATCATATAATTACCCATAGGATCCATGTATGGTATATATGCTAACATTTACCATCAATATACCCCAAATGTTAGCATATATACCATACATAGATCCTATGGGTAATGGTTCAAAACAAGTGACCCCGAGTGCTGTGGCGCCAGGAGAACCATAGCCTTCACTCTTCGCAGTCTGTGAGGGGATGCCCCAAGAAATATGGAGAAATTGCGATTGCGAGTCATCCTGGGAATTTTGAAGGGGTACTGACTGTTCAAACAAAATCGTGTGATAAACCATGATGAACCCGAACAAAAACCAAAACATCGACACAATTTGCGCAACAGATTAGAGTACTAATAGGAACCATTCAGCCACTTTCACCGAGGTTTATCCATCGATAAGTCCGGAAAAAAAAATATAGATCAACACCAAATTCACAAAAAAATGAGAGTGACTTACACCAAGGTTACACTCAGTTCTACCAGAATTTTCCATAAATTGGTCAGTTGAACAACCAGGTTCTACCAGCATTTTCTGGCAAGATCTTCCAGAAAATCACCGCCTTCATCTCGGAGAGGTAGGTGGTGGCCTGCCACGGGCAACGGTTGGTCCATTGAAATGTCTTATTGGTGAGGATTTATTGGGAGTTAAGCAGAAAAATGGTGATTTGACGGGATTTACCTATGAACAATTGTGATTTAATAGGATTTTTATGGGATTTACCTATGGAAAATTGTGATTTAATGAGTTTTTTATGGGATTTACCTATGAACAATTGTGATTACATTTATATAATGGGATTTAACTATGAAACATTTTCGGAATTTCTGGGATTTAACCAAGTTAAAACTCTGATTTACTGGGAATTTTCCAGGAAGATTGGGGGATTTAAGCAAGCAAAAACATGTGACTTACTGAGATTTCTGGGAAACATGGGGATTTCAGGGACCTTAGGTGCCCTGCAGTTCTCAGTTGCTAGGGCATAACCTTGTACGCTGCGATGTTCAATAACATGGAAAATATGGGTCAAAACGGTGATTAAACGGTGAACAGACACATTTAAGTGACTAAAGTGACTAAGATGACTAAGCTAACTAAGCATCCAACATCAGGATATAAGGTGAGGAGAAGTCTACTGATCATGTTCCGGGCTTTCCCCGGTGTTCCAAGCCTCTGGTTGGATGTTTACCCCATGGTAATGGCCGTTGTTGAGTGTTTAGAACCTGTGAAATCCCATGGAATCCGCTGTGTTTTTGCAAAATCCCATGGACATAGCCGTAGACATAGGTTTTGATGGGTAACCGATCCATGTTTTTATGATAAATCTGGTGTGTGGGAGGAGTTCCAATCTACATATAAGATCATACAAGCAATCCCTGATGACCGACCAAACACCA
The DNA here is from genome assembly GCA_947184155.2 of Cladocopium goreaui. Classification (NCBI taxonomy): domain Eukaryota; class Dinophyceae; order Suessiales; family Symbiodiniaceae; genus Cladocopium; species Cladocopium goreaui. Next base: position 453,150 of record CAMXCT020001113.1, read on the forward strand.
ATGGAAAATCAACCCAAAGTTCAGGATGTTGGGGACTCACTAGTGAGTTTTTCACATTATGATTGCTGGGTCGGCAACACAAGGTTTAATCTCTGGATCCCGCTGTACCTTCTTAGAGTTGCAAGAGTCACTACCTCCGAAAAAGCAAGATAGTATCAAATATGGATGCTTCCTTTTTAAATAATCACTACTGGGCTATGCTGTCATGACCAATGATGAGATCTGATATGTTTTCGCCAATGAGTATCCCTATTATTGGTCCATCCCCAACAAGCATCAATAAACCGTCAATGGTTTTTAAGGTTTATAGCCCAACTTGAGTAATCAACAAACATCATTTTTTGGTGGCTCACATGCCTGTAATGATCCACTTGGACATTTGACATGAAGATTGGAGGATTTTTAGATGATTTTTAGATGATTATGGATGATTTATGGAGGATTTATCTGGTTGGTGCTTTCAACCCCTCTGAAAAATGATGGAGTTTGTCAGTTGGGATGATGACATTCCCAATATGATGGAAAAAATAAAAGCCATGTTCCAAACCACCAATCAGATGAAGATATAACTGTCTTTTTCTGGGTGACATAAACCCCGCAAGAGAGCCTTGTTGATCGTTCGGTGCTCCTGGCAGCGACATTGATTAACGAGAAACCCTAAAGTCAGCAGGCGTGTGCCCTTCCAAATGTGTAAAGGATTGTAAAGGTCTGTTGTAGAAGCCAGCTAAACAAGCAAAACAAACCTGACCCCTGCTCCTTGCACTCTTCTTGTTTCTTGTATATGGCAAGAGGCCAACTCAACCACGATTCACCCATTTGTTGGGCCACCCCATGGTTGTACCCCAATCGACGGAGATTCCTCATCTGAACCCAGTGATGGATGCCTTTCCTCAATGACAAACACACTTTGTTTCGACAACTGTGCAACCAAACAAACCATGTTTGTTCTGAAATTCCTGAGTTTCAAACATGTGCTTCCTCTGAAATAAGGTCGTTTGTTTTTGCAGCAAGGAGACCCCAAAATTGAACTACCATCTTTTTCAGGTTGACTTACCATGGGGTTGTTTCAAAAACTAAGGCAGTTGCAACATGCTTCCCCTTTGCAGTGGCCAACTACCCTTGCAAACAAGTCATAGCTTGATAGTCTAGAAAACAACGAATGAACAAAGTCGTGAACTGAAAGCATGACTAAAAGTTAAGTAGTTAAGTCTAACTATGGTTTACTGATTAGTTAAGTCTAGCATGCTTCATAGTCTAGCTTCACCAGTCCTCCTTTTGCAGCAAGGACGAGGGCCAGGTCTTAAGTACCTAAAAAAGACAGCACCGCACCGTCGTACAGTGCGGGATTCTGTATGACTCATTGAAAATCTGGCATATTCATCTGGTTGATGGTTGAACCCTACCCCTCTGAAAAATAGTCAGTTGGTCAGTTGGGATGATGATTATTCTCAATATGATGGGAAAATAATCCAAATGTTCCAAACCACCAACCAGTCATGTATCATTGGATTGATTTAAGGGACAAATTACAAGAAACCTCTATATATTTGATGGTTTCTAAGCCATGGTTTCCTGTAGATGTTCCCGTAAACCAGTCCAATGAATGTAAAATCAGCCAATATTGATATTCAAACAGCCATAATTTTTTTACCACATGTTTTCATAGTCATACTGTGTGGAAACAAACATGGTGTGGTTGTTGAAGTAAAGCCTATGTATTGGTTGGATACATTAGCACAATGCACAACATATGGTCTTGGCTAGGCAAAACACGATCTACACAAGCAAAACCTATTCATGAAAGTATATATAAATGATTGGTTGTATATTGTACAAGTAATTAACATGAAATGAATAAGCTGCGGTCTCGCACGACTACAAAGTTTTTACAGATTGTAAAGAAGAATGAAGAAGCGAGATGCTTTTGACAGAGAGGCAGAATTGAAAAAAGGATAGTAGCGGAACAGGCAAACTTAAGTCATGAACAAGACCACTACCTGTATGGCAAACAAAGGAACATACGCTACCGTTGGAGCAACAGCATCAGTGGGTATGGCAAGACGATGAACCAGCATCGAGCATTAGAAGCCTTTTAAAGAAATGGATAGTTGATGTTGTATGTTACCTGCTATGTTTGTTGTGTTGTTGTTCCATGTCTGACCCCATGCATAGGAGATCGGATGCGTCCTAGGTTGGTATTCTTTTCAGCACCGCGACTGAAATCACACGCAAAGTCTCACTGAAACGCTTGTGAAGTGATTGAAATGAAGACTTCGAAGTGGTGGAAAGATTCATAGAATTGGATGATGGGACAATTTTAACCGGAAAACCCTATATTTGATGGTAAAAACCATGGTTTCCGGTTAAGATTTTCCCTTAAACCAATCCAGTGAAAGACTGGGTCTCACTGTTTGTGAGTCATGTCTATCGCTAGTAATGTGGTGAACCCAAAGACCATCCCATGAACCAACCATGACCGGGCACATTTGCCACTTAAGTTCCCAGAAATCCCTATGATTCCTAGTTTAAATCCCAGTAACATGTTTCTTGGTTCATGAGATCCAGGACTTTCTCCTGTTTAAATCCCATAAAACCTCCTATGTTTCATAGTTGAATCCCATTAAATCACCCTTTTTCCATAGGTAAATCCCATAAAAAATCTGGTTAAATCACAATTTTCCATAGCTAATTCCCATAAAAATCCCATTAAATCACCATGTTTTTCCGCTGAAATCCCCCCATGTCCGCTCCGCACCCTTCGAGTGTTCAGCACATCGCGCGCGGCATCTCCTCGGAGGATCTGACGGAAACCATCGTAGCCTTGAGATGAAGCAAAAAAAATGGTGTTATGGATACCATATGATATCAGTATTATTAAATTATTAACTATGGTTTATAACTCCAATTTCACTATGGTTTATGATACTTATTACGATAGTATTCATAGGGTTAAGAAATGGCGAAGAAATCTCACGAACTGGTTTATGATACGTAAATTACTATAGTTAATAACCAATAGTTATCATAAACTATAAAAATGGATATAAATTACTATAGTTATTAACTGTTGCTTATAAACCAACTTATAATTATCATCCATTATCATCCATTATCATCCATTATCATCCATTATCATCCATTATCATCCATTATCATACATTATCATCCATTATCATCCATTATCATCCATTATCATCCATTATCATCCATTATGATCCATTATCATCCATCATACTGTCCATTATTATAGTATTAGCCAGTATTATCAAAGACTTGGTTGGTTATAGTTGCTGGTAGTTATAGTTATATGAGATCTTAGTTATAGTTATAGTTATCATAGTTTCATTTTTTGGATCTATGATATAATTGCTTAGATGGTTAGTTATAGTTAGTTAGGCTTATATGGTTAGTTTTAGATATATACACCTATTATGAAGCATTATGAACTGGATCTAGGATTTTGATGGATTTTATGAAAAAGATTTTGTAAGTAGAATCGTAGAAACCAAAGATTTTGAAAGATTGTGTCAAAGATTTTGAGATTTTATCTTCAAAAAGATTAAGCATCTAAGCATCGTATCCTTTCATATTTTGGATCCAGGATTTTTTGGTAGAAGTATCTACCCTCTGGTAAACCAACATAGCTATGGAAAATCACCATTTTTAATGGGAAAACTCACTATAAATTGCCATTCTCAATAGCTATGTTAGTTTACCAGAGGGTATAAGACTTTATCCTTAAGTTGCTTCATGACCTGAGACTAAAATTCCTGCTTCATGACCACCTTGGTGATCCAGGCTTCAGCCGTTCATCTCCAGTGCACAATTTGTTTTTCGCGTTCCCGCCTAGGTGAAGGAGAAGCCAAAAGGTCAAGTAAGCTGCCTGCAGAGACTTTCGGCTTCAAATGTGCAACAAAAACCCATAAAAACCCACAGAACTGGACCAAAAATGGTGTTAACAACCTATGCAACATGAGATGGATTTGCAACCAAGGAGACTATGCAGATGTGTGTTTTTGGTGTTTTTACGTGAACATGACACTATCTTTGCGTGAACATGGTAAATTTCATGATCCTTCTGCGTGATCTATCTGCAACATGAAGCGGGTTGGAATTGTCTGCATCAGTCGTTTTGTAGGCTGTATAAACCATGTGCTTTTGCTTCTGGTTCAATCCGCCTTTGATTCAATATAACTATAACCTGTTTTTTGTTGGCACTGGTGCTGCCGATGAGCTCTATGATCTCTATGCTCAGGTCAGAGTTTGATTCAATAGAACCTGTAACAAACAATTCTCCAAATATTAAATCGATTGTTCTGATGTATGCCAAAAAATGTATGGCTGCGGTGTTCAAAATCCCTGTGGGTTGATAATTACAGGGGAATCCCATTCTCAAGCAATATGAAATAGTATGAAGGAAAGACAAAGATTTTAAACCATAAATAACCATCATATCCGGTTTTGAACCATTATATCATATAATATCTCCTATTAAAATCCATTAAGTCACCATTTTTCTTTGTCAAATACCTGGTGTGACCATACCCCAACATGCTGGTCGACATCGCAGCTAACAACCCAAGCTGGTGAGCAGTTCATATTGACAGTATGTGATACTATTTCATAGATCTATATCATATATATATAATATACATATATTACGCATGACTGTAAACTAGATATGATGTATATGTATACATATACCATATATATATATATATATGTATGTATACATATATACATATTGCATAATATAGAGGTACGCATATCATGTGCATCTGAAATAGATACGATCCCACGCCTTCATGGTGCCACACTCCTCATCCGGCACCCTCACAACGGGATGCCCGTCGGATTGCGTGGAAATCCGCCACACGATCCATGAAGGCTTTAGTGATAAAATGATCCATGGCTAGATATCCATTTCTCTGTCAGAAATCCAAATTCATGGATCGTGTTCATTTCCCATATGTTGAAGCTCACAGTATGGCTATATCCTTTGAGTAAATGGATTCATCGACTTAGATGGGCCGAAGCGGATTAGCGATTCCTGGTTAGGATTCCTGGGGATTAACTAACCCCCTATATAAAAACCCATGAGATTAGCTAAATGATTAGTAACTGGGGATTTGTTACCCTCTATATCCCAATTATAATCCACTTACTAACTAGTTAACTAACTCCATGGCCCATCTAAGTAGCGGAAAAGATGTTCTTTTTTACCCACCACATCGCTCGGCCGTTCCGAAATGCTTTCCGCCGGTGTCAATTTTCCAATTCGAAAATCTGTGGGTCCAGAGGGTTGTTGACCCATACACGTATCGTATCGTCATGGGTTTCATACCATCGTTTTCAGGGGTGTACCAAAACACCAACAATAAACTGCCGATCGTCGGACATCTCCATCCCATCCGAATTGTCGGACCTGCCAGACGGTCCTAAAGAAGTTGATGTGTTTCACAAAACCTCAGTGGCTTTCTGGACGATGAAAGGAATATTCAGGGCTTCACTGCAGCGTGATGCCCCCACATGTTTTTTTGTTGCTTTACAACCCCCTTGGGTATACAGTATATACATATGGTGATTTCCTGAAATAGGGGTACCCCCAAATCATCCATTTTGGTATTTTCCATGAAATAAACCATCCATCCAGCTAATCCGGGGTACCTCCATTTCTGGAAAACCCAAGATAGCTAAGTTGGTGAACATAACTCCAATTTCACTATGGTTTATGGTACTTATTACTATAGTTAACCAGTCATATCTACTATAGTGAAATTGGAGTTACAGTATGTATACACCATATTATTAAGTCCAATATTTCGTGGTTTTCCTGGTGGTTATATCCCACAAGATATAATACTTATCATACTTATCATGATTCTAAAGCACCTCAGCTACCGGATGCTACCGAGGTAGCAACTCATTCTGCTCCAGGCAGCTGATATATTACATTAGTGGGCCATGTTTGGGGGGTAGTAAATGCTTATATTTTATATATTATAATATATATATATATTATAATATATATATATATTATAATATATATATATATATATATATTATTATATATATATATTATAATATATATATAATTATAATATATATACGTACATACATATGTATATAAATATATTAGTATAATATATATACGTAATATCATTATAATTTTAATATGTATGTATATATTGTATATATATATATTATAATATATATAAGCCATTCCACACAGGGAGTGTTTGGGGAATTAGAAAGGTACCGTTTGGTGATCATATCAGATACCTTTCTTCGTTGACGACGAACGAGACTTGGCGTTTCCACCGGTGTCGCTTCCATCCCGAACGAGAGTTCTTTGCTGCTTGGATCTTCTCCCAATACCTCCAATTGATTTACAATAATATATATAGTAAAATATAATTGATGTATAATATGTTTATAATTGATTGATAATTTATTTGTTACTGTAATTGAAAATCCACCATTTATAATATCTTATAATGTGTTACAATCTATATAGTTAACTTTCCATGACTTTCCCATTATTTATAATCTAAACTTGACTGTCCTATTATTTCCCATGAACACCTCCATGTGTAGGGTATTTTCCAGTGCAATGTTTGATTACCAGAGGCTCACCGGAAATACCTGGGGACTCTGGCGCACGCGGTGGCGCTGTTCGCCACGAAGGGTGGCGAACTTGTTTTTTGGGCGAGCCGAGAATCAGCGGAAATTGTCCGAAGTCCCAAAAACGATAGATAGGAAGTTGGTAAAATCCGATTCTGCAAATTTGGTCAATTGAAGCTGTTCAAGTTCTGTTTGGGTTCCTAAAAATAGGTGCATTCAATGTCCGCAGCGGAAGTCTTGAAGTGAGCCAAAGCAGTGGAACATGGCCAGCCGTGTCCGTGCTCCTTTGCGACAGCCTTCAGGAGCCCGGTTACCCGCCATCGACCCACTTTTTGCCCATCGCCCAGCCGCTTCTCTGCTCAAAGGGCTGCCCTTGGGTCCCACCATATCACCAGCAGAAACCGCTTTCGGTGGTCAGTTTGTCCAAGTTGCTTGTTGCTTGTGCTTGAAATCACTATGCCACCTTGGATCTAAGATGATAAGATGGCAGAGATATCAGATGTGTATAAAAAGTTGAGTAACTTTATCAATCAACATCACTGGAACCATCTTTCAGCTACTGACCCATGTCATTTCCATGTTGATACATCGGCACTTGGGTATATACTTGAATACCTCAGCAGCTATTTTCCAACCAGATATGGTCAAATTGAAGATCATCTGAATGTCTTTCCAGGTAAATGCAAGGTACAGCATTGTATAGCTATGTAAATATACCCCATATGCTCAATGAACGGTATATTTACCTACATGTCTACACATTTTGGAGGTTGATGAATGTTGCATGGTCAATATTCCAGCACCGTGGACCATATGATTTGTGGGTACCATATATTTACGGATGATCATTACTAACAGTCCCTTTCACCCATAGCTCACGTCGACGGCCGGTGAATTTCCGGTACCCAACGGGTCAGCAGTGCTGTACACTTTGTCCCAGAAGTTTTTTTTGGTCGTGGGCGAAGCTGCAATGCTGCGAAGCTGCGAGGTTCAGGTTGAGGCAACTGGGTTTTACCTAGCAGCATCTAGCATCTACGCACCAATCCTTTCGGTTGCTCATCCGTTGCCACACCATGAACCTCACGCCAAGCATCGGCATTTCTGATGCACGAAGCGCCGGTAGCGTCGGCGCCACGAATCACCGTTCAGCTGGCGGTAAAGCGAGGCGGCAACGCTGGCGGCAAAAACTGTATAGAACTGAAGTGAGGCATTGTGGTGACTGTGGTGATAACGAAGTTGCTCATGCTTAACATTAATCGTACTTGCTGGTGAAAGATAGGTCAATCGATTCACATTCAACTCAAAGATGAAAATTGGAAACTACAAATATATACAGTTTTTCCTATAGTAAAGTATGTAAAGTGAAAGAAGCTTAACATAATACGCAACCATCATCATGTTCGATTCTACTAGTAGTCTTAGTTCACAAGTCGACAGTCCAGTCACTTCAGAATATCGGGATGGTCATGTTTCAGTCAAGCATCAAAATCATCAAAGCTCAGGTGACGGTTCATAAGTTGGTTTATAAAGCCATTAACTAGTTCGTTATATCTACCATAAACTATAGTTTTTTCAGCCACTTATCCACTGAAATAAGGCGTTTCTGAACGCTCTTCTTTTTTTTTGGCCTCATCAAAGCTCAGGTGATGGTTCCTCAAATTTACAAGAATCCATCAGAGCCTTGTTCCAAGTGGCCTCACACTTCAAACTGTGAAGCCAACGTCCAGACTGGTAACATCTACACCTGGAGAGATGGGGGTAAGGGCCAGCCAGGGGTCCAACATGGACATGTTGGGATATGGGAAATCTTTGGGGATCTTGCAGTGAACTAAATCTAACTTAGCTATCAACTATATCAATCTCATGAACTCCCACATGAAATCACCATGTTTGCTGGTTGAATTCGCAGACTTAGCAGTCTTAGCAGCCCTCGAAATTCACAGCCACCGGCCATACCGTTCCCAGCCTCGCACATGGATATTTATCTATAGGATATATAATACTAACTATGGAATATTGTATATAATATATACCCTCTGGTTATTTAACATAGCGATGGAAAATTGCCCATTTATAGATGATTTTCCCACTAAAACCTCCATTTATCAGGGATTTTCCATGGCTATGTTAAATAACCAGAGGGTATTATATACTATACATAACTAGAGGACCTGGTATTTCTAAGTATATATCTTAATCAGTTGGGATGATCAAAATCCCAACTCCAAAATGGAAAAAACATCCATGTTCCAAACCACCAACCAGAATATTTCAACTATCTAACATAACTGGGGTGTAACTTTCCACGGGATTTGTTCGAAACTGTTGGATTCAACGACCATCCCAGTCCCAGTGATCCATTCGTCGAACCCTCACCTGGCGCCCTCCTGCAGCAGTTTCACCAGATACTGCGGCAGCATGCCGCTGTCGTCGGGGATGGGCAAGCCCACGGAGGCCGGGTAGGTGGCGCAGTTGAAGCAGCTCTGACCCCACAGGTGGTCGCCTTGGGAAGGCCCTAGAAAAGGGGGTGAAAGATATGGGAAAATAATGGAAAATGTCAAGAAAACGTGGGGTTTTAGTTGGGTTTATGTGTGTTTGGTGGATTTTATGATGTTTTGGTGGGATTTGCATGGTTTTATTTAAGCATGATAAGAGTCGCTATATCATATGGTAAAGAATAAGGGAAATCACCCAGATAATGAATTAATCAAGGAAAAAAGGAGAAAAAGTGATTATTAATGCTTATTATTCAAAAAATATTGAAGCTGATGGTTGTCATGGGGAATCCCAGTGCATGGACTATGGTCTATTAGGGTAGTCCCCAATATTTGAAGGATAGTGTAACTGCCAGGGATGTTATACTATATAATATCATACTGGAGGTTCCCACTTCAACAATATAAAGCCCGTAGTCGTAAAACACCTAAAAAATCAAAAGAACCCTTACATATCCATATATACCATCATGACTATTCCCCAGTCACAGGAAATAATCACCCCCATCAAATCAGTCATCCACATGAAAAAACATAGATCAAACCATATTTCAAGCGTGTAAATCCAGATAAAACCGATCAAAACCCATAAAAAAAGTGTTCACTCACACATTTCACCACCAATTCCAAACCATTCTCTTTATTCGAATTTGAAATGTGTATATATAAGATATAAGTATATATCAGAATCATCCCCGTATCCCATTTGGGCTATCCTATTTGGGGGTTTCCGTAAATGGGTGCATCCCAATAATCCCAATAGCTGGATGGTTTATAAATGCAGAAACTTCATGGAAAGTCCTAAAAAATAAAAATGGAAAGTCTGTTTCATGTTGAGAAAGTAGATCTTAAGATTAGCTACCTGGTAGGTGTCTAATATATTATGGGATACCCTCTGGTAAGATGATGTGGGCCCCAACTTCCTTCGGAAAGCCTCCCATTTTTCCACCGCGTCACACGTGGAGCTCTCCTTCTGTCGATATGTCCTGGGCGCCTCCGGCGGAAAGGCGTAGAGCTTCGACGGCTCAAGGCCCGTGCTGCGGAGATCCTGCAGGACCTGGCTGAAGCCGCAGTCCGCGTGGAGACCTCGACGCTTTCGCACCGGGGAAACCGGGGGAAAGCTGGGGAAGATGGAGGGAAATACCATGGAAAATGAGGAAAAATGTGAAAACGGTTGGGAAATATATGGAAAAATGAGGAAAAATGATGGAACATTGGGAACATGTGGTGAAATATCATGGAAAATGACGCACAATTGTGGAACAAAATGGTAAATACCATGGAACATGAAGACTCATTGTGGAAACCACGTGGTAAATACACCATGGAAACATGGGATTGCTGGAATTTCACCATGGAAATCCCATGGAAGGAACTCATGGGGATTTGACCCACTTCGCTTGTTCATCTGGTAAAGTCCCCACAGCCTTATCCGCTTATCCAAGCTGATATTCAATAGCCTTTCAATATCTTTCAATCCTGGATGCACATGAAACGTTTGGTATAAAGTGTATAAAGTATACGTCTTCCCACACAAAATATTGTGTAAAAAACACATGTATTTCTGCAACGTTCACAAACAGAAATAACATCATCAATAAAACAATTTCTACATCCCCCAATGACATTCCATCGAATCCCATGACAAATCCACCACTTTGTGTTTCGTTGGACTTTGAAAATCTCCTCCACCCGCAGCCAAAAACCACCGAGCCACATCGGTCATTGGGAATGTCCCAAAAAACCAAGATCTGTCCGAAGGCGGACTGCGTCGCATCCTCGAACTCCGCAGCATCATCAGCGACCTGATCCGCCGATTCGGCGATCCGGGGAGATTCGTTTCCGGAAAAAGGTGGTGCCGGTCGATAGCTAGGTTGGTGAACATAACTCTAATAAGTAGGACTTATAGTAGATGTATCTATAATGTTCACATGGCGTTAATAAACCCCCCCTCAATAAAGTACGCCAACTTCCGGTTCATATTGATAAACCACCCCGTAATAAAGTACGCCAACTCTTTTTTCCCGTTTTTTTCCGTTTTTTCCCTTTAGTATTCGTTTTCAATTAGGCAATTCATTTGGGAATGCATAGGTCTGATCTTTTTTATATTAACGATAGTTGAATGTTTGGCCCTAACTTTATTCTGATGCTCTTAATGTTTGAGGGGGGGGTTATTAATACGATGTTGACATTAGTTAATGGGATTATAAACCAACCTCTGACTTGGGGGGCACCACCTTGTTAAGTTTTTTGATGGCGATTTGACCAAGAAAAATAGGCAAGTCATTGGGATTTCGGATACCAACAATGCGAACCATGGTGCTGGAATATGCAAACCTACATTTTTCTGGGCCATTTTTGATTGGGGTAAATGTCGGGATTCATATTCCAGCACCATTGGACCATGGTTCGCATTGGCATAAGTTGAGTCTCAAGTGGTGATGAGATTCATGGGATTAACCAGAGACAACTGGGGTCCGACCGATGTTGCCACACGAAGGGAGTTATGAGTTATGTCTTTCGTGAGTGGTTTGGAACCCCAAAACTTGGATGGTGTTATAACATGTTATAACCCCTAGCCATTGTATCTAATTCTGGCAACATCTAAGTTGCTTCATGGCAAAAACTATTTTTCTGTTGATAAGACCCATCTAGGCACGCAATGCCTTTCCCATGAAATCCTCATGTGACTCTTTAGGTTTAAGCCTCCGTTTTTGGATGTTTAGGTTTCACTTCCGGCCAGATGCCATCAGCAGTTGACTAACCGACCATGGCCCAGCAAAACCCAACATTTCTGTTGATGAATTCTCGCATTTTGCCACGTAGCAATTGACCGACTGACTCACAATGGCCCATCCAAGTACTTTCCAGCATCATTGCAGATTGTTGGTTACTGAGTTATAATCACCTTTTGTTGGTGGATATCCAGATTAATGCAGGGTCCATACAATGTGGTGCCCCACAGTGATAAGCTATGTTGAATGATTCGGCTCACAGTTGACTTTGGAATACATCTACAGTCAGATGGGCTTAGAAACCACCTTTTAACTGGGAGGCACCATACACCACATTGTAATACCAAAGGAGCCGTGGTCAAAACCGTCTATGAATACCGGGCGGTTAGTATACCAGGTCATGGATGATGATTTTTGTGTCGTATCATTCCCGACTGAGTCATCCACTGACAGTTTTGAACACAGCTCAATTTGTCTGGATAAATTGGAATAATTCACCAACCATCACCAACCTGAATTAAAGCCATCAAGTGGGATAGTTACCCAAAAACACTCATCATAATTTACAGTGACGTAGCAGCGTGAGGTCGTTGTATCTTACCAAGATAGGCCCCGCCTGTTTTAGATTGGTTCCTAAACACCTTGGATAAACATCAGCTTCAACAGATTAGCAGCCACTACTCATCACCTTCAACATATCTTCCAAATCTTTATATATACCAATGATTTACTGTATTTATCACGCAAGAAAAATAATAATACAACCACAAGTCATATCTGCAATGATTACATGATATATCCAAACATGATATTCATCCACAATATATCAACCAGTCTTGTGAAGTCAAATCCCAGACATCATAATCCATTAATGGGTTTAACCTAATTGATTTACCAGAGATACCCCATGAAATATCCCAAGTATTCCACAAGTTTTGTTGGTGAAGTCACCCATGATCCTTACCATCTGATGGGGTTCCCATGGAAAAATAACCAATGAGTGTATATACATAAATTAACACAACCAATATAGCTATGATAGCTACTATGGCATATCATATCATGGTATATCATAGTATGTTCTTTTTGTTAAACAATATGTGTACAAGGTGGTGCCCCCTAGTTATAAGTTGATTTATAATCCCATTAACTGTAGATATATCTACCATTCAAGTCCTAGTCAAATTAGAGATATGTTCACCAACTGAACGCTATCTTGGGGGCACCACATTGTAGAAAGAACTACAATATGGCTTTTGATATCTTTTTTTTCTTTCCCCGCCGTAACTGCCATCCCATCACCAAGGTGCCCGCCCCGCAAAGCGTTCCCCGTCCAGCAAGGTGTTCACCAGCGCATGGGTGTCGTGCAGCAGGGGCGTGTCCGGGGTGAAGCCATAGATGGTCTGCGGACGTTCAAACGGCTGAGTTATAACCCAGATCGGATCCATGGTGCCGCTATATATGGTAACATGGATCCCATCCATATATCCCAAATGTTAACTGTTAGCATATATACCAGCACCATGGATCCGATGGGTAATGACTGGAAATATCATGGTTTGAACGTTTCATCAACATTAAGTCGTGTTTTTTTCGAGATTTAATGGGATTTAGTGGGAGTGTGACTGATATGAATCATCCAAAATGTGCAATCCAAACTTGCGATTCCATGATATCTTACCATTGGAAAATCATGTGTGTTCATGGTTGATTTTCATGGGTAGTCCCAGTTTCACCTGCCCCGAACATCTGGATCAGTGGATTGACCATTTCATGGGGTTGACAATTTTTCTCCATTCCCAGTCCCTGGTACTTAGATGGGCCATGGAGTTAGGGAAAACTATTTAATAAATGGATTATTTCATTGGGATGTAGAGGGTAACAAATCCCCAGTTACTAACCAGTTAGTTAATCCCATGGCCCATCTAAGTATACCCTGGTATACCCTGGTCTTCTGCTGCGTGCATTTCAATGGGCCATGATATGCCGAACAGGTCGAACAGGTCAGGCGGTCAGGTCGATGAAAAAATCCAATTTTGGAGCACTCAGCATTTCCATATTTCCCAAGAATATGAGGTTTAAACGTGGCAATGGAAAACAAAAACAAACTATAAATAAAGTAGGATTATAAAGGTCTATATCTGGAAAAATCATCGAGAACTGTCCGGCACGCCATGTACGAACTCCGAATTCCCACAATGGATGTCGAAAACAACCAATATATTGGGTACATTTGGGTAATCCTCTATCATCAACCAGCTAGGGGTAGATCGCAGCCAGTGCTCATCTAAACTTATTGAAGAATATCAAGATCTAAAACAGCTCAGTTGCCCAACTAATCCCATTGTATCATATTCCAGTAAATCACCATATTGGGAGTGTTTCATCACCGTTTTGATTGCCCTCCGATAATCAAAAATGGCAATTGAAAGTCCACCAGTTACAGACGATCTCCTCACTTAAACCTCCGTTTGTGGTGAATTTTCCAGCCTGCCACATTGATGACACCGGAGGGTAAGTCACTGCCTCCCGTGGCATCCCTGGATGCACAACACATCCGTTTCGCCCTTGCGTCACTCTCTGCTCAGCCAATAAAGTAAGGTGGAAACAATAGAATAAACATCTACAAATAGTGGATTTGATCTTGCACTGCCGAGCAGTCACCACCGTATTCTGGTTCGCCCCAAGCAACGACTGACCCATCGGCCAAGATCGCGGCAAACGCTCCATTGCGTGTGGCCTGAATTTGCTGCACATTCCTCAGCTGATCTTGCACTGCAGAACAATCACCGCCAAAATTTGGAGAGCCCCAGGTAACCACCGATCCATCTGCCAAGATTGCGGCAAATGCACCGTTACGTGCGGACTGAATTTGCTGCACGTTCCTCAGCTGGTCTTGCACTGCAGAACAATCACCGCCACACTCTGGATCGCCCCAGGCAACCACAGATCCATCGACCAAAATAGCGGCAAATGCACTAGCTGCGGCCTGAATTCGTTGCACATTCCTCAGCTGATCTTGAACTGCGGAACAGTCACCACCGAGTTCTGGATCGCCCCAGGTAACCACTGATCTATCGCCCGAGATTGCTGCAAATGCAGCTGTTGTGGCCTGAATTTGCTGAACATTCTTGAGCTGACCTTGAACTGCTGAGCAGTCACCACCACGGTGTGGAAAACCCCAGGCAACCACCGATCCATCGGCCAAGATCGCCGCAAAGGCATAAAGTGTTGCCTGAATTTCCTGCACATTCCTGAGCTGATCTTGAACTGTGGAGCAGTCACCACCATCGTCTGGTTCGCCCCAAGCAACCACCTGGTTGCCTCCACAGCACCACATTGCAAAGGCTGCGTGTGTTGCTGCTACTTTCACTTGTTGCGCCACGGCCGTTAGGTGCTCACCGTCTTGCACCCCTGAAGCTTTCAAAGAGTCCTCAGGGTTGGTCAGCACATGCCCCTCCAGAGTGACAAGTTTCAGGAAGCCCTTTCGGAAAGTTCTTTGGGCCAGAAGTTTCAAGTCCCCCACTTTGGAGTGTTCAGGGAGCAACAGAGTTTCCCCGGAACCACTCGGGAACGAGATGTTTATTCGAAGCATTGGAAGATGAAATGAAGGTCCACTCAATCTACTGTCGAGAAGTATACTCCGCGCAAAGTCTCGAGCCGTTTTGCAACAGTTTTACCCGCAAATGTGAGTTGGCTATTGGCTATCGTGAGGGCGAGATGCACCCCAACAAAAAAGGAATGGTAGAGATATCCCACAACAGCTGTCTGAAGAAGGAATCGTCATGAATCAACAACCCCAAGATACCACGGATTGCTCATCCGTATGCTTGGATGGCTAGAAGGCTGGGTACCCTCTGGTAATCATGGCAAAATGGCAATGAAAAAAAAGACATCACCCTGGAAAATCATGGGACATCCGAAAAAATGGGCTGATCTTCAATTTTTGCCAGGTTTTTCATTCTCAAATTGGCCTGGCGAAGACGGCGTCCCCCCCGGCGCCCGCCTGCGGTTCCTGGTGGTATCGGAGCCCCACATGCCCCGTCCAGCGGAAGTGCGGCGCGCTCTCGTCGTAGTTCAGCTGGTCGCCGGCGAAGCCCACGAGCTGCGCCGTGGACGACACCGGGGGCAGCTCGAGGCCTGGCATCGGAAATGGGATAAATCACCATGGAACATGGGGAGTTGACCATGGAAAATGACGTAAAATGACATATCTAAACAGTTACAGCCATGAGTTGTTGAAGTTGACTTAAGACTTAAGATATAGAATTTGTCATTTATGTTCAATAGAATGAGGAGTACGATACATGAGATTGGATAAGTCAATTACTTCATGAGTTCTTGGAGTTGACTCTTTCATCATCAAGAAACAGTTGGTTCGTAAAGGCCTCAAACTGTGGATAAAGATTTCATGTACTGTAAATACAGGTTTTTTTTACCAAATCTGATCATCATGACAATGCAAAAAAAACAGCGGGTATCTGCCAGCCCAACGACCTTATTAATAAACAAGTCTATCATGAAAATTGGTGGATTATCTAAGGGCCCCGTCACAGTAGACACGTAGACAGTCTTTGTATTGCGATAATGGTCAAAGATAATCCCCTCAACAGGTGAGTCATGAAGAAAATACCTTTGCTGATCGGCTTTAAGGAGTTATACTACCTGGTTACTGGGGATTACGGTAACCCATAGGGAAATCTATCGATCAACTAACATAATGACGGCTAGGGGTATTGCTCACTTAAAGCTCTATCAAGGCCCTATGACTACTATGGAAGTCTATGGATGAAGGTTGTTAACCACCATCAACCAGCCGCTGAAAAGAACTCCGGGGGTTAACCCCCTCGGGTCCAGAGGTGCTGCCATCGATCACGAGTAGCAGTGTATTGTAGCCTCTGATAAGCTAACACAACTATGGAAAATCAGCATATTAATAGCAAAATCAACTATGTCTATGGGCGGTTTTCAATAGCTATGTAACAAATTACCGTAAATTACCAGAGAGTAATCAGTTTTTGTCAGGAAAAATGCAAAGATCAGGCCCAATGCTTGCTGCTCTGGTGAAATCTAAAACGAGCCAAGTGTTAGGCAGCTAGGGATCATGTGATGGTTAAGTCATGGGGGATCCCCGGTCGTCACCATTACTACAAGGCTCATCCACCACTGGATGATGACTGTCCCATTTGAGGAAACCTCCAGTTGGAGAGATATCCCAGCTCCTACGTGGTCCGTGCCCCGCAAGTTATGTGAATGTTGGTTTATAATCCCATGAACTAGTTCGATATATCACCCATTCACTAGTTCGATATATCACCATATTAATCACCTACATAAACCATAGTAATCCCATTGTAACTGGTTCGATATATCTACCACGAGTCCTACAAGTCGTGGTGCCCCCGTTTACGATAGCGTTCAGTTGGGGGCTACATAACTCCAATGTCACTATGGCTTATGGTACGCAAATAACTATAGTATTCATAGGGTTTATAAACCAACGTTCACATCACTGGGGGAGGGCCCACATTGTAGTGAAATTCGAGTTATAAACGCACCTTAACTGAACCCTATCGAATCTTTGGGCACCACTTAAAACGTGGTAGTGAAAAACCAGGGTCCCTGGCTCCATCGTGGTCCTATATCTACCATAAACCGAGAAAAGTTATTTTAAAAAAAACGGCACCACATCCCCAAATGATATTCCATAATTGTTAGTTGTATATATATATATATATGATTATATGTCCCAGATGCTCCATGGTGCTGGAATATTTACCTACATTTACCCCCAAAATAGCTCAATATTCCAGCACCATGGAGCATGTGGCTATGTATACCCCATAGGATCCATGTATGGTATATATGCCAACATTTACCATCAGTATACCCCAGTCATGTTAGCATATATACCAGCACCATAGATCCGTCAGCATTACCCTCTGGTAATTTAACATAGCTATGGAAAATCACCATTTTTAATGGGAAAATCCACTATAAATGGCCATTTTCAATAGCTGTTTTGACATAACCAGAGGGTAAACCATGGGAATTTGGGACACTCCCGGAGAGGTGGAAGTTTCTTCCCGGCCTAAGCTCCGTGTCCAGCACAGCAGCCAAACGCGAAAAAAATTCTTCATCGCCGTCATGGTGAGTCTGCAGAGATCAGTTTCTGTATTGCATATATTTATCTGTACATAATACATATATATATATATATAGAGAGAGAGAGAATTATATAGATATGATATATAGATTAGGAAGTTTCTATGTGTATGTATATATATATATCATATCATATCATATCATATCATATCTGTATATTACCATTTCAGTTTTCATCCCATGTTAATGATGTTGATGCTCTGGTTGCGCATGGTGTAACAGGTGTTCGATGACATGTGGGATCTCTCAAGAATCGCACTAAACCGATCTGGTTCAACCTGCATGCAACAGACACTTCCTGCGTTGGATGGAGCTACTTCAAGTAAAGCCAGCTGCGACACGGAAGCAGCCAACAGTTTTGCAGCAAGTCAAATCAAATCCGTCAGCAGGCACTACTACGTCACTGTGCCGGCTGTATCTTTGGCAGGTAGTGGGAACCGTTGCTATCAATTGCCAATTGCTTGTGGGTCAACATTGCTGAAAGACACATTTGCTCATGGTTCAATAGTCATCAATAGTCATCAATATTTCCTAGACTTGCAATCACCTCCTGAAGAGGTTTTTGAAGCAAAGTCTTTCCAGGTCGCTGGGGAAATCCATCAGCAAGCAGCTCATCAAAGGGGTTGCTCACGTTGCTCACTGTGACTGGGTAGAAAAAAAAGTAGGATGATCCATTTAAAAAAAAAACATTCTCCTCCCTCAAAGTGGCGATCACTTACCTAAAATGGTTTGGGACAACCCTGCTCAGTTTACCCCTTTTTTGGGGATTTTTTTGGATGGTACACTCGATTCAACTCCCCAGAAAGCTGAAACCATGAGGCTCAGGTGGTCAATCTTTCACACCGCTTGTAGCGACGCGACGAGCTGTGCAACGGCTGCCACTCAGTTTGACTGAGGGCCATAACTGACTAAGGTGAACCAGGCATAACCAGGCAATGCAAAATGTATCTGTTGGGCATAATTCTTGGTGGTTTCTGGCAATTTGGTGTGCAATGTGTGCAACCGAATTCATCTGAAACTAGTTGGATTCCGGGCGTTGAAATCTGGAAAAAAAACAGTTCTGAGGTACTGACCATCCAAGTAGAATCGTGGTCCAAATTCATCCAGCTCGGGCCAGGAAAAAAGTGAGGCACAGCATATCTCGCATTCTGGATCTTTGCAACTGCACTCTTTCAACTGAGATCAGAAAACTTGCATTTTAGGATTTATACATTTCCGAAACAAATCTGAAACCACAAAATTCATGAAGACTAGCGCCTCTCTCCCTATGATGCCGTCCAATTTTCACAACAAAATTCCAGGGGCTGGGCGTGAAGAACCATGAAGGACTCATGCAAAGAGGAACCTCCCAGCTATCAATTCTATAACTATCCATCTATCATCAAACTATACCCACAATAAACACGGTAGGTAATATAGAAAGTAATATTTCTGGAGGTTGCGTTTCCTCTGTTTCGTTTTTTGCCTAGCGCAGTTCTATAGCCTAGCACCAACTTACCTAGGACAACTGAGCGCCCGAAGCCTGACTCAAGCCATGCCTGGCTCTACGTGGCGTATCCACCAGTCACAGCCTGCCGTGACCTCGCGGAGCTGACGGTGGTTTGGGCGACCGGGAAACCATCCTGGGGGGAAAATGATGTCCTGCTCCAGGAAGGTTTTGGTTAAAATGGTTCCAGGAAGGTTCATTGAGTTGCATGGGGACTTACTATTTACTATTAGTTGTATAGTCTGTATAGTTCAAATATGTTCAAATGAAACCTCTAGAGTAGACTAACATAACTGCAGATTACCCAAAGAAATAGTTGATGTACCGAACTGAAAGATGGTGATTTTCCCGTTCGCTTTGTTAGTTTACCAAAGGGTGACCAAAGGAAGTCACCTCGAACGGATGGCCCACGGCCAAGGCCCCCCACTCGCCCACCGGAGCGGCTTGCGCCGGCGCCAACTGCCCGGCAGCCTGGTCACGGTTGGAGATGGGGGTGGGTTAAGCAATGTTCTGGGTAAATTATAACTGGTTGGTGGTTTAAACCATCTTGAAAAATATGAAAGTCACAATGGGAAGGATTATCCCTAAATGTTCCAAGCCACCACCCAGATCATATTTCACTAACCTGAATTCTTGGGCCATAAAAGGGGATGATTTTCCTAAAATCATCGTGATTCCAGGCTTCGGGAGAACAGGCTTCGGTCGCTTGGCGAAATCCAACGGAATCCCCTGCAAAAAATGATCGTTTCATTCATCACTTGGCGATCTATCGCCACATGGAACTGTTGGTTTACCCAAGGGTACTATGTTCACGAACAAATATGCTGATTTCATGGGGTTTAACTCACAGATATGGTGATACAATGGGATTTGACCGTCACAAATTATGGTGATTTTGCCAACAAAAATGGTAAATTTTATAATGGGATGGAGTGAGATTTATTTATATAATGGGATATGATGGGAATATAATATGTTACAACCAACCAATAGGCAAGAATCGTCTATAAACGTGGTATTAAACCAACCATGTCGTGGGATGTAATAGGGATATGATGGAGAGATATAACAGGACAATACAATGGGCTGGGATACCGCGCAACGGTGTATTAATGTATGACAAGGATGTAAAACATGTATAACCCATAAGCTCTAGGGTGATTGAATATTTCCCAACATTTACCCCAATGAAAAAATATCATAAAGGTAAATATACAATACATTGTGCATATGGTATGGAATATGAGGGAGTGAAATGAAATTCAGGGAATCAACGTGTTATAAGTAAGGAAAATTAATATGGACCTTGGCAATAAAAATGACAAGTCTGTTCATGATTTCAGCAATGATCTATCCTAATCGATCATCAACAGTTCGTTTAAAATCAAATACATGTGGATTGAAGATACACTCTAGTAATCTGACATAGCTATGGAAAATCACCATGTCAATAGGTAAATCATGGAACCAAATGGGCCATCTATACCATAGCTATGTAACACATTACTGGAGGGTAATTTTGATTGAAACATATTGAAACAATGTGTGGCTTTCAAGACTGAAACTGTTTTTCCAATTTTCTTCCATTGCAGTGGTCAATTTGGATCATCAAGTTGAATGGACCTTTAAAGATGGACCAACAAAAATAGGACGTACCCTCTGGTTATTTGACATAGCGATGGTATAGATGGCCCATTGAGATAGATGTTTTATGATGATTTACCTATTAAGAATGATGATTTTCCTCGCTACCTGAATTTCACCACCAGACGGTAAAGATATGTCATCAGTTGTTTCTGGACACGGTCTTAGACCCTCGGTGTACGCGGAAAAGCAGTCCATGGATCCCATGAATCTTTATCTGGTTGGTGGTTTTTCGCCCTACCCCTCTGAAAAATGATGGAGTGAAAGTCAGTTGGGATGATGACATTCCCAATATGATGGGAAAAATAATCCATTCATGTTCCAAACCACCAAGCAGTTATAGATTTAAGACTAGAACCAGAGATATAACTGATATAACCACCTACCAGTTATCTGCATCAGCACCAGCAGTTGGTCAGAAATCTCCGCACCACATTCGTATTGAGTTCGGTGCTGCGTTCACGACTATCGATACCGTATCATGTTTACCAGAAATGTATCGTTGTAGCATTGTGATGTCTATAAGGATACTACCCTCTGGTTATGTCAAAATAGCTATTGAAAATGGTGATTTATAGTGGATTTACCCATTGAAAATGGTGATTTTCCATAGTTTTTTGTATGTTTACCAGGCCGGGTAAATTCGATCTAGTTTATCATGCTGATATCATGCAGTGTAGATGTCCTATTATCTCCATGACAAATACCGTGGTTATATAACTATATACTATTCATAGTAGACTGGTGTAATGATATCATGGGTTGTTTATCACGTGTCCTGATTATATGTAAATTTACCTCTTAAACGTCGTGATTGGTTCAATCGCTATGGCAACAAGTTACCAAAAGGTCTATATGTGTTTCATATAATATGCATGGTAAAATACATAGACATAGAACATCAAATGTCTACAATATCTAGATATAAAAGTTTGCACTTATGTACAATGGTCTAATTATAATGTAATATAGATTAAAAGAAAATAACACATGGAGTATAATATGATATGTTAATACAAACAATATATAATACTTCTACTGCGTATGCATTGAATTGACTATATACCTGTATAGAAGTGAAGTGGTGAACCATTTATATCAAAACTATATGATCATATGATCACCATATAGAAAGGAAATCCCTAGTAACATCTATAAAGCGCCCTTTAAATACCATAAATCACCATATTTCCATTATTCATTGATTCTGAAATCTAATATGATAATATCCCATATGATATAATACTTCTATATGCATTGATTATCATGTAAACGGACCATTTAATCACCATCAATTCACTGTTGAAAAATCTGATTTAGACAATGTCAAGCACTGTTGAATGGCTACAATATCTAGATAATGTCAAGGAGATATTGGATATATATGATATGTCCTAGAAAAAAAACATAAATCACTATCTATATCTATATTTCCGTTTAATTCTAAAATTGATGACGTCAGAATCATATTCATCATAGATATATTCTTCACAATTAATTGTCATTTATTCACTTAAATGTATTGATTATTATATGGTGAAATATAACATGAATTAAATATATATATACCATGATTTATGGTGATTTTATCCATCATTAAAATCATTATAATCATTGTAGTTAATCCGTCCATTACAGCACTAAGACGAACATTGAATATATCAAATGTCCTCACAGATTATACATTTTTCATACTATCTTTGATAATATTCATCATTATAATCATTCAAATCATTATATTTATATAAAAGCATTATAATCAGTAAAATCATTTTAATCAGTAAAATCATTTTAATCATTACAATCATTACAATCATTACAATCATTATAATCATTCTAAATTATACGTAATCATTATAATATCCATCCACTACCGCACTATAAACATGGAATATATCAAAGGTCATCACAGATTATACGTATAGTTTTCATACTATCTTTGAAGATATCATTAGAATCATTCCCTAGTGCTCCAAATACCATCTGAGAAGGTGTTTAGACACCAAAAAACAACTCCAAATATGGTCTCAGTCTCCGTGTTTGGAGCTGTAGGGAATGGTTCATAATGGTTCATAATAGGTGTATAACAATAACTAAACATATAAGCCTGACTATAACTAACCAAATAAGCAATTACATCATCAAACATATTCCAAAATTGTTGACATATTAGTCACCATATAATAGTTACCACATTAGTTGCCACTAACTAACCATATCTAAGTCATCAAAGAACAAAAACAACATCTCCGGACGCCTGTGGCCGCGTCACCGCCATGCGCACCGAGGCGTCGATTGCCAGATCCTCCTGGGAAAACCGTGGAAAACCATGGTGAAACCAGGGGAAACGATGGAAAATATGGTGGTAAACCATGGTTAAACTACGGGAAAATATGGAAAATATGGACACATAGAGAGTAAACCATGGTGAAATTACTGGAAAATATGGAAACTATAATTAAACATGGTGGTTCAACCATGTTTTTTCGCCACTTCATGATAGTTGAAGTCTCCAAAACTCATCAGAACCTACATAAAAATTCTTATACAAAGTGGTGGATTTGACTGGTTTGACTGGTTTGGCTCTTTTAACTCAACTAATGATAGTGAATTTAATCTAGCAAAAAGAAACTGCTAGAGCCAACCATTGAGAATGATTCTGAACTCCACTCTGGTAAACTAACATAGCTATGGTATAGATGGGCAATTTATAGTTGATTTATCCTTAAACATCCTTAAACCATGGCGATGTTCCATAGCAAACTGTTGGTTTACCCAAGTGGGATCGGCTCCGATACGGGATGGCATCCCAGCGGTGATTCAGATGAGGTGATGGCAGTTTTTTCGGGTAAATATTGGATGAAATAGATCTTTTATATATTCAATGGGAATTTCAGGATCCTAAATTGGAGGTACCTACCTTATATAAGGCCTAAGTAAGGGAATATGACTTGAAAAATGACCTACCCTCTGGTAATTTAACATAGCCATGGAAAATCCACATCTATAGATGGTTTACCTATCAAAAATGGTGATTTTCCATGGCTATGTTAAATAACCAGAGGGTATATTTTATCTGGTTGGTGGTATACCATTCCCCCCCTGAAAAATATCACTTCGTCAGATTGGGTCATCATCCCAACTACGAATCTGGGAAAATAAAACATGTTCTAAACCACCAATCAGTTATATTTGGTAGTTAAAACTTATACTAATTTTCTATATATGGTAGGTATATATGGTGGTTATATATGTTTAACCACCAATAATGTTCTAAACTTTGGGTAACTTATACTAATTCATTAACATGAAAAGTTCGGCCAGCGTTCTTGGGATAATATCCCCTAAACATAATTCCAGATAGGGAGAACAGTAAGGTCACTATGATTTAGCCAGAATATATTGTATACCCGGGACTTATCCCAGTTTACTGGTTGACCCATGTAAAGTGTATGACTGGGATCTATGATTTTCCCATTTAAAACAGGCCCCTATTCTCTTCTCTGATTTCTTCTCTTCTGACTCGTTCTCTTCTCTGATTTCTTCTCTTCTGACTCGTTCTCTTCTCTGACTTCTTCCCTCTGACTTCTTCTCTTCTGACTTCTGACTCTTTCTCTTCTCTGACTTCTTCCCTCTGACTTCTTCTCTTCTGACCCGTTCTCTTCTCTGACTTCTTCCCTCTGACTTCTTCTCTTCTGACTCTTTCTCTTCTCTGACTTCTTCCCTCTGACTTCTTCTCTTCTGACCCGCTCTCTTCTCTGACTCTTTCCACCTCTGCTGCTTCATCTGTCCATATTGTCGGAAGTTTGACTTCTAAACTTTCCTTGGTCACTATTTGGAGGTTACCCCCGAATTCATCAACCAGGTTTGTTAATTCCAGGGTTGAGCTTAAGAAAGTTGCCAGAACATGATGTGCGTAAAAGGCTCCCTGGGCGCACCGCAAAGCTGTCTGACGCAAGTCACCAGTTTTCCATCGGCCAATAAAGTGTGAAAACGGTAATGTAAAAATAGAAAAGAATTGACAGCATTTAGCAACTACAAATAATCGACTTGATCTTGCACTGTCGAGCAGTCACCACCCCTCTGTGGAAGGCCCCAAGCAACCACCGATCCATCAGCCAAGATCGCCGCAAAAGCGCTGTGTGCAGCCTGAATTTGCTGCACATTATTCAGCTGACATTGAACTCTTGAGCAGTCACCACCATGGTCTGGATGGCCCCAGGAAACCACCGATCCATCTGCCAAGATTGTGGCAAATGCACCGCTACGTGTGGACTGAATTTGCTGCACGTTCCTCAGCTGATCTTGCACTGCAGAACAATCACCGCCACACTCTGGATCGCCCCAGGCAACCACCGATCCATCTGCCAAGATTGCTGCAAATGCCATGTCTGTGGCCTGAATTTGCTGCACGTTCCTCAGCTGGTCTTGCACTGCAGAACAATCACCGGCACACTCTGGATCGCCCCAGGCAACCACCGATCCATCTGCCAAGATTGCGGCAAATGCACCATAATATGCGGACTGAATTTGCTGCACGTTCCTCAGCTGGTCTTGCACTGCAGAACAATCACCGCCCCAATCTGGATTGCCCCAGGCAATCACTGATCCATCGGCCAAGATTACGGCAAATGCCATTTCTGTGGCCTGAATTTGCTGCACGTTCCTCAGCTGATCTTGAACTGCGGAACAGTCACCACCATGGTCTGGTACCCCCCCAGGCAATCACTGATCCATCGGCCAAGATTGCGGCAAATGCCATGTTTGTGGCCTGAATTTGCTGCACGTTCCTCAGCTGATCTTGAACTGCGGAACAGTCACCACCATGGTCTATATTCCCCCAGGCAATCACTGATCCATCGGCCAAGATTGCGGCAAATGCCATGTTTGTGGCCTGAATTTGCTGCACGTTCCCCAGCCTCTTGCCTGCAGAACAATCACCGCACCACCCTTGATGGCCCCAGGCAACCACGGATCCATCTGCCAAGATTGCGGCAAATCCACCGCTACGTGTGGACTGAATTTGCTGCACGTTCCTCAGCTGATCTTGAACTGCGGAGCAGTCACCACCATAGTTTGGATTGCCCCAGGCAATCACTGATCCATCAGCCAAGATTGCGGCAAATGCCCCGTCTGTGGCTTGAACCTGCACCACATTTTTCAGCTGATCTTGAACTGCGGAACAGTCACCACCTTGGTCTGGACTCCCCCAGGTAACCATCTGGTTGCCTCCACAGCAAAACACAGCAAAGGCTGCTACTGTTGCACTTACGTTCGCTTGTTGCGCCACAGCTGTCAGGCACTCTTCTTCTTGGATCCCTGCAGCTTGCAAAGAGTCCTCAGGGTTGATCAGTGCATCTCCCTCCGCAGTGATGAGCTTCAGGAAGCCCTTTCCGAAAGTTTTTTGGGCCAGAAGTTTCAAGTCTCCCACTTTGGAGTGTTCGGGGAGCAACAGAGTTTCCCCAGAACCACTCGGGAACGAGACGTTTATTCGAAGCATTGGAAGATAAAATAAAAAGTCCACTCAATCTACTGTCAAGAACTACAGTCTGTGCAAAGTCTCGAGCCGTTTTGCCACAGTTTGACCCACAAATACGTGAGTTAGCTATTTTTCATGTCGAGATGCACCCCAACAACAAAGGAATGGGAGTACAAATATCCCCCAACAGCTGTCTGAAGAAAAGGAATTGCCATGAATCAACCACCCAAGATGCCACGGGTTGTACATCCGTGGGCCCAAACGAGGCCTAGAAGGCTCTATGTAGTATTCTATGGTAATTCCCAGACAATCCATGTATGCAATATTTCCATATCTATGGCCATCAGCAATACATAGCAATTCTTGGAATTTCTTGGATACATTCTCAGAATCATGGTAATGGAGAAAAAAGCAACAAAAATGTAATGGAAAATAACGGGGGAAATAGGTGATCTTCGCCAGGTCAAAAACCTGTGACCAGCGACCATCCTCGGTGGCGTCTGGCCATTTCAGATATTCAATTTATATAATTCTACTTAGATGGGCCATGGGATTAACGATTCCTGGTTAGTAACTGGGGATTTGTTACCCTCTATATCCCAATTATAATCCATTTACTAACTAGTTAACTAACTCCATGGCCCATCTAAGTATCAGTTGAATGGCAATCATCAAGTACCCCGTCTTCAGAAAACATCTCTACAGCAATGTCAGTACCCCAGTACATGTCATATCCAAACTAATATTTCTACAGTTGTCTAAAACATGTCTGCTGAGATATCTACATGGTAATACGCAATAGGATCCACCATCAACAAACATGTTTATAGATTTTACAAACCATCAAGATGAAGGTTTCTATAGATTGCTAGATATAGATTTTAATAGGACCATTGATGGTTTATATACATGTTTAATAGCTTTCTATAAACCATCAACCCATGTGTGCCGACCTTGGCCAGTGATATTGAACGTGATGTCTAAATTTTGCATGAAAATGTCTCTTATTTTGCACCTGAAAATCTAGAGTTCCAAAAAAAATAAGGTGTGACCTTTTGATGGTATGTTTCACTATGTTAGAGCCTTCAAACAGCAGGGAAGTCTGAAGCAAAAGTGGCAAGTAGAATCAAGAAAAATTGATATATCGAGAACCAACACAAGTGGCAGAGTACCCCGAAAATTGAATGATTCTGCACCAAAAAGGACCAACAGCTGTGGCACCCGCATAGAGATTGTTGCGTAAACATGTCGAATCCCCTAGAAATGTGGGTTAGTTGGCGGTTTCAACCCATCATCGAAATATGATCGTCAATGGGGAACCATCATCCAATTTTGGATGCGAAGAATGTACAGTATGTATGTAAGGTAATGTAATGTAATGTAATGTAATGTAATGTAATGTAATGTAATGTAATGTAATGTACGTATGTATGTACGTATGTATGTATGTATTATGTATATAATTGAATGGATAAAGATATATATATATATATATGACACCACCAACCAAATCATTGTCTGTCTATGTATATATATATATACTTGCATATTCCATTGAATCCCGTGTCCCATTTTGGCTGGTTATATCCCATGTTCAGTAGATCATGTGTGTGGGACACATCATAGTCCCATTGAAACCAATTTTCATCCTCAAATTGACACAATGTTTAAATCCCAATACGTCCTTGGCGAATCTTCTTAATGCTGCATGTTGCTATGGCTGGCTATGGTTGCTACTCCCATTGGTTGGTTGGTACCCATCCAGTCGGTTTGATATCTAATGGTCATATAAAATATCCCTATACTTCGTGGTTCTATGAAGCCAATATCTCACGAAAAACCATATCTATATCCACGCATTAAAATTCCGCTTTATCATGGTTTATCCATGTTTATCCCCAAAATCCATCGGCAGGGAGGCTCCAGAACTTTGTCCACCTCGACTTCTGCCTGCACCAACACCAACTTAGCATGGCAAATCAAAACCCGAGCACCCTAAATATAATCTGGTTGGTGGTTTCAACCCCTCTGAAAAATATGAAAGTCAGTTGGGATTATTGTTCCCAATATAATGGGGAAAAAAAATCATGTTCCAAACCACCAACCAGTGGTGTTTATTCATGTTGATTCCCCCAGTTGGAAATAGGTTTTGATCCAGCCCCATATGGAGTTGGTTGAGTTTCACCCAGTGAACTGGTTGCAACTACAATAAACCCTGGGAGATTTTCGCGGTGAATATGAGTTATTTGTAAGCCAACTTAGCTAACTAGGGCTTCACATCGTATGGTGAATCACAAATAGAATCTCAATTTTTGTGGTGAATCTCCCAGTTTCAACCCAATATGCTCCCAGTATCTTTAAACATCTCCAGTACGGTTGGTCAAAAATACATAGCATTCGCCAACGTTGCTACAACGACTCCCGGTGTCTCCACAAAAGGGCACCCCTTTATATATATATAGCCATGGAAAAACGCCATGGAAAAACCATCGAATCCATTGCATGTGTCTGGGTAAATTATAATAATTCATTCACCTGAATCTTGCGGCCATTTTGGGATGATTCCCCTAACATAAACCATGATTTCCAGTGAGGGAGACCAGTGAGGTCGTGATCAAATTTACCCAGATGTCTTGTCTCCATCATCCATGACATTGATTCCATTGATCATGGATTCCCATGTCATTGATGGCCCCATTGTCATAAAAAGAATACCCCATTAGGTTGCAAATCTTGGATACCCTGCAAAAAAATAAATTCTTTGCTGGTGAACGTAGATATTCCCATTCATACCAAAAGACTAGTTAGGATTAAAATACAGATCTAAGATTCACCTAGATATCCCTAGTTATTTCAGTGGGATGTGGGATTACATCATCCATGTCTAGGGTGAACCCGGGATGATTATTCAACCCCCATTTCCATCATCGATCATCGATGGATTCAACACATCACCACCTCGTTGGTTCCGTTGGTTCCGGGCCTCCTCTTCCAACTCGGGACCATCCTGGGACGAGTGTCAAAGGTTTCGGAAAGTTCGGTCACCGCCATTTTTCATGGGATGTGCATGGGATTCTCATGGTAATTTCATGGGTTTATGGTAATGAATTATTACTTTTTCTGGGGTTTTCATGGTAATTTAATGGGATTCAATGGGCATTTATTCATATAAAATTACATAGATGATGGGGATATATGGAACATTTACCCTCATGTAAACGTTTACATAGATACGGAAAAACCACCAGTGCCATGTAGATCATGTTCCGAACCACAGCCACCATGGGTGGTAACCACTGCTCCAAAGATCTTTTTAAGCGGCCGCAAAAAATTGGGGCAACGAACTTCCCCAAATTCTTTGGGGCAACGAATTCCCTCTGGTTTAGTTAGGTACGGTATATCATGGTATATCCATATATATCCATATATATATATATATCCCATATGCGGTTTAGTTCAACTACCTTACCTCAAGATCAAGTGGTTTCTGTTACCATAACTTTTGGAAGTTTGATCCCTCATTTTTAGGTCCCTTTCTGGTCGTCCCTTGCCTCCGATGAAAAAATGCCATACTATCATACAAACCAAGTTTCAGCTGTTCAAGGACGGTCAAAATATCACATTGTTGGTTATCTATATATATACATATATATATATATATACATATATATATACATATATATATATATACATATATGTATATAATAAATGTATATGCTCCGGTAATCAAATCCGGCAATGGAAATTCCCTATAGATGATGTTCCCATGAAAAATCGTTCATTTATACGCGATGTTTTTCATTGCCATGGTTCCCAAAGGGTGTCCCCATGAAATCCCCGTTTTTCATCACCCATTTCTGTTGCAGATAAAAGACAACGAAATTCACAAATCGCCGCCCCACAGCTCTTCCCAGCGTCCATCTCTTCCATTCCTTCATCCAACATTTCCTCAATCAAACCCGCGCGCATCATCTCACGCTTCATGGAACTGATCGACTCCTGCATTCGGTGGCTTAAGCTGGGACCTGGGATACGATGAAATCCAAGCACCAACGCATAAAAAAATGGTGATATGATGGGATTTCATGGGACTCAATGGTGATTTAAGGGGATTTAATGGATTTGTTTATGCTGATTTTATGGGATTGAATGGGATTTTATGGGGATTTTATGGTGATATGATGGGATTTCATTGGACTTCATGGGATATAGAACTAACTTGATATATGATATGATGGGGATTCGCACCACAAAGAAAGCAGTTTTGATGGAAGCCGGTGGTCAAAACATCACTGCCCACTCGTGGAGGAAGGGCCCCCCAAAGGAGATCGGCAAGTTGCCCCTTCTGACTGCAGGCTACTTGTTGAATTAATGGTGGATATATTTGGGTAAATTATAATAATTCACTAACCTGAATAGTTCGGCCATTTGGGGATGATTCCCCTTACTAACCATGATTCCAGTGAGGGAGACCAGTGAGGTCGTTATAATTTGCCCAGATATATACTATGGGGGTACATGGTACGGGAGCCCCTTTGGCATCACTTTTCAAGCCCCCAGTTTTGGGCCCCCACCGGCCATGTTTTGTCACACTATCTTCCAGTTGTGCAGTTTGAGAAAATTGGCATGGAAGCTGTCCAGACGGCATGGCTTCTGCAGCTAGCACTGCTCACAGCTCGTCGCAGAAAACATAATTTGACTATATCTATAGCCATGTCGTCTGCCGCCGCTGGTATGGAAAGGGATGCTGCGGAAGGTGCTGCTGTAGCCCATGTGCCCGGGATGGATGACCGTATAGCTGCTTTGAAAGCTGAAAGGCAGGCCTTGAAACGCCAGCTGCAGCAAACCAGTCGAGAAGTCAAGGCCCAGGCTGGTTCAATTTCATCCTTGTGTGCCATGTTTGTGTTGGTGAAGCTGTATTGACATTCCATCGTGCCACTTGCACCTTCATCTTTCCCATCTCAAGTTTTTTTTGGTGAAGCTGCATTGCACCTGCATCGCACCACTTGTACTTTCAATCTTTTTGTTTCAGCTCTGTGCCAGGAGAAAGAACGACGCAGAGTCCTGAAATCGGCGGGCAAACTGAGCACCCAAGACCTCTCGTGGCTCCTGGCCTTCGAAATGACCCGTCAGCAGTAGCAGCTTCTTCAAAACTATATGTCTCACTGAAGCACTTGTGACTCCTGTCTCCCGAGGAGTCAGCAGCAGTTTCCTCAAAACTATATGTCTCACTGAAGCACTTGAGACTGCTGTCTCTAAAGGAGTCAGACAGGAATGTGGTGAAGTCACACGCGGCAGGTTACCTAACGACTGCTGTCTCCCAAGGCATCAAAAACACGTTTTTGCGTGCTTTGGCACCTGTTTTTGCTGTGGCCCCAAAAAACTACTAAGGATACTTCCAACCATTTTCGCAGACTTCGTATTGGCACGGCAGAGTCACAGCTCATGCACGCATGAAAAACTACTAACCCGTGAAATTGAAATCACAATGGCTTGGACGCAAAACTACTAAGGATTTCTGCCAATTGAAAAGAAATAGAAGAAAGTGTTTCCTTTTTTGTCCATTGAACAATTCCTTAGTAGTTTTGCCACCGAGCCAATACAAAGTTTGAAATTCCCCTTAGTAGTTTTCACACAGAAGCATAGTAGTTTTGCGGCAGAGCCAATATAAAGTTGTGACATCGTGCTTAGTAGCTTCACACGGAAGCATGCTAGTGTTGCAGTGGAGCCAATGCAAAGATTGACATCGCCATTTGAACCTTTTAGCCTTGCAGCTACGATGTGCCAGCTGCAGTGCTGGTCTGTGTTTCTACCTAATTACTAATTCAAAAGCCAACGGCCAGTGAAGCATTTCATCTTGCAGCTGTGATGTGCCACCTGCAGTGACGGCACATGTGTTTCTTCCTAATTCAAAGGGCCTTTCCGGCCACATGTTGGCCCCCCCCTGCACCCCCCGGAATCAAGGTTGACGAAAATGTCTTGCTGTGAAGACCTGACGCTTTGGAAGTTGCCTGCTGCAGTGATTAACACCAGGAAACAACATTGATCCTGGGGGTGCGGGGGGGGAGCCGCTGCTTTGACCCTATACGTGGGGCCTCGTGCTGTGTGTGCAAAAGGTCTGAATTTGGGGTCGCTAACGGACGCTGATTTCAGCCCTCTTCATTGAGGGCCCTCCTTGTGACAGCACAAACCTGCATGATGTGGAGAGATAACCAGCAGTGTTTTTCCATAACAGTGTCATAACACAAACTCACATGATTGGACGGCTCATCATCATTGTTCGGTCTTGCCTGCTCCTCACAGGTCGCCTCTCCTCGATGTTTTTTCCTGGACGCAGCCATATGAATCAAGTCTTGCCGCGCTGACTGCATGCAACAGCAATATAGTTTTTGTTTTTTGCATGAGCCAGACATGAATTTGTATGCTTTGAAATGCCGAGGCCATGCTTTGGCCGCACTCATTAGGTCATCTTCCTTGCTTCCATTCGAATTCAGCTGTATCAGACAGGATTGGTTTGACATGACACGAATGTTTTCAATGAGTCTGCCGACAGATAGTTTTTCTGCGGTCAGTCATGCAGCCGCCCTGTGGTGTGGCCGAAGGCACATCTGATGCCAGGGTGTCAGACTTGAAGGAAGCCTTGGTGCAGAAGGGCAAAGCACTGAAAGCGGCTTGTCGGCAGAATGCCAAAAAACGGAAAAGGTTGCACTGTGCCGGCCTTGGAGTGGCAGCCCGCAAAACTGCGGTAGCTGTTTACATGCTGTCGAATTTTAACATGGATTTGACTCTCCACATGGCTTGTGCTTTGACAACGATATCCTATGGCAGCAATGGGTACCCCACGGCAGCTTTGATCCAAGAGATGTTGCTGACGACGCCGCTGCCAGATTTGACCGCTTTGGGTGACACAGCTTCACGCAAAGCGCAAGCCTTCCTGGCCGAAGCAGCCACGGAGCAGTGGGTCTATGACTGCAATACGAATCATGGTCAAGCACCTTCTGCGATGGACACGTTTTTGAAGTGGGAGGAGGCCTTCCATGGCCAGAAGCTGGACATGGGTGTGCCAAACAAACGCATGGTCAATAAGTGGGTGCAGCGCTGGCGGGCTCGGTGGGGCGTCCGCCGGAAGGTGCTGAAGCAAGTTGTTAGCAGAGAGCCCGCTGTACTGCGCGACAAGGCGCGGGCCAGCCAACTTACAACATTTTGTCTTCTTTTTTTGGGTTGGGTGGCTCCATTTTTGGGGCCGGAATGTGGCCCCAAAAATGGGTCCCCCTCATGTTTCATGCCTGTATAAGCCTACTTAATCCCGGTTGGGCGGTCCCATTTTTGGGGCCAGAATCTGGCACCAAAAATAGGCCCCCATTTTCAATCAATTTCTTCCCTCGGAATTATATTTGGGGAACCTATATATAATAAGGCTTTGTCTTTCACTTCCTGCAGCGCTTGAGCAGGTCATGACATTTTGGCGGACCATCTGCTATTGCCACAGCAGGTTCGCGGACAGGGAGCTGCTTTTTATAAATCTGGATGAGGCTAGCGTCGGCCACACCATGACACCGCCTATTGGATGTGTGGCAAAGCCACGGACAGCAGGTGGCAAACAGCCGCATGCACAGGTGCTGAAGCAACATGTTCGAGGTGCGTGGACTTATGTCAGCGTGATTTGCAACTGCAAGCACATCCAAGGGAAGTTCCCTCATTTTCTCATTGGCACCCAGGTGAAACTCACGAAGAAGCTCTTGCGCGCCCAGCGCGCTTTGCCACAAACTCGTTTGCGTGTTTTGCGGCAAAAGTCCGCTTGGACCTCTGCTGCCAACAGTGCCCAAATTCTCAAAGAGATCGCAGAAGTGCTGCAAAGTTTTCCGTCAAAACAAGGCGTTGTACTCCTTGATTGTGCGCCGGCGCAACTGCCACGGCAGGTCATGGCAATGGCACGCAAGTGCAAGCTGCAGCTTGTATATATCCCAGCGCAGACAACGGATTACCTACAGCCGCTTGATCTGCAAGGCTTCTCCCCTTTTAACCAATATTTGAAAAGGAAGCACCAGGAGTTGCGCTCATATTCAGAGCATGGTTTAGTGCCTCCTCTGGCCTGGCTATGGCAGTGCATGCAAGCCCCACACGAATTTTGGGCAGCTCGGCAATGGCAGAAAAGCTTCGATGCAGTGGCCAGGTCAAGTGCACAAAGCGCTTCAACACTTGATGGGTGCAGGGGTGCCTTGGCCTGGGCCTGACAGGCCGACACCCCAGCAGATGCAGTGCGTTTGGCCAGCGCGACGCCAAATGGCGCACGCGTATAAGGCTCTTTTTCTTTGATGCTGCCGCTCCGGGTGGATCCAAAAGATTTGCAGACGTGGGTGGCACTAGAGGACAAAGATTTTTTTCCATAATACTATGGGGGTACATGGTACGGGAGCCCCTTTGGCATCACTTTTCAAGCCCCCAGTTTTGGGCCCCCACCGGCCATGTTTTGTCACACTATCTTCCAGTTGTGCAGTTTGAGAAAATTGGCATGGAAGCTGTCCAGACGGCATGGCTTCTGCAGCTAGCACTGCTCACAGCTCGTCGCAGAAAACATAATTTGACTATATCTATAGCCATGTCGTCTGCCGCCGCTGGTATGGAAAGGGATGCTGCGGAAGGTGCTGCTGTAGCCCATGTGCCCGGGATGGATGACCGTATAGCTGCTTTGAAAGCTGAAAGGCAGGCCTTGAAACGCCAGCTGCAGCAAACCAGTCGAGAAGTCAAGGCCCAGGCTGGTTCAATTTCATCCTTGTGTGCCATGTTTGTGTTGGTGAAGCTGTATTGACATTCCATCGTGCCACTTGCACCTTCATCTTTCCCATCTCAAGTTTTTTTTGGTGAAGCTGCATTGCACCTGCATCGCACCACTTGTACTTTCAATCTTTTTGTTTCAGCTCTGTGCCAGGAGAAAGAACGACGCAGAGTCCTGAAATCGGCGGGCAAACTGAGCACCCAAGACCTCTCGTGGCTCCTGGCCTTCAAAATGACCCGTCAGCAGTAGCAGCTTCTTCAAAACTATATGTCTCACTGAAGCACTTGTGACTCCTGTCTCCCGAGGAGTCAGCAGCAGTTTCCTCAAAACTATATGTCTCACTGAAGCACTTGAGACTGCTGTCTCTAAAGGAGTCAGACAGGAATGTGGTGAAGTCACACGCGGCAGGTTACCTAACGACTGCTGTCTCCCAAGGCATCAAAAACACGTTTTTGCGTGCTTTGGCACCTGTTTTTGCTGTGGCCCCAAAAAACTACTAAGGATACTTCCAACCATTTTCGCAGACTTCGTATTGGCACGGCAGAGTCACAGCTCATGCACGCATGAAAAACTACTAACCCGTGAAATTGAAATCACAATGGCTTGGACGCAAAACTACTAAGGAATTCTGCCAATTGAAAAGAAATAGAAGAAAGTGTTTCCTTTTTTGTCCATTGAACAATTCCTTAGTAGTTTTGCCACCGAGCCAATACAAAGTTTGAAATTCCCCTTAGTAGTTTTTACACAGAAGCATAGTAGTTTTGCGGCAGAGCCAATATAAAGTTGTGACATCGTGCTTAGTAGCTTCACACGGAAGCATGCAAAGATTGACATCGCCATTTGAACCTTTTAGCCTTGCAGCTACGATGTGCCAGCTGCAGTGCTGGTCTGTGTTTCTACCTAATTACTAATTCAAAAGCCAACGGCCAGTGAAGCATTTCATCTTGCAGCTGTGATGTGCCACCTGCAGTGACGGCACATGTGTTTCTTCCTAATTCAAAGGGCCTTTCCGGCCACATGTTGGCCCCCCCCTGCACCCCCCGGAATCAAGGTTGACGAAAATGTCTTGCTGTGAAGACCTGACGCTTTGGAAGTTGCCTGCTGCAGTGATTAACACCAGGAAACAACATTGATCCTGGGGGTGCGGGGGGGGAGCCGCTGCTTTGACCCTATACGTGGGGCCTCGTGCTGTGTGCGCAAAAGGTCTGAATTTGGGGTCGCTAACGGACGCTGATTTCAGCCCTCTTCATTGAGGGCCCTCCTTGTATATATATATATATGTGACTATATGTCTATAGTTCGCCTGTAAACCACTTTAGAACTTCTACATACTTATACCTCAGGGGCATCATTTTGTAGGGAGCCTGAGGAGAGTTCAAGCAGGATGAAACCAACAAGAGGAAGTTGGTTGAAGGGTTACAAAAGAGATATAACTATATAAAGTAAAGCTCGCACTGGCTTTTTTCCAAAATTCTTAGTACACCTTCAAGCATGGTTTTTGTTCAACCATAGTTTCCCCAAAATACCATGGCTTTTCAACCATAGAAATGCTTTTTTCCATGAATCTTGTTTGGGGAAACTATCAGCCAATTCCACTAGATGATCCTGGAAATCCCCCTGGATGGTAGGGCCCAACCATGCCCAACCCCTCTGAAAAATGATGGATTTGGTGAGTTGGGATGATGACATTCCCAATATTTTCTGGAAAAATTTAAAAAAAAGTTCCAAACCACCAACCAGTGACTATAAATTTCAATGGAGGTTGTACTTGGAATATCATCTACAAATGGTGAAGTTCAACCACAAAGGAGGTCACTTTTGAGGGGACCGTAGTGGACAGGCCATATCCATCTTGTTGATCCATTTTGTTGGGTGGTAAATACCGAGTTTTTTCATCATTGAGGGTCCAGGCAGACACAGTGCCATTGGTGCCATCATCTGCAGTTGCTACCACCTCTGGCCCCAAGCCATGAACATTCTCACACTTCCCCTGAGTTTAGGCGATGAAAAGACTGAAAACTGAGTTCTTGCTGTTGTTTCAGTGGCCAAAACTTGACCAATTGATGAAGCCTGGCTTCGTCTCCAAGGCCTTACCTTTTTGCAGTTTTTTCTTCACCCCCATCGGTTTCGAGTCATGGACCCCAAAATGTTTCATCCAAGTGGTCAGTTTCAATGGGGGATGGTTGAAAGATATACTCCAACCAAAAAAGAAACACCAACCTTGGAATGGAACTTCAGGGAACAATTCAATCGGCTTTGTCTGAGCAATGCATGATGAATTACGCAAAACAACGCCATCATGTCATAGACAAAATATGAGAATAAAGCATATAATTCATCCGAAAGATGTGGGGCACAGTGCGGTAAACTAACATGACTATGGAAAATCACCATTCTCAATAGGTGAAATCAACTCTAAATGGGCCAAACACTTGTTAGTTTACCAGAGGGCACTTCCCTTTAATCACCATTGAATCACCATTCAATTACCATTTCATCACCATTTAATTCTGCTTTTTCCAAGTAATCATCTTTAGTAATTTGTTACAGTTCGCTATTGGAGCCATGGCCCATAGAAATAGTTGATTTACCCATTAAAAATTGTGATTTTCCATCGTTTTTTGTTAACGTGTACCGGCGGCCGGGTCATCACCTTCCCTTCCCGTGGCCGAAATCTGCGTTTTCTCCTCCATCTCGGGGATGCGAACCAAGGAATTCATCTGCTTCATCACCTCCAAGTACCAAAGGTTGGGTATGTGGCTTGGCGCACAGAAAATTACAATAACTAGGATTTATGGTAGTTATAACTATAATAAC
Organism: Cladocopium goreaui; assembly: GCA_947184155.2. Classification (NCBI taxonomy): domain Eukaryota; class Dinophyceae; order Suessiales; family Symbiodiniaceae; genus Cladocopium; species Cladocopium goreaui. The sequence goes on from CAMXCT020001113.1 coordinate 491,371, forward strand.
TATAGTTAGATTGAGTTATAAACCAACTTATAACGTTTGGGGGCACCACATTGTATGTGGCTTCTTCTCAGGAATTCATCTGGTCATGCGTTTTTTTTCGGATTCTGGGACCAAAAGTTGGGGGGACTACCTAGATGGGCCATGGGATTTTGCCGATTCCTGGTTAGTCACAGGGGATTTGTGACCCTCAAAAAATCCCAATGAAATAATCCATTTACGAACTAGTTTTCCCTAACTCCATGGCCCATCTAAGTATATCCACATAGGTCGTGAACATGTTGGGTATAGTGGATCATTCTATGGATATAATGGGTATAATTTGGAGAATGCATTGGGTATAGAATGACAAACAGTTTGGTAGAAAATGGTCATTCTATAGCCAAGTGTCATTCCATCCATAGTATATTGGGTATATCAACTCATATTGGGTATGTATGGTAGAAGATTGTCATTCTATACCCAATGTAGTGATTGGTTCGCCACGATGTGGTGCCCCTCCACTTATGTGCGTTGACTTGTGTTGACCCAGCTAGTTATAAATATGTCCACTCTGAACCCGATTGATATTAGTTGTAAACCACTTCTGCAATACGTCCCCATTAAAACCCATAAAATGGTTGGTTTGTAGTCTTATTGATTAAGATCCATTGAATCAACATAAAATCGTTGTTTAAAATACATTGAAACCCTTGGTTTACCTTTTTTCAACACAATTCACATAGTAGATCACCATAAATCACTACTAAATCACACTTTTCCCCAGCCATTATGATATCACCATGATATCATCTCAATCATATCACCATTCATCACCCTTAAATCCCACTGAATCACCATTTGTGTTGGGTAAATTATCATTTAATTCCATTAAGCGCAAAAAAATCCTAGTCAAGTCCCATTCAAGCCCATGAAATCACACTTTCCTCCTGTATTCCTAGTAGAAATCCAAATTGAATTCCCAGCAATTTCATCATTTTTTCATTAGAAATCCCACCAAAGCACCATGAATTTCATCATTTTTCATGATAAATCCCAGTAAATCACCATGGATCTTATCATTTTTCCATATTTCCCAAGTGAAATGGTGAAATCCTCATGTTTTGGCTGGTGGTTTCAACCCCGAAAAATAACACATATACCCTCTGGTAATTTAACATAGCTATTGAAAATGGCCATTATAAGGTATTTTCCCATTAAAAAGGGTGATTTTCCAATATTTTCCATAGTTTTTTGTATGTTTACCAGAGGGTAAAACATGTTCCAAACCACCCAGTTGGTCACCAGTTGTTGACCCAAACATCCCCCCCCGACCTCGCCTCGGTGGATTTGCTCATGGAGTCACTGAGCCGCATGGTGGCCGCTGTCGTCTCCAACTCCGCAGCAGCCTCGATGAAAACTGGTGGCTTTTTAGGAGGTTTCCAGCTGGAATTTTCAGGGAAATTTATGGGAAAATTATCATTAAAAAACATCATTGAATCCCCATAAAATCATCATTAATCCATATCAATCCCATGAAGAATCATCATCTGGTTGGTGGTAGAGCCCAACCCCTCTGAAAAATATGGGTTCGTCAGTTGGGATGATGACATTCCCAATATGATGGGAAAAATAAAAGTCATGTTCCAAACCACCAACCAGATAGGGTTTTATATGGTGTTAATGTCAAAAAACACGGTTGAACTCATGGGTTTTAATGGGTTTCATAGGATATTACTCGGTTTTTTTGGTGGTGATGGGATTTCTATTGGATTTGATTGGGATCTGTTCGGATTTATTTGATTGGAACTCATGGCGATGCAATTGGCATAAAAATGGTGGCTGAATGGAATTGAACCGAAAAAGATTTTAATCAGATGCAACCAAGAAAACTTGGGAATTACTATTTGTAGGGGATATTTTAGGGGATAGAACCAATCAAGAATTTTCCAATGAAACTAACCATCAGATGATTTTCCAACAGCTGTTGTTTTTTTACCAGCAAGGCTATAGGGTATGAATTGGATTTGAGCCCCGTCACCCATCTCATTGTACTAGCTGGTTGTTGCTATGCTGGTTAACGATTTCCCTACTATGGGTGTTCATAATCCACAATGAATTAGGTAGTATACCCAGTGCCAATCTTAGATACTCTGCAAAAAATCGAATTCTTAGCTGGTTAGTAGATAATCCCATTGATACCGCGAGTCGGACTGCGTGTCAACGCAGAACACAGCAACCCCGGGCCGCAATGGCGAGAGGCTGGGCAACTCAGATGCATACAAAGACTGCACATTCAACACTCGTGAACGCACAACTACGAGTTAGAAATGAAACAAAAACATGCCACAAATTAGTCTTGGCTACGGCACTCGGACAGCATCTCGTAGCATTACACATTCTATCCATTGCTGTTCCAAGTACCAACCACACCAAAGGTCCTCAGAGTATGCATCCAGACACAGGGCCGCCTGACCGATTCTGTTCTAAGGGTATCCATATCCTGTCCGTCAACCCAGCTCGGTCATTTGCCTGCGGAAACGCATCACGACGATCAAGGGAAAGATTCCTCTGGCTTCCAAAGTTCAACCATTGAATAGCCCATGCGATAAGTTCCAAAACTTGTGAGCCTTGAAATTGGACACATTCTCAGAAAACATAACTCCAGAACGGAGCAATGCGGCAAAAAACATGGCAGAAACTTTCGACATCCCTTCTGATCTTTCAGAGGACCAAGGGCTGCATCAACCAAGAACCGAGCGGGACACGGCACAGACAAGGCAATCATTTCCAAGGCAAAGGCCCTCCAAATCCAGTAGAGAGAATTGACCCTGGCATTCTGGACCGCGACAGCAACATAATTCGAAGTCGCCCGTCAACCACCGCACCCAACAGAACACATTGTGAATTTTCAGACAAAGCCTGATCCCACTGCGCATTGGTGACCACCACCTTGACATGCATCTAGCTTCTGGGGCGCATCCGCATTCACTCAAATTCATATCCAGAAAAGTCTGCCTCAAGTAGTGCGTCATCCATGACATCGCCTTCAACCGAAACTCCAGCTTGATTCATAGATACAACATTGGACATGCAGAAACTGTAGTCATCCCATAACTGGCACAAACACACCAAGGACTTCAAGCACAGTTCTGCAGCGAAAGGCATCACCTTAGCAACTGCTTCATCCATTGCGCTAAAACCCCTGGCCCAACTGGTTGGGGTGTGCCAACCCCATAACGGCCACGCCGCGTGAAGGCTTGGGCCGTGTGGCTATCCCATTGATACCAAAAGACTAAAGGATTAAACTCCCCATCTAAGATTGACCTAGTAACTCCCAACAACTTAACCAATCAACCAAGGTATTTTATTCATGGTTCTTTGACCGAGACCAAAGTCATGGTGATTGCTAGTGGGATCTCACTTCAACTGACACTGTGAGTCGTATTGTATGGGATAAATGGGAATTATATCGTAGTTCTTAAGTGACTATAGTAGTTATATTATAATTATAGCTGATCATGGGAATATGCCGGGAGGGTGAAGCCTCCATGGCTAGCGAGGAGATTTCTCAGCCAGCCACCTTTGATAAGTATATATATATATAGATTAAGTCCAAATTTTTAACTCCCATGAAATCAGCTAAACCATAGTTAAACCCCATGAAACCCTGTGAAATACCATGGTTTCATGATTCAATCACCATCAACTCCCATTAGAAATCACCATTTTTCTTGCGGTAAATCCTATGAACATCGGGTCGCCCGGGCGGACTGCATGATGGAGCGGCTGGTGTAGAGCCGCGCCTTAAGGTGGGCTCAAGAAATTTAACTCAGGTGTCTAGGGTGTATATTATGATGGATCTACATATTATATATATAACGAATAGGGGGTTCTAGTGGATCTAAAAATGATACTTAGAATTATGATATGTTTTAGATATATACATATTCTAGTTCATATTTTTCTAATCTAACTAGGGGTGGCTTTCTCATGGATGAGTATGTATATTTACATATATATTATGATGTATATATATATATATATATTATACGTACATATGTTTCGATGGTGTGCAAACCCAAAAAATGGTGGGGGGCGATCCTCTTTTTGATGGTGCAGTTGATGTTATCTTCATGGCTGAAATCACAGCCATAAGTTGGGATATACCCGGCATGGTAACATACAAAAAGCTATTGAAAATGGCCCAGTCGAAAAAGTTGTTTTACCCATTAAAAGCATAGTGATTTTTCAGTTCGTTATGTAAACGTTTACCAGAGGATAAGCCTTGTGAATATAGCCATATACCCACGGTTACTACACCAGGCGCCTCTAAGGTTACCTTACGCCTGGTTATACAGTGGATAGTGAAGGTTTTTCATACAGCAAGTGTTCCGTAAATCAACATCCGTAAAATCACCACAGCCAATAGTGATACCCTCTGGTAAACATACAAAAAACTATGGAAAATCACCATTTTTAATGGGTAAATCCACTAAACATGTGGTATTTTCCATGGCTATGTGAAATAACCACGTGGTAATTGAATAATGATAAATCCACAAGTGCCATCACCACATCCATCATCATTCATCAATATAAATAGATGATAGTCACCACATGGTTGGCGATTTTCAGGTGGCAATCATTCCATGAGGAAATGGGGGGACCCCCAGTTCTCATCCAGCTATTCGATTGAGATTTTCCACTATACACCATCCAGCGACTGGTATTGGGGTACCACCATTTTAGTACCACCATTTTGGTACCACCATTTTAGGAAACCAAAAAAAAAAACGTGATATTCCTATTCTGCTGTTTCGGTCATGGTCATGCCCAGGGCTGTGTCGACAAAAGCCCACTAACTGCGGCACTGGCGATATATCCCCACCATAACCCAATTATGGTTGGATTACACTCCCGTAAATTAACAGTTCGACCCTGCCAGATAGGGCTTGGACGATTTGTTTCCACTCAAAATGGTTGATTTTCAGGGTCTGTGTTAATTTGCCAGAGGGTAAATACCATGAAATCAGCATGTTAGAGCCACTTTGTTTGTCTGCCGTGTTTGGCCTTTGAAAAGGGCGAAAAAAACATGAAATCACCAGCTTCGTAGGCTAAATCAGCATGTTTCATCCCGTTGGATCACCATATTCTTGTTTAATTTCCATTTACCCTCTGGTAATTTAACATAGCTATGGGAAATCACAATTTTTAATGGGAAAATCCACTATTAATGGCCATTTTTAATAGCTATGTTAAATTACCAGAGGGTAATCACCATTTTTGCTAGCCAAAATGCCATGAAATCATCCTTTCGCTTCCCCAAATCACCATTAAAAAAAAAAACAACCATTTCGATCCCTATGAAAGCACCATCCGTCAATCCGTCGCGGCCTTGCCCTTGCCAGAGCGGACCAGAGACTTAGCCAACATCCTGACGAAGCCATGACTGTCACCATGGGATTTTGGAATTTATGAAGGATTTATGGAGGATACCATGAAATTACCATATGTTGTTGGTGAAATTGGATGAAATTACCATATTTTGTTGGTGAAATTGGATGAAATTACCATATTTTGTTGGGAGGTAACCAGCAATCTGGGTAAATTATAATAATTCACCAACCTGAATCTTGCGGCCATAAAAGGGGATGATTCCTCTATAAAAACCAGGATTCCAGGGTTCGGGAGAACAGGGTTCGGTCGTGATCAAATTTACCCAAATTTTTATGGAGGATACCATGGAAACTACCATATTTGTTCTGGTGAAATTGGATGACATTGCTGAAATCCCTCGGTTTGTCATGTTTTTTGTTTGTTGGCTAAATCGACAAGAATGCCGTGCTTTGTTTGGGGGGAACCGGGAAAAAATGGTGAAAGGGATCCAGCCAATCTTACTGTCCAGTTTGATCTATCAGTGAAAATAGTGAAATGATTAATCAGGTGACATCTAATATCTGGTCATTTAGATGGCAAAATGGCAAAAATGATGGTTCAATGGGACGAAATGATGATTTAATGGGAAAAAAACAATACTAGGATTGAACCATCAGACATGGTGATTTCATCGGGTTTTGCCAATGGCATTCACTGGTGAAAAATTCACCAACCATGATGGGATTTCATGGGATTCAATGGGGAAATCGTCTATAAATGGAGGACTTTCCATTGCCAGAGGCTAACATGGTTAAAAATGGTGCTACAATGGGGTATAATGGGAAGATTTCGATATACCCTCCGGTAATTCAAAAGTTTGAGATGGAAAATCATGATTAAAAATCATAGGGAAATCATCGAACCTATTCTTGGCCATTTATAGATAATATATATATATATATATGTGTGTTAAATTGCTGGGGGGTAGTTCTTGGTCTCATATTGATATGACTATATATATATATACCACAGTTATTTATATTACAATTTCACAATTATTGCTTAGCTTTTGTAGTCTTAGATATGTTGACTTCTTTCTAGCTGGTGTAGTATATACATATAATATATATATATACATCCATTGTCCATTATATTAATATCCATTTATAGCAATAGATTGGGTAGTATACAGCTGGGATAGGACGAGATCAATGGATGCATTTTTGGGGGGGAAACAGTTACCTACCCGTTACCTTTTACAGGATTTCATTTGGAACATTTAGCAAATGAGTGTCATCACTTTGCCAATTTTTGTGTCAAGTGGGATTCTCAGCATCCTAAAATTCTCGAAATGGAGGTACGTTAGTACCATATTTTTGGCCAGATTTTCTGGGGATATTCTCTTACAAAGGCATAAAAAATAGGCCATTGATGTAGTGTTTTCTTGTAGTTTGTTCTATGCTTGTCTATCAGAATCTCGATCTTCGATGACACCACAGTAACTTCCAGCTTTACATCTCTACCGTTGGCTTCTGTGCCAGGCGGGGGAGAAATTTCTGTTGAAAAACCACTCTGTGAGAACTTCGCTTAAAGAAGCTTGCCAGTTTCGTAGAACCTGTTCCTCTGCTGAGCGTGCTTGTTGGGCTGGACTTGATAGTTATAAGTACGTAGTTGTAAGGTGGTTTCTCTTCACCAAATCTCTAGATATGTTCATCATTGCCCTCTGGTAAACTAAATTAACTATGGAAAATCACATGTTTTTCTTGGGTATATCAACTATAAATAAAACCAACTTTCTCAACCAACTATTGAAGTACCACTTCCAACTGAGTGACAACACTCAACTGCTGCTATCCGACTGTACCCAACATTTTCTGGCTGAATATCATCAGAATTCACCAACCTGAAATGTATGTTTTGTTTGGGATAATTCTTGCAGCATAAACAATGATAATCATGTGCTGTGTCGCAGTGAGGTCGTTATGATCCCCACTTTGGGTAGGTTAAACCATCCTTTTCTGTTGCTTGGATGCAATGAAACTCTCATCTGTTGCTAGTTTAACCCCCCAACGAAAAGAAAAGAACACATCGGTACTTGGGTGGGCCATGCACTTACAGCATATAACTGGTTAATCAGGTATCCCCCTATCAATGGTTTATAATTAGGTGAGTTCACCCACTAAAATTAACCAGTCAACTAACTCCGTGGTTGGTTCAGAAGGATTCCATTGTGGATGATGATCCCGAAAAATACCTGGTGATATATCCCCCTATAGCAACCAACCAACAAGGTTTTTTTGCAGCCACTGCGAAAAAAAAAGGTATCCCCCTGCTCCAAAATGCTCCAGAGACCCAGGGTACAAGGGGGAAAATTGGGCAAATTAAGGGGTAACATTCAAAAAAGAAACGCCAAAAGTGGTTCTCACTTACCATAACTATCATGTGGTTTGGAAACTGTACGAGTATAGCTCCAACTGCTTCCCCAAAATAATCAAAGTAGATAACCATCAGCTCAGCTCACCTCCCTCCACCGTATACATTCGGTTATAATTAGGTATGTCAACTTAAGATCGCATTGAATCCCCATAAAATCATCATTAATCCATATCAACCGCATGGAGAATCATCATCTGGTTGGTGGTTGACCTACCCCCCTGAAAAATATGAGTTCGTCAGATGGGATCATCATCCCAACTATTGGGGAAAATATAAGATGTTCCAAACCACCAACCAGATCACCGTGTTTTTGGTGATGAAAAAAAACTCCCGAAGGTCTCTACCGTTTCCGCAACCCTGCGGCGAACTTTGCCCAGTCTCTGGATGCTCTTGGGATCGCCATTGGCCTTGGCCATGTCCTGGTCCAAGAAAGTTCACGCCACAACAGACAAGCAACAAAACGGAGGAGTTCACCAACAATCATGTATGGCTTTAGAGCCCGGGCAAAACGAGCCCATGCAATTTTCCACAGTCTTGAATTAATTATCAGAAAGACGATTTGCTCATATTTGTCACTAAATTGTCCTTATTTTTTCACTATGTTTCACTATGTTTCATTATTTGCCACTATTGCTCACTATTTTGCATTATGTTTATCCACATTTATTCTTCTCTATTTTTCATTAAGTCTCACTATTTTTCACTATTTTTTCATAATTCTCAAGATTGTGGAAAATAGCATGGGCTCGTTTTGCCCGGGCTCTAAAGCTATACATGAAACAAAGTCGGTGATTCAGTGGGACTGGACCCACGGTTTGTCATACTGATTTCATGGGAGTTAACCAACATTGAGCAACACAATATTGTCATTTAGGGATATTTAGGCGAATATAATGTGATACATAATGATTGTGTGTGTGATACCAGTAGTACCGCACAAGGCGGTGGCGGAAGTTTCAAAAATAGGAAACCTATAGGAGAGTTTGGTTGTTGTGAATCAAGGATGGCAGAGCGAAGCCACTGATGGATTGAAAGGTGCTTGATCTCTCTCACTCTTTCTCTCTCTTTCTCTGCCTATCTACCTAACTACCTATCTATTTTCTATGTATCTATCCAGCTATCGATCTATCTATCTATCTATCTATCTATGTATCTATCTATCTCTCCATGTATCGATCGATGTATCTATTGATGTATCTATCTATCTATCTATCTGTCTGTCTGTCTGTCTGTCTGTCTGTCTATCTATCTATCTATCTTTCTGTCGGTGTGTCTGTCTATCTGTCTAGCCATCTAGCTATCTATCTCATCTACCCAGCTGGCCTCTCTCTCTCTCTCTATCTCTTTCATCTAATTACCTACCTATCTATCTATCTACCTACCTGTCTATCTATCTCTCCCTTTCATCTGTCTATCTGTCTAGCTGTCTACCTGTCTATCTGTGTTGCAGTGTCATTCAGTGTAATGTAGTGTGGTGTAGTGTAATTTAGTGTAGTGGAGTGTACTGGAGTGTAATGTAGTGTAATGTAGTGTACTGGAGTGTAGTGTATTGAATGTCCTGTAATGTAGTGTCTTGAAGCGAAGCGACATCTGAACCTCCAAAAAGTGGTCCGAACCCCTAGTGCTTTGTACATTTTGACGCTACAACGGCATGCACTTTTTCGACATCTCAACTTCCAAAAGTGGTCCGACGCTGGTGTGTTTTCTGCATTTTGACTTCGAAATGTGCTTCGCGCCACAACGACGTGCACTTTTTCAACATCCGAACTTCCAAAAGTGGCGCGAACATGTGGTGCTTTGTCCATTTTGACTTGGAAATGTGCTTTGCGCCACAACGACGTGCACTTTTTCAACATCCGAACCTCCAAAAGTGGCGCCAACATGTGGTGTCTTGTATATTTTGACTTCGAAATGTGCTTCGCGCCACAACGACGTGCACTTTTTCAACATCCGAACCTCCAAAAAGTGGCGCAAACATGTGGTGATTTGTACATTTTGACTTGGAAATGTGCTTCGCGCCACAACGACGTGCACTTTTTCAACATCCGAACCTCCAAAAGTGGCGCAAACATGTGGTGATTTGTACATTTTGACTTGGAAAATGTGCTTCGCGCCACAACGGCGTGCACTTTTACCACATGACAACTTCCAAAAGTGGTCCGTAGCTGAGGTGTTTTGTACATTTTGACTTGGAAATGTGCTTCGCGCTACAACGGCGTGCACTTTTTCGACATCACAACTTCCAAAAGTGGTCCGACAATGGTGTGCTTTGTACATTTTGACTTGGAAATGTGCTTCGCGCCACAACGGCGTGCACTTTTTCGACATCTCAACTTCCAAAAGTGGTCCGAACCTGGTGTGCTTTGTACATTTTGACTTGGAAATGTGCTTCGCGCCACAACGGCGTGCACTTTTTCGACATCTCAACTTCCAAAAGTGGTCCGACCATGGTGTGTTTTGTACATTTTGACTTCAAATGTGCTTCGCGCCACAACGGCGTGCAATTTTTCATCTCTCATCTGGCCAGCTGGCTCCGCACCCGCCGCTTTAGCGAGCCTACTTTTCGACCCTCCGGAGCCCCAAATCATTGGAAAAACACAGTGTTTCGCGACTTTCCTACCTTTTCACGCATCTGCATCTTCTTTCTTCTTACTCTTACTCTTCTTTCTTCTAATCTTTCTCTTCTCTCTGCCTCTTCCCTGCTCTGCTTTTCATCTGTCCATATTGTCGGAAGTTTGACTTCTAAACTTCCTTCGATAATGGGAAAATCAAATCTACAGCCAGTAACAACCAGCAATAATCCCTTCACCCTGTTACTAAACCCCCCCAAATGATAAAAACTAGGGTCCGTCTCCAATTTTGGAAAATTTGCGGTTGGTCAATTTGACGTTTAATTGATCCCCTTCAGAAAACAATTTAAAAATGAAGCCACCATTTGTGGGCTTCACCCCCTAATAATAAAAACTAGTCAGCTCCAGTGTGTTTTTTATTAGGGTCCGTTTTTGAAGGTCGAAAAAAAAAAGAATTTATATTAATGTTTTCACTTTAATATTAGGGGAAAGCTTCGAAATCCAATTTTTTGCAATATTTCAATTAGAATTTAAAAGGAAATTTAATCGATATTGAAATAGAAAAAAATAGTTTTTTATATTAAGGTTTTTAATTTAGTATTAGGGGAAAGCTTCGAAATCCAATTTTTGGCAATATTTCAATTAGATTTTAAAATGAAATTAAATTTAATCAATTTTGAAATAGAAAAAAATAGTTTGTTACGTTAGGGTTTTTAATTTAGTATTGGGAAGCTTCGCACCTTAATAATACCCCCTAATAATGAAAACTACCTGAGGTGTTTATTATTTGGGATGGGGGCTTAGTATAGGGGGAACGGCTTATACTTATACTGCAATTTATATATAATCAACAATCAATTTTAATACAACAATGAATAGTCCTTGGGGTACCAATGGACCATAAAGACCAAATCTTACTGATCTGAGACCGTCTATTTGGTTGATAATTGTGACCCGTACCCATGTACAGTGCATACAGTACAAGTACCTCTGGAGAAAAAAACGTGATGGGATGTCAAACGATCGTCCAATTGTGATTGAAAAAGAAATCGTCCAAGATTTATTTACTATGAAAAACATGGCCAGAAAGACCCACATCCAGAGGGGGCCCCACCTCCCAACTTGTGGAGGTGAGGAAATCCATGTAGTGAATTACAAGAGTATCAAGGGTTATGTATATTATATATATAATATACTGTATACCCATTATAGTAGTGAATTGCTATAGTTCTACCATGATTACTACCATAGTTAGAGCCAAAAAAATCATCCATGGTCTGCCCCAAGATGTCAAGCCCTGAAATGGTGAGGTGGGCTGAGCTGAATCACTGAAGAATTTCAACCAGTTGAACAGATTCTAGATTGATGATCATGCCATCTTGTATCCTTGAGTTGCGGCTGGTGATGATATCCTTTTCTTTTGGTGGCTACCCAATCGTTGTCCCAAAGACTGCATGAAAAATGACTGAAAGCCGTGGGCTCAGAGATCAGCACCTTGATCTCTTTTCGGATCTTATCTTCCTCTTGCTCGATCTTCCTGACAAAGGTGGCACTCAGTTTGTTGGCTAAGTTGGTTCAGAATGGTTCATAACTAGGTAAACTATGGCTTTATAATGGCACGAACTATAGGGTTCATACTTACATAATGGATAATAATGGATATCACTACCCGTCCGGTAATCAAACCTGGCAATGGACAATTCCCTATCAACGGGGAATTTTTAGCTGGGAAACTCATCATTCACGAAATCAGTGATTTTCCAGCCATGTTGGGTTACCGGAGGGCATAGTTAGGTGGATTTTGAACCAACAAACATAACAGGGGGGTAGCATTAATGTCGGGCTGTGACCCTGTGCGGGATGATGGTTGGATTTGGCGCATATCTTCAAACCTAGGATTGCCTTCTCTACGTCGTTGTTCAAAATGTTCTAGTACCCATAAAAGATATGTATCTTATAGCCGCGTATACTTGATTTGAGTATGTTTAGCCCATTCTTATGGGTACAAACTGAGTATCTTCTTAGTTTCAGTTCCGTCTATTAGGTCTTAATCAAAACAAAACTCAGATTTTCCTGGTTCCATTAACACTTCTTCGAATTGGATGAGGAGACAGCAGCCTGGAAAAGAATCCTTTTTTCATCGCTGGTTGAAAGATGCCACCCCGTCCAGTCATGACATCAGATTTCTGCTCCCTTTCAAGTCTTTTTCCAAAGTGAAACAAAACGTACTGTGGATGGAAGAAATCCTGCACCAGTTGATAAATGGTTTATCCCATTGTTTATAGGGTCCCATTGTTTATAGGGTTTCAACCATCCAAGGTGGTCAAAGATGTTCTGCTGAAAAACTTGCTGGTGTGTTCAGCGCGCTAAGAGTCAAAGCTCTTTTGTCGGATACAGGGTAAACCAATCGACCTATTTATATCTGGTTGGTGGTTTCAACCCCTCTGAAAAATATGAAAGTCAGTCGGGATGATTATTCCCAATATATGGGTAAATAAAAAATGTTCCAAACCACCAACAAGATATATATATATATACATATGTATACATAATCCAAAACAGGCAGGACATCAAAGTGTATGGCTACGGTGAATCGAGTCAACTTGATCAACTTGTCTCCCCACCGACCCACTGGCACAGTCAAGTTGGTCTGGAAATGGTACATCTTAGTGGATTGCCTCCCTGCATAGTAAAATGGGTTGTGAAATGCGCGGTGCCGCTTTAACTCACAACTAACACAACTGGGTTGGTGATGGAAAAAACTACGGTCGATTAAGAAAGAAACTTAAGACTAGGGGGCATCACCTGGTATAACCACCGATTCCATTTCCCAAACCATGGGTTGTTTTTTATGTTTGGTCTTGTATCCCCATGATATTCCACTTGCATCCCATCAAACTAACATATATAACCTTGTTGGTCAAATCAGCATTCAATCACCTTTTTTTTGATGAAATCCCATTGCATCCCATGAAATCACAATTTTTCGCCATGGTTAAACCCCATTCAATCCCATCAGATCCGATATTTCATTCCTTAAATCCTGATGAAATCACCATTCTTCATTGCTGAAAAATCCCCTAAATTCACCATGTTGAAATATGTTGAAATCCCATCATGAAACCTCCACTTTTTCCGAGTTAAGTCCCCAATGTTCATAGTTCAATCCCATGATATCACCATGAATTTAGCATTTTTTGTTGGTGAACTCCTCCGTTTGTGTTGCTGATCACCCTGCCCAACCCGTTCCAATCGCCGCCTAATGCTCCGATCCACGCCGCGCACTTCGCTGCGCAGCTTCCGTTGCCAGTCGCGCACCATTTCCTTCGCCGACTCCTGCAGTTCTTGGGGGACTGGGGGCTGGGGACTGGGTGAAGCAAAAACCCTTTACGCTGATTTGATGGTGATCTTTCATGCTCATTGGTGATTCAAGGTGGTGCCCCAGTGTCAGCGAAGTTCGTGGATCAATTGACCAGGGTGTATGGTATAGTTATGGCTATGGCTATAGTAAAATAGTTATAGGGTTGCTCCCAACGTCTCCCAACACCCCGGCCCCAGATACAAGGGCGGTTATAAATTATAAATGGTTAGTTACAGAGGTAAATTGACCCATTTTCCGCCCCCTTGTGGCTACAATTTACTTCTAATTGAGCGGAACAACCTTGAGACAGTTAAGTGGGTTAATAAACCAACACTGGGAGGCAACACCTCGCCTGTTAAGGAATATAACATGATAGAACTCATTTCTTCAGCGGTCAACTAACTCCACAACCCTGAGAAAACATGGGCTGGTGGATTTGTTCCATGATGATCGGGCCACCCATGCGGGCAAATAGTGCCTAATTAGGAAATAGTTAGTTAACTCTAAGGAGAGATGAAAGGAAATGTCAAACAGATGCAGATTGTGCACACAAGCCATATATTTCGTCACACATTCATCCGTTTTTAAAAGAAACACGCCCTTGGTTGAAATTCGTTTCTGAAACAAACTGATTAAACATACTAGATACTTCCCATTTCCAAAAGCTGACCCTGTCAGCTGTATGACTTCGATGACGAAAAAACACACTTGGCCGGCCATCTCAAAAAGCTCACCCGTTTTTTTTCAGCTCTCTGGGTTTGTTTCAAAATGGGGTCGTTACCCAAACTGTTGATTAGCATATGGCTATCCGATGCTATTCGGCCGAATCTGACATACCCTGGCCCTAACCACTGTATAGGCGAAGGAAGTTCAGAAGTCAAACTTCCGACAATATGGACAAATGGAAAAGCAGAGGTGGGAAGAGTCAGAGAAGAGAAGAGAAGAGAAGGGAAGGGAAGAGAAGAGAAGAGAAGAGAAGAAGAGAGAAGAGAAGAAGAGAGAAGAGAAGAAGAGAAGAAGAGAGAAGAGAAGAAGAGAAGAAGAAAGAAGGAAGAAGAAAGAAGGAAGAAGAAAGAAGAAAGAATAAAGAAGAAAGAAGAAGAAAGAAGAAAGAAGATCAAAAAAGAGGAAGAGTCAGAGGAAGAGTCAGAGGAAGAGTCAGAGGAAGAGTCAGAGGAAGAGTCAGAGGAAGAGTCAGAGGAAAGAAGATGCAGGCGTGCGAAAAGGTACAGTATAAAAATCGCAATTCACTCTGTTTTTCCAGGCTCCGGAGGGTGGAAAAATAGGTTGGTAAAGCGGCGGGTCCGGAGCCATCTGGCCAAATGAGAGATGAAAAATTGCACGCCGTTGTGGCGCGAAGCACATTTCGAAGTCAAAAGTGTTAAAAGCTGACGGTCTCGGACCACTTTTCGAAGTTGAGATGTTTTTAAAGTGCATGGCGTTGCCGTGCGAAGCACATTTGGAAGTCAAATGTATAAAACACCTCATGTTCGGACCACTTTTGGAAGTTGAGATGTTTGAAAGGCTAGCGTCGTTGTGGCGGGAAGCACATTTCGAAGTCAAAATCTACAAAACACACCAGGTTCCGAGCACTTTTAGAAGTTGAGATATTGAAAAACTGCACACCGTTGTGGCGCGATGTGGTTTTGCCTGGCAGGCGCAAAGGATTCCGTATACCTTGCCAAAGGTGAGCAAATCGTGAGAATTTTGTAGCAGTTTCAATAACGTTCGCAGGCGTGGGACATTTGAAGATGATCTGCAAAGATGCATTTCGCTTGGCAGGGGCAGTACAAGAGACATGTTCATCAGAGATGTTAGGAGGTCAGGGCGCTGATTTCCTGATATGGGTTGCATTTTTGAGCATGAGACCTTTAGGTTTGCCAAGATGATTTTGCGTGACAGGTGCTGCACTTCGTATGACCTGGCATCACCTTTTCGTGACAGGCGCAGCACTTTAGACAGATGGAGTGGAAAAATCGCAAACAGCATTGGTACGAGGCCATCAGCATCAGCACTAAAGTTTCCATGTTCGAAGCAAGTCTCGCAGAATTGCTGTGTTTTTGATGCTGTCAACTGCGAAAAATGAGGAAGTCTTGCAGAATTTTGCGTCGTTTTTGACGCTGTCAACGTCGAAATTGAGGAAGTCTCGTAGACTTGCTTCGTTTTTGATGTCGTCAAGTTCAAAACTTGAGGAAGTCTCGTAGAATTGCTTCGTTTTCAAGTTTGCAGATTGACAGATAAATAGACAACTGCCACTACAACTACCACTACACTACACTGCTACTACAACTAATATTTATACTACACTAAGTACACTACCCTACACTAATTACATCTAATTACGCTACACTACACGCATTACACTA
This sequence comes from Cladocopium goreaui, assembly GCA_947184155.2. Taxonomy (NCBI): domain Eukaryota; class Dinophyceae; order Suessiales; family Symbiodiniaceae; genus Cladocopium; species Cladocopium goreaui. The sequence goes on from CAMXCT020001113.1 coordinate 507,459, forward strand.
CTACTACTACTACTACTACTACTACTACTACTACCACAACAGCTACTACTACAACTACACTACAGGAATTACACACTGCAGTGCGCTGCAGCTACAATTCAAATACAACTACAACTACAACTACACGACATTGCACAACACTACACTACACTAGTTACATTACATTGCATTACATTACATTACACTACAACTGCAAATGCAACTGCAACTACACTACATTAATTACACTACGCTACAACTACAACTCCACTACACTACAACTACAACTCCACTACACTACAACTACAACTACAACTGCACTACGCCACACTACATCCAGCAGTTGTGGTGAGGTGACCATCGCAACCATTGCAACCACTCCAAAAAACACAACTCCAACCACCTGGTCACCTTTCGATCCATCAGTGAATTCGCTCTGCCATCCGTGATTCACAACAACCAACCTCTCCTATATGTTTCCTATTTTTGAAACTTCTGCCACCGCCTTGTGCGGTACTACTGGTAGTAATAGTCGTAAACTGGATAGTAATACTAAACACCCTAACATATATTAATATATACTGTATATAATTACCCTACTTTCAGACACACCCATCTTTTTTTGACAGATGGTTGATTGATAGTTGGTTGATCCACTCTGGCACTTTTGTTGACTTGCAGAAAACAATTGCGAAACATTGCTTTGGTGGAGCGAACAACTCGGCAATTATCTGCCGAAGCTCTATGGGCGAGGAAACCCTTATGTAAACATGGAGAGATGGGTCAAAACTGCCGCACGAAAACAAATAGAATGGTCTATACATTGATGAAGTGTTCATCATCCAATTCTATTCTTCTTGGTGTCTCTTGACCCAAGATCAAACTTACAAATACTGGAGCTCATCTTGAACTGCAGAATAGTCACCACCATACTGTGGATTGCCCCAGGCAACCACCGATCCATCGGCCAGGATGGCGGCAAATGCGCAAGCTGTGGCCTGTATTTGCTGCACATTCCTCAGCTGGTCTTGAACTGCGGAGCAGTCACCGCCATTGTCTGGATTGCCCCAGGCAACCACTGATCCATTGGCCAAAATCGCAGCAAATGCGCTATCTGTCGCCTGAAGCTGCTGCACATTCCTGAGCTGATCTACAACTGCAGAGCTGTCACCACCATTGCCTGGATAGCCCCAGCAAACCACCGATCTGTCAGCCAAGATTGCCGCAAACGCGCCATCACGTGTGGCCTGAATTTGATGCACGTTCTGGAGCTGATCCTTTACTGCCGAGCAGTCAGCACCAAAGCGTTGATCGCCCCAGGTAACCACTGATCCGTTGGTCAAGATTGCGGCAAATGCGCCACCCGCTGTGGCCTGAATTTGTTCCACATTCACAAGCTGCTCTTGAACTGCTGAGCAGTCACCACCCCTCTCTGGATGGCCCCAAGCAGCCACCGATCCATCTCCCAAGATCGCTGCAAATGCCTGAATTGACGCCTGAATTTGCTCCACGTTCCTGAGCTGATTGTGAACGGCAGAGCAGTCACCACCGTCGTCTGGACTGCCCCAGGCAACCACCGATCCATCGGCCAGGATGGCGGCAAATGCGCAAGCTGTGGCCTGTATTTGCTGCACATTCCTCAGCTGGTCTTGAACTGCAGAGCAGTCACCGCCATTGTGTGGATTGCCCCAGGCAACCACTGATCCATTGGCCAAAATCGCAGCAAATGCGCTATTTGTGGCCTGAAGCTGCTGCACATTCCTGAGCTGATCTACAACTGCAGAGCAGTCACCGCCATTGTATGAATTGCCCCAGGTAAGTACCGATCCACCGGCCAAAATCGCAGCAAGTGCGCCATCTGTGGCTTGGAGCTGCTGCACATTTCTGAGCTGATCTCGAACTGCTGAGCAGTCACCACCCTGGTGTTCATTGCCCCAGGCAGCCACTGATCCATCGGCAAGGATCGCTGCGAATGCACCATTTGTTGTGGACTGAACCTGCTGCACATTCCTGAGCTGCAGTTTCCTCTGTGCACCAAATTCAAAGCCGCCCCAAGCAACGATCTGGTTTCCTCCACAGCACAAAGCAAATGCTCCCGGATTTGCAGCTACTATCGCTCCCTGCGCCACGGCTGTTAGGTGCTCTCCATCTTTCACCGCAGCTTGCAAAGGCTCCTCAGGGTCTGTCAGGACACGTCCCTCCACAGTAACCAGTTTCAGGAAGCCCTTGCTGAAAGTTTTTCTGACCAGAAGTTTCAAGTCCCCCACTTTGGAGTGCTCAGGAAGCAGCAGAGTTTCTCCAGAACCACTCGGGAACGATACATTGATGTGAAGCATGAACGAAGACGATTCCGACACAGATTCGTTGCACTCAGAAGACAATACTATATACCCTATGGTTATTTACTAGTATAAGTATAAGATATATAGTATAAGTAAATCATTGTGTTTATCTGTATATATATATAATGGAAATTCCAATCACAATATATTGTGCAACATCTCGAGCCAGAGGCGCTACCAAAGTCTGCGGAACTGGGAGTACATGATCTTATCATTACGTTACACGGTACACATTGCATTTTACACGGAACACAAACACGTTGCCTGACACGTTTGCAACTACTTACAGAACATATCACCTCACACATCTCAATACATTGCAGTATGTTACATTATCTTATATTGTACATAACACGTTACATGTTGCATGGCATTACATACTACATCACACATCACATTTTACAAGACATTACATACTACAGTACGCATTGCATTACACATTACCTTACACATCACATTGCATATTTTAAGTTACACATTCCGTTCGTTTTTACATCAAATTCGATTCCATTACAGACACATGCGTAATAGAATCTATAGTGGTACTCCAGTGGTACTATAGTGGTACTATCAAACACTATATTACTATATTACCATACACTATAGTACCACTATTCTACTATGTTTGCAAACACATGCATCTGCATAAAGCCATCAAACAGCGAGGGGGTCAGAACAGCGAGTACCCAGAGACCTAAGATCTTTGCGTGTACCCTCTAGAGTAAACGTTTACCCTCTGGTAAACTAACATAGCTATGGAAAATCACCATTTTTAATGGGAAATTCCACTCTAAATCACCATGTTCAATAGCTATGTTTGACATAACCAGAGGGTAACGAACTGGAAAATCCAGCCATTTGATGGGTAGATCAACTAGTTTGGCCACGGCTTGGCCCATAGCTCATTCCCATGAAATCCCATGGCTCGTCCCTTGAAAAATCACCATTTTCCATAGGTAAATCCCATAAAAAAAAAAAACATGAAAAATCACCATGTTCCATAGTGAAACATCAACCTGCCTTCACTGATGGCCTAAATCCCCTGAAATCATCGGTGAATAGGAATGGTCATCAGCCAACCTCTCAATCCGCCTAGGATCTGCAGATCCCTCACCAGTAGCGTTTTTATGGGATCCCCAACAAAATCCACCCGTGATTTTTCCAGGAGGCTACAGATTCTACGATGGATGCTATAGAGAATGAAGCTCTAGGATTTTTGGGGGGCTAAAGACCCTGTCGATGTTTACATTATGGCCAAAAAAATGGTACATTTACGTACCTCCATTTTAGGATCCTGAGTCTTTCCCAGTGATATGATGCTATAGATAATGAAGCTCTACGACTTTTTGGATCAGTTAGTTATAATTCAGTTGCTATGACTGGATGGTGGGATACATCTTCACAAAAGGTTTGTCAAGCCAAACCAGATGCCAAATTCTGGTATGATCTCAGGACTCAAAAAACACCAGTCGAAAACTCAAAAATAAATACCCTCCAGTGTCATCAAACATAACGTGCTGGAAAATCACCCATTTATCTGGGTAAATTATAATATTTCACTGACCTGAATCTTGCGGCCATTTGAGGATGATTTCCCTAAAATAAGCCATGCTTCCAGGCTTCGGGAGAACTGTGAGGTCGTTATAATTTACCCAGACAACCTTGATTGTTCGATTGTTTTTTGGGGATCTTCAAGCTCGCCATGATGACAACGCGTTGCGCGCAACGCGGAAGTTGCAACGAACGAAGCAGAGCCGTTACCGAAAAAAAGCTGTAGACTAGAGATCAATCCATGAACCAAAGATTCACTTGGCAATTTTACCCATTGCCTATCTATAGACAGCCTTACAAATGAAAGCTTTAAGAAAGGAAAATCATCAATGGGCCAGGTTTTCCAGCACGCCATGTTTGATTACTGTAGGGTTTACCAACATTTTCCATGCACGACTCTAATAGGATTTCATGGTGATAGAATGAGGATCAACCCTGTGGTAATGAATTCAACATATAGCTATGGAAATTGCCCATTTAGTTCGATGATTTACCTGTTAAAATTGGTGATTTTCTAAAGCCAGTAGATACCCCGTAGTCTTTTAGATCTTTTAGCCAATTGCTAAATATTGGAATACACAAGATTCAAGCATTACAGTAAACTGTTTGTTCCCATTGCATGCCAATATATCCCATTGAATCACCATGTTTGCCGATTCTTCATGATTACCCTCTGGTAAACTAACATCACTATGGAAAATCACATGTTTTAATGGTTAAATCAACTATAAATTGCAACTTTCACCAGCTATGTTTGACATGACCAGAGGGTAAACCCTGTTTGCCGATAGTTCTTTATTCAGAGGTTGGTCCAGACACGTCCCTGGCAGTTTTACCCAATCCCCCATGGATTGTGAGCATCCACCCCAAATCATCCAAGTATTGAAACAACATGAAACTACCAAGTGGTGACTGGGGATCCCCCATTTTAAGAAACCCCCAAAACATAGTGAATAGTGTACCCCTCGGTCATCAAACGAGGCTGGGAAATCCGCGCAGCGCGCATGTCATGTGTCGCTCCTGTTGTGCTTCTTGCGTATGTCCCTTTCCAAAGAGGTTGATGCCCAACGGCATGGCAACCACAATGGCCGGCCACACGCGCTAACCGCTGTGTGGCAGCTAGACGCAAAATATCACCGCTGTGGCAAGCGCACTACTTGTGTGTAAGGGTAAAATCCCAGGCTTATAGGCTTAAAGTATCTTAAAGTGAACATAACAGTATTCAAAAACTGAATACATACTACATTTAGATCTGATTGATCCTCATATTTCGAACCTTGTGACACTCATCAAAGACCTCAAGACGTGACACCGCGCGCATCGCTTCAACTAACTGCTGTAACCCAGCCACAGCGGCACACTCTGTTCTTCCCAAAATCCTGTTGATTTGTTGGTAGAGTTTCATATAATTAGTATGTGTCTGAAGCGGTGAGTATATCCCCAAAATGGTTATTGTGCTAGGGGAAATGACAATAATAACCCAGAATAACCAATGATAACCATCAAATTTGGGTCGCTAATCCCATCTTCACCATAGTAGCTGCTATGGACTGTCGTCACAGTCATGCTTCTTTGAAAAAAACAAAACAAAAAAGGATAAACAAACTATATTCTCTGATATATTTCTCAATTTATCCAAACATGACTATAGTTAACAAGATAACTCAAACATGACTATATTCTCTGCAACTGGGAAAATGGTGAAAAATCTCAACACCATCTTTTTTTTGTCAGTGTTTAACGTAGATCTTGAGATACAACCATACGATGAGCAGTGTCTGTCGTCCCTTTTGATCCTGGTTGGTTGAGAACAGGATTCCCCTGATGCCTTGTTATAATCCCAGTAAGGTCCCAGTATATTAGCTAGTATAATTTATAACCAGTGATGGCCTATTTGTGTGTGGCCACCCTGGGTATATAGGAACTATATGGGAAAATATAGGAACTATATGGGAAAATATTGGAACTATCAACCAATATGTTGTATAATACACTGATATACACTGGCACTGTCATCAACAGAGGTTTTGATGGTTTTGCAGCCACTGCTGTGGAAAAATCGCAACTTTCCTCCCCACAGCTGAAAGTCCAGCTGTTTCTTTTGTGCCAAGGCCAAAGTTCGCATCGTTCGATGGCGGCCGTCGAAAAGGCGATGTGTTGCTTGATGTGGGGTGAAAAACCCTTAGCAAAACACGTCGAAAACTGGGTTCCCTTGGGAACAACAGACAGAAAACTGCAAAGTGAGGCCCCAAAAGGCCAAAAGGATAGCTAAGTTGACTATTGACTTATAATTTGCTTGACTCTTGAGTTTATGGGGACATAACAATGGTTACATCGATTTTTTAAAACCTCCGGTGGTACCCGGCAGATTTCTCGTCAATTCCCAATCCCCATGTCTTGCCCCAAATGGCCATGGCTGGTTGTGCTTGACTTCGGAACTTTCCGTGAAAAGGTCAAAGTTGGTTCGCCTTTGGTTCACCTCGGCCCACAGAAAATGCTGATGATTTTTGAACCTTCTTCGGGCATCAAAAATTTGGGGGGTCACGGGTCACATCGTTCGTTTGTCCGGTTTCGTCGTCCAAATGGGAGTTGATGAAGTTGGATCATCTCAGTGCCAATTCCAGAAACTGATTTCGGAAAACAAGATCTTACAATTGAAAACATTGATCGATTATATAGCATTTATATCTGATATATACAGTATATATATATATTATATAATATATATACAGTATATACATAATATATATTGGATCATGATTGCTGTAGCGATTCAATTTTTATGTTTCTCTTTGAGAAGCTTCCAGGTTTTTCGACCGGCGACCGCGTCACCAGGATTTCTTCTCACTCACAGGCTGAATCTCCCGGTAAATCCTCATCACCTCAGCGGACGAAAGCCATTTGATTCGGCTCCACATTTCCCGAGGCGGTCAGCGAATATGTTAAACTCCCTGGTGAATTCATGTTCATGATTTCTACCTTTTTAGGATTCTGTTTTCAGGTTGGTTTGCTAAGTTCAGAAACATCATACAACACAGGCAGAGGTTTCGGATCGCCGGTTGACGTTTTCTTGTGGTGGTTCCATGTACAAGTGGAATGATGGCTATCTGGCTATCTTGTGTTCCTCGAAAAAAAAAAACTGGGAGTTACCCTCCTGTGACATGGACATGGATTCTCCATGAGTTTCACATGGGCATGGGCCTTGTGAACTGTTGGCTTTGTGGAAGATATAACATGATATGGTCCTATAATATTCATAGGGTGAATCTACACCAACAAATGCACATAGAAAAAATCCATGACAATCCGTGTTTCATCAGCATTTAAGTCACATTTTTCATGGGGGCCCCACCAGGGGGGTTCACCATTTTTTTCGCCTTGGCCTCCGCGCGTTTTGTCGATGCTCCGTAAAGGGGGATGGCACGAAGTCTGGGTACACCTGCGAAACGAGGAGAACCTGCTCCAAGCTTAACTGGGGTGTAGGTGAACGGGAATATGCTTATGTGATAGCTATAAGATACTACAAGTATAGAATTTCAAGTAGAAAATATTGATTGGTTTCTTGTGGATCTGAATATGTATATATATAGATATATATATATATATGTATATCATACATATGTATACATATATACATATATATACATATATATATATATACACATATATACACATATATATATATATGTATGTATACATATATATATACATATATGTATACGTATATATATATATATATATATTCATTGTGGATATATGTGGATATATATATATACACATGTGTATTATATATATAGTCGGGTGATTTAATGGATGTTAATGGGATTTAAACATATGTTTGGTGGTTCATAAATCCATTAACTATCATCAAATATCTCTCGTTCATCAATCCAGCTAGCCATTTTTTGTCAGCGAACTTAGGACCTATACATACCTAGAGCTCTATAGATAGTCTATAGTCTATAGACTTCTATAAAAATAAATATATATATATATATGTGTATATCCCCTAACTTGCTAACCCAACACTTCGCCAACTTAGGACTGTAGGATGACCGTTGTTTTTTGCTCAGCCTTGAGGATCAAGGAGAAGACCAACATGTGCCCTGGAGGCGACAGAGGAATCCTCGGCGAAAGGAGTTGACGAAGGTTTCCTGCAAAAAAAAAAATCCAATGAACCACTGATTAAAACCATTGATTATAGTGTATGCTGGGTATGACTATATATGGTGTATAGATATATATAGAGATTTTGATGAAATAAATATATTATGATGGGTATGATAGTGTGTATATTCTTGGATGTTTCCTTGCAAACCACTGTGAACATCTATAATTAAATAGATAGTGTATGACTATATTAGATAGTGTATAGATAGATACATAAATACTGATACTGCTTAAATAAATATATGTCTTGCAAATGACCATATAGTGTATGATAGTGTGTGTGTATATAGATTCACATGAATTTTACGATGAGTTTGTGATGATTGCCATTTCAGGTAGCTCAACTTGAGCTACTGGACCATATACGGCCATAGAATTTGGAGTCATGGCCAATCTTAGATACCCGGCAAAAAACTAAATTCTTCTTTGCTGGTGAACGTAGATAATCCCATTGATACCAAAAGACTAGTTAGGATTAGATAAACTACCCATCTAAAATGGACCTAGTATATATATAGTTATATAGGTATATATGATTGTCTATATTATTGTATATAACCAAATCTATTTTTCTATATAACCCATAGCTGGTTGGTGGTATACCTACCCCTCTGAAAAATATGGGTTCGTCATTTGGGATGATGCCATTCCCAATATGATGGGAAAAATCAAAGTCATGTTCCAAACCACCAACCAGTATATGTAAGATGGCGCGCCTCAGGCATCAGCTGGTTTATAAACCCACTTAACTATACCCGCAGAACCTAACGTTCGCTCAAGATGACATAATATGTCTAATTTTTTCCTACGGCAAACAACACCTGTTTCATCCGCGGTCCTCCTTGGATGGACGGTACACACACGGTGTGGCCCCTCGCCACGCGTATGACACGAAATTTGCTTCATGGCTCGTTTCAGAATAATTTGCGGCAACAACCCTTCGCAGGCTTCCTGGGGGTCCGTGAGAAAGAAGGGCCGTTTCGTGCGAGAAAACACATGCTCCGGTCAAACGTCCGGTTCTGTGCGTACCTATAGATACACCTAGCAGAAACCCAATTGCAAGCTATGCTACAAACCACGTTAGCAAACATGAATCAACGATCGACGATAATTCATTGTGTTTCTTGGTGAAACCCCCAAGCACCAACCAGTTCCCAGGAAAGCCAGCACCGAGCATCAGCAAAATGATGAGGAAGGGAACCAGCACCAGAAGGTCCTGTGGCGGTTATCATTTTACATACTTTACTTATATTGTTTGATGCTGCTATATATACAATATATACACAGATTCATATCATTTGTAATATGATTATGCGACATATAAATATACATATACATCTGTATGTATATATATATGTGATGTATATATTATTAATATTATAACTGATTATTTACAATATAACATGCCTACTTAATTATTCATAGAATATATATATATACATGTCATGTAAAGTCATATACATACATGGCTTGTCACAGGTTATGACCACGTAAACCTGAAAAAAATGCAGAAACGGTTTCCGGCATTCCCTGTTACCCTGGTAGAACCCTAATCCTAAAACCATATGGGTATGGATCAATACCTATTAATACCATTTTTAGGGGGATGAACATCCATAAATCCCAGCTATTTTGATGTGAACTACAGGGGTACTATTGGTTTTGACACACTGCCATATCAGTTTTCGAGGCGACGTATTACTTCTCCAATGTCCGGGGCCACTGCTGAGGATTCGACCGTTACAATGTGCCATGGAAAATGGCCGACCTTTAAAGATGATGTTCCCATTCACAGCTCCATTTATAGTGGATTTCCCATTGCTACGTTTGAGTAGGGGTGGGTAATCATTCTTGTATTTCTACATTATTTTACTATTTGCAATCCTCATTGAGTCCTGATCTTGGTCGGTTTTCTACCAGTCATTTCTAAATCCACCCACTTTGCCCTAGTACTCCAAATACCATCTGAGGAGGTGTTTAGACCCCAAAAAACAACTCCAAATACAGTCCCAGAAGGTGTTTGGAGCTATAGGGTTGATTCATCTCTGAAGCCACCAGCCAACCCCTGACCCCTGACCCACGGGAACCCCCGGGAACCGCGATCCTTCACAGCTCTCCGGCAAACGTTGGCTTCTCGCCGCCGCAGTGCGTGTTTCAGGAACAGGACCTGGGCCCAAGGCCATGGAGGGAACAGGACATCCAATAACTATGGTTTATAATTTATAACTCCCATAACTATGGTTTGTAGGTGATATATGTATAGTTAATGGGCTTATAACCAATTTATAACTGATTGATTAGTAAACCCTGGTTGATTAATTATGGTGGTTCCCCCAAATAGTGATTTTTATGGCTACTGAAATGGTACTCCCCCAATTAAACAGCCTAGGGTTTATTAATCCAGGGTTGACATTGAAGGAATGTCCCATTGCTATGTTTGATTGCTGGAGGGTCCAACAGAATTCAATAAAAATATATAAAAATACCCTCTGGTCAACTAATATAGCTATCAAAAATCAGCATCTGTAATAGGTAAATCAACTAGAAAGGTGCCATTTTCAATAGCAAACTGTTAGTCTACCAGAGGGTATGGGGAGAATTTCTGAGAATGACTTCTCCATAACCGTGGGATGGACTGGGTTTCCAACCCTTCGGACCCATCTAGAAATGTTGCCGAACACAGATGGGGTTCTCAACCTACGGCATTGTATCAACCTGAAAATTGCCGGTGCTAAGCCCATGTTTGGATGATTTCCCTTACCAACTGACCATCATTCCAGTGACGTCACGATGAGGACATTATAATTCATCTAGATAGCACTTATGTATTTAACATGTATTCACATGTATTTAACATGTATTTATATACATGTATTTAAATGTATGTACAGTATCCACAATTGAACCTAGTTGGTTCAATAGTCTGACAACACTTGAAAAACCATTGTGGTTGGCAATAAGGGTGCAAAGATATATATAACTGATATATGAAGTAGATTGAAATAGTATCAATATCCAAGACTGACATGCCCAGCTTCCAGCAACCTTGTGGATCACTTTGTTCTTGATCAAATAATCTCGGAAACCCAATGATAAACCCACCATTTGGGAATGATTGAATTGATCAAAATAGTTGTTTGACTTGGGGTGGTGCAAATGGCATGGTCATTACCAGCAAACATATGGAATCTAAGCAATAGTGTCGACATGAACTATAGATATACCTACCGTAAACCATAGTTATTATAGTGCACTAAACCACATTTTCTTGAGGTTTATCTGATCTGTAATGGAAGTGGCTGACAGTCCCGCAACGCGGCGAGCCTTCAAGACAAGCCTCAGGGCATGTTGAAGGTCCTGACCAGGCATAGACCCTGAGGGATCCAAGGGATCCAAGGGATTGGTGGATGTATCTTTCAACATGGGGATTTCCATAGTCATGGGGGATCCCCAAGTTATGCTTGGTTTATTTCCATGGGAAAATCCCAATCTAATAGCTGGATGATTCAAGGCTAGCCCCATGTCAGGAAACCTCCATAGGTACCAATTGATTGATGGGGTTTGAAGGGCTTGGGGAAACATGTACAAGAAACCATCTGGTCAGTCTGGTCGTTGCCCCAAAATCTCGGACCTCACAAGCCTGAACCACCAGTCCCATGATTGGTTTCAGGTTCATTCATGTGGTAAGCCTTAAAAAAAGAAACATCCCTAATATTGCCATACCATCCCCCACCCAAAAAAAAACATAAATGGGGTGGTACAAGCCATCCAAAATTGAAGGTTCATGGCATTGGGTTTTCCAGAACTTAATGGAGGATGAGGGTTCTTGGGGGTGCAGTTCCACTTTAATTATAGGGGACCCATATCCCAATGTGTGGGGCCTATGAAACCCTATTAATAACCATATATAACCATGAATTCCATATTCCCTATTACCATGGATATTCCTATTAATTCCTATGATTAAGAACTCCAACTGCACCCCCAAGTTGCAGGTTATATCGCACATGTTCCCTGCTCAATCCCATGTTTCCATGCGTGCAGAATCCCAAGTTTTGTAAAAAAACCCTTGATGTCCCTATTACATCCGCAATACATTTCCATAAAAGGAATTAAAAGGCTTGGTGTTTTCCCCGTGTTCCATAAGTTTGTTGGGCAAAATTCCATGAAAAACACATTGATACGACTGATATTTTGATGTCTTTCTGGCTAAATGCTGAGTCATCACAGTGTTTCTTACTGGTTCCCACGAAATCAGCAGTTTGGGCGCAAAATATCACTGCCTTGCCACGCAGTTCCCACCCACAACTCCACCTGCGACAGCAGCCGCACACCAGAGGCCTCGATAGGGAATAACGACGATCATCGATTGATGTTAACGGCTTCATAATCCAACACATGCACCTTCCTGTGGAATGACCCAATTGTTTGTACAAGGTGACAACTCCTCTGCCAAGTTGCTTTTGGTTTGATTACTAAAAAAAATGACCCATGTTATCCATTAACATCGTATGATTCCGTACGGACTAAAGTACTGCTGGGAAACTTCGATTGTAGCTCCAACTGGCTTCCCAGGCAATGGACACCCCCAGTAACATCCAATAGCTCCCTCCGTTCACCGCTGGAACTGCACGAATCAAAGATGGCAGGCCTCTGGAAAGCCCCATCAATGAAGGCTGCTGGGAAAACATAGGAAACTCATTGAAATATAGAGGGAGGATGCGGTATTGTCCAGCTTGCCATGGAACTCATCTGCTTGGTGGTTGACCTACCCTCTGAAAAATATGAAAGTCAGTTGGGATTATTACTCCCAATATATGGAAAAATGGAAAAATAAAAAATGTTTGAAACCGCCAACCAGTTTTGGAATCACCAGCCAGCAACCCTTTCCTCAGGCCATTCTCAAAGGTCATTGCAGCCACACTAGAGATACGTGACCTGATCTTGAACTGCAGTTGAGTTCCCACCATAATTCGGATCGCCCCAGGCAATAATGGATCCATCAGCCAAGATAGCGGCAAATGCGCAATTTGTTCTTTGAATTTCCTGGACATTCCTGAGCTGACTTTGCACTGCGGAACAGTCACCACCAAATTTCGCAAAAGGCAAATCCGGACCACCCCAAGAAACAACTGATTCATCGGCCAAGATTGCAGCAAATGCACGATCTGTGGCTTGAATTCGCCGAACATTTCTGAGCTGATCTTGAACTGCTGAGCAGTCACCGCCAAAGCCTGGATTGCCCCAGGAAACCACTGACCCATCAGCCAAGATCGCGGCAAATGCCTGCTGTGTGGCCTGAATTTCCTGCACGCCGATCAGCTGATCTTGAACTCTGGAACAGTCACCACCCGACTTTGGATTTCCCCAGGCAACGACTGATTGATCCGCCAAGATCGCAGCAAAAGCACCACCTCTTCTTGTGGTCTGAAGGTCTTGCACATTAATCAGTTGCCCTTGAACTTTGGAGCAATCACCGCCAAAGTTTGGATCGCCCCAGGCAACTACAGATCTATTGACCAAGATCGCCCCAAATGCACAACGTGTGGTCTGAATTTGCTGGACATTCCGGAGCTGATCTTGAACGGCTGAGCAGTCATCACCCCAGCCTGGATGGCCCCAGGCAACGACGGATCCATCAGCCAAGATTGCGGCAAATGCACCAGCTGTGGCTTGAACTTGCTGCACATTCCGGAGCTGATCTTGAACGGCTGAACAATCACCACCATAGTCTGGACTGCCCCAGGTAACCACTGACCCATCAGCCAAGATCGCAGCAAATGCACCATCTGTGGCTTGAACTTGCTGCACATTCCGGAGCTGATCTTGAACGGCTGAGCAGTCACCACCCCAGCCTGGATCGCCCCAGGCAACGACGGATCCATCAGCCAAGATTGCGGCAAATGCACCATCTGTGGCTTGAACTTGCTGCACATTCCGGAGCTGATCTTGGACAGCTGAACAATCACCACCAGAGGCTGGACTGCCCCAGGTAACCACTGACCCATCAGCCAAGATCGCGGCAAATGCATGCTGTGTGGTCTGAATTTCCTGCACGCCTATCAGCTGATCTTGAACTCTGGAACAGTCACCACCAGACTTTGGATTTCCCCAAGTAACGATCCTGTTCCCTCCACAGCACCAAGCAGCAAAAGCCTGGCTTGTTGTAGCTACTCTTACTGGTTGCACCACAGCTGTTAGGTGCTCTCCATCTTGCACCCCTGCAGCTTGCAAAGAGTCCACAGGATTAGTTAGGACATGTCCCTCCGCAGTGACGAGTTTGAGGAAGCCATGTCCGAATGTTTTTTGTGCCAGGAGCTTCAAGTCCCCCACTTTGGAGTGTTCAGGGAGTAACAGAGTTTCGCCCGAACCGCTCGGGAACAATACATCTACTCGAAGCATTTCAAGCAACACAAAGAATGATTACCCTCTGGTATCCTCTGGTAATTCACCGTAGCTATTGAAAATGGCCCATTTATAGTTGATTTACTCATTAAAAATGCTGATTTCCATAGATATGTAAATGTTTACCAGAGGGTAGTCTCAAAATATCACAACCATTAGCGTCCTCCACGCAGTATCTCGAGCCACAGCCAATTTGTCCAAGTACTGTATTTGATACGTACGTGTTTGCCCTAATTAAATCCACCGTTATATCCCAACAAAAATCACATTAAATACCCCATGAAACCGCATTCATTGAATCACCATTTGCGTTGATATTATTATATATATATATACATATACATACATATGTATATATATATATATATGTATATACAGTATATATCACTTAGAGATCATCATTCTTGTTGGTTGAATCCCATTAACTTCCATAGCTGCAGACATCTGTTCACAGGACATATTACAGGGACAATTAAGAAATCATATCTATGTTTTCTGTATGAGATACTCACATTTGCTGATTTGGGTAGGTTTGCTTGCATTAGCCAGTTAGCAAAAGAAAAAATTAGAAAGGTGAATATTACCAGGAAAAGAATACCTGATTTAAATGTTTACTTATTTTTAAGCGCTTTAAAAAAATCACGTCCCCTTCCTCGACGCATGAGCTCGCTATAGCAATGCTCAGAACTTCCTTGTCTACAAGGTGGTGCCCCCAAGATAGCTAAGTTGGTTTATAACTCCAATAACTATGGTTTATGGCACTTATAACTTATACAGTAACTATACTATTCCTGGGGTTTTTGTTAACCAACGTTCACATCACTGGGGGGCACCATCCTGTATTGTTGGCTCGGGTGAACTTAATCTGGGGTTAGTCACGGGGGCCGTTCGTCCACGATTAATTTACATTGGCGCTAGCCTAGCCTAGGGTAAACCGCTTCTCCAAGATGTAGAAAATGAGAAAGTGATCTACAAATGATCGTGGTTTCTCCAGTTCTATGTTCATCTATGTCATCTATGTTTACAGGAGGCTAGAAGCTACTGAAAGTAGTTTAGTCCATACTGGTCCATACTTTGTAGATGCCTCCTTATGTAGTTAGAACCAATCACTCTTCGTGGGTCCAAGTAGTTGTGGATCTCTGGGTCTCCCCTAACATGGAACGAAATGCAGGATTCTCCAGCGCGCAATGTTATGATGGTTAATTATTCTAACTGATTCTAACTCTAATAAATGTTACAGCATGCATTCATGCAGTCATGCATTCATGCATCCATTCATCCATTCGTTCATTCATCCATTCATCCATTCATCCATTCATCCATTCATCCATTCATCCACTCACCCATTCATCCCTTCATCCATTCATCCACTCATCCATTCATCCATTCATCCATTCATCCATTCATCAATTCATCCATTCCTACATTCCTTCCTTTCTTCATTTGTTCCTTCATGCATTCATTCATTCATTCATTCATTCATCCATCCATTCATCCATTCATCCATTCATCCATTCCTACATTCCTTCCTTTCTTCATTTGTTCGTTCATGCATTCATTCATTCATTCATCCATCCATTCATCCATTCATCCATTCATTCATCCATCCATTCATCCATTCATCCATTCATCCATTCATCCATTCATCCATTCATCCATTCATCCATTCCTCCATTCATCCATTCCTTCCTTCCTTCATTCGTTCGTTCATCCATTCATCCATTCATCCACTCATCCATTCATCCATTCATTCATTGTCTAACGGGTATGAATGGTGAAGTCATATTGTCATAGCTATGTCTGAAATTGGGGTACCGTATACCTCCCAACTATGGCCATTTAATTGGGAAAGGAAGACCCAAAAATCAGGTTGTATCCCCAATATATCCCTATGAAATCACCGAAAACTTTGTTAATTAAATCAAAATGTGTCTCTTTAAATCACAAGTTCTAATAGTTATATACATTTCAAATTCCAATAATTCCCATTAGATTATACAAATCCTATTTTTAAAAAATAACATTGAATCCCATGAAATCCCATTAAACACCCATAAATCCTCATATTTTTGTTAATTCATCATGAAATCACCATTCTTGTGGGTGAAATCACCATTCCTTTCCGGAGCAGTATCCAAGCGGCTTGAAAGACCACTCCACGGCGGATCTTCTGCCAGAAACTGTTCCACGACACCCTCAGCTTTGGACGTCGCTCCGGCGTGGGGGAGAGCTACGAGTTTTCCAAAAACTTCTGGGGAGATTTAAAGAGCAAAAACATGTCTGGTTGGTGGTTTTAACCATCTTGAAAAATATGAGTTAGTCAATGGGAAGGATGACATCCCATATATTATGGAAAATAAAAGCCATGTTTGAAACCACCAACCAGATGTGTGTTTTTCTGATTTAACATGATTCAACTAATATTTGTTGGACAAAAACAAGTTCAAGTAAGTTGAAGAGCAAAAAATGGGCACTTGACTGATTTCCATGATTTAAGCATCGACATATATGAGTGAAAAATGAGAAGTTTCAACAAGATGATGCTGGTGAACCCTTTAAGCCCCGAAAAAAGAAAAAAAATCCACCTTGCCAGACATGGATGATGGATGGTAAAAATTATACCATCAACTTTCAGCCACCACACATCCAGTGTTAGTTAGAAACCACAATGTGGCAGGCATGGGGACCAAAATCGATAGAAATGGGGATATAACATGTTATAACTACTGTAAGTACCTTGAGCAATCTACCAAGGAAGGCATCATTTGCCTGGATGCCAAGTAGTATCACAGCGCCGGAAAGCTTCAGCATAAATTCTCTTTGGTACCCCAAATTAGGTTTTGATTTTTTGGATCTCCCAGCTAGAAACCTCCATTTACAGGGAATTATATACCCTCTGGTAATTTAACATAGCAATTGAAAATAGCCATTTATAGTGGATTTGCCCATTGAAAATGGTGATGTTCCATAGTTTTTTGTATGTTTACCAGGCCGGGTAACCCCAATTTATTGGGTTGCTTCAGTTGCTTCATCTTATCCCTTCCCTACTTGGATCGTCCCACAAGTGGAACAGTTCAGGAACTCGGCTCACGAAAAAGGAGACGTAGACGATCACCAGGGTTTGTTCAACCCCAGTTATAAGTTGGTTTATAATCCCATTAAGTATAGATATATCACATTACATCTTCTATAAACCATAGTGAGTTATTGGAGTTATATATTTGCACCAACTGAACGCGTGCGTTTTCGTCAACGGGCACCACGCAATGCAGAGTGTGTTCAATCCATTCACGACTTGCTGATGGCCATTTCTTGGGGCATCCCCCAATGTTTCCCGGCCTGGTGAACATACAAAAAAAGGATGGAAAACCACCATTTTTAATAGGTAAATCAACTATTTCTATGGCAATTTTCAATAGCTATGTAACAAATTATGATTGTCAGTAATGGTTAGTTTCATAGTGATTGATGAAAGAACTCACTTAATTTCAACTGGGCCATGGCTTCAACTCAGCTATTTTTGTTAAATAACCAGAGGGTTTTTTCACGATTCATCATGGTTGATGGAAAATTAATCCCGTGATTTTCCAGTTTCCAAGCTGAGAAAAATAGCAAACTCTTCCCATTATCCCAGTTTAATCCATTTTAATCCATTTTACATCATTGTTCCTAGCTTGTCTTTCAATAAATCACCAATCTTTATTGATTAAATCCCATGAAAAATCACCATTCTTGTTGCAACAAAAAAACATTTTCTTGGTGAATTCCGTCCTTTGTGATGCATAAATCACCCTGTTTTTTCACCGGCCGTGCTCCCCGGCAGTTGTCTCCTCAGCAGGTTGAAGAAACCCTGACCTCGCGCGTGTTGCGATCCCGGAAGCTTGGAATTCGGTTCCGACGGAACACCAAAAAACGTTTGGAACTATACATCTGCAAATCATAAATATAGTGTGTATATATATATATGTATATATATATATCATTTATTATATATATCGTTATACTATATATATAGTTGTAACCCATTAGATTATTTGGTTTTGGGAAAAAATGTCGGAAATTAAGATAGATATATGGAAAATCGAAAATGTGTATTCATATAATTGATGAGAAATCCTTTGTATTTCGTGGTTGTAAATCTCATTAGGCCACTAGAATTAACTTTATTGGTTTACTCCCATGTTCGTTGTTGGTAGATGTAGGGGATGAAACCACATATGACATGACATGCATATGACTGGGACCATTAAAAATAGGAGTGCTTAATATGAAAGAGCGATGGGATTAATATCACCCTTAAGTTGTATAATGTTGTAAACCCAATAAGAAACTATTCCATTTACTAAGCATGACTGGGGGTCATAAAAAAAAAAACATCCTCCAGAGGTATATCCAACCATAGACCTTTATTGGGGATGCTGACTATTGGGTAAAGACCACCTGCAACATGTTCGTAGCAAGTGTTGGTTTTTGGGAGGAGAATCCCATGGTTAAATCGTTGAGATGCCTCTTGTTTGGTGAGTTGTAGAAGAATTTCATAAAACCTCAAACATGGGGGATGGTGACTATTGCATTTGGTGCAAACCACATTGCTCATTTAAACCAATTTCAATAGTCAAAAAACAATAGAATATAGTATAATATATCATAATATATTATAATATATTCAATATATTATAATATATTACAATATATTATAATATATCATCGTTATCCTCAAACTATCCAAGTATTCTCCCAATATCTGTGTACACCAGCTGAGTATGGGTCACCCAATATCTGTGTACACCATCTGAGTATGGGTCAATGGTTGAGATAGCTTTAAAAAAATGGATGCTTCATACTAGACATAGTCACTATAGTCTAAGGTTTGATCCATTTCCAGTTGTATCCCTATAGCTCCAATCACCTTCTAAGACAGTGTTTGGAATTGTTTTTTTGGGGGTCTGTTTACACCTTCTCAGAGGGTATTTGGAGCGGGAAAAATCATTATTAAAATCAATATTTTCAGATCAATATTTTCAGATCAATATCAACATCTATTTCCCATTATCTATCTATCAATATCTATCATTTATCAACATCTATTTTATCAATATTTTCAGATCAATATCAAAATCAATAATTTTCCATTTAAATGCTTTAACAGTTATAATACCCAATAGTTTTATCTATCCCATTTCTGTTGGCGAAATCATCAATATCCCATTCTGATCCGAGGCGCTCTGATGGATGCGATCCACGTGAAGACCCACGCGCCGGGCGAGGCGAACCTTGGGCGAGGCGAACCTTCAAGGTGGGGCTTGGTTCCCCATTGGTTCAACCTATACCTTGCTGTAGAATCGGATAGTTATATAGGTATGTATATATATATATTCATGTGTACATATATATATATGGTAAGTTATCTTAAATCCCATGAAATCCCAATGAAATGGTCGGTAAAACCACCATGAAATCACATGATCTGGCTGAATTTCAACATAACCAGCCAAGGGGATGATTCCTCCAACATAAACCCCATCAGAAACCGTGATGGAAAACGACGTCATCGGCAGATATCAGCATGGAATTCGGGGGAGTTAATAGGAATATACTGGGTATATACAGTAAAGGAAGATACAAACACAATGGGATCTGGTTGGTGGTTGAGACACCCCTCTGAAAAATATGAAAGTCAGTTGGGATATGTTGGGATGATGACATTCCCAACTGAATGGAAAAATAAAACATGTTTCAAACCACCAACCAGGGATATTGTTGGGACATTGTTGGGATATCTGGGCACAAAAAAAGACATGGAAAGGTTCAAAAATAGGTGTAGTTTTCGTGGGATTGTAGCTGCAATTCGTAGTCATTGATGGGATATTAGGGCTATCAATATCAATAAGAATTAGAAAATATATGAAAATATGTGTTTATGATTGAATTAGTGATGTGTGAGATGATGAATCATGGAAGATGTGTGCTCTTGAAGACGTTAACAGGTATATATGTTCACTATGTCAATTGTGTATATATATATATTCAAATTCAAATCCATTCATATTTTACTTATTCCAAAGATTCATAATGTAGAGGCCTGGACAATCATACGTAAGTCTTACAGTTACCCTCTGGTAAACTAACATAGCTATGGAAAATCTCTATTTTTTAATGGGTAAATCCACTATTTCTATGGCCATTTTCAATAGCTTTTTGTATGTTTACCAGAAGGTAAATCCTATCAAATCCTATGAAATCACAGTTTTCTGAGTTCAAATCCTATGAAATCCTATCAAATCCTATGTTTCCCATTGAAAATCACCATTTCTTTCGCCGTTTCTTTCGCCATTGGGGCGCCAGAGCTCAACTCATCGATTCGAATTCCCGTGGGCTCGGGGAAGGCTTCCGTGTGGCAAGTGACAGTGAGCTCGTTAAAAAAAATGGAAAAAACATAGGAAAACCATGGGAAAATGGTGATTTCCATGAGAATTTATAGCTGATTCATGATAGCGTTCAGTCAGTCAGTCAACTGAAGCTCTCTCAGTTGCTGGTCTCAGCATCGCCCCATAAGTCTTGGACCTCGACATCTGGATCTTGGGATACTCTGGCCGACAGGATATTACCACTTCAATGACAATCACTACTGAACGAATACCCTCTGGTAAACTAACGTAACTATGGAAAATCACCATTTTTAATGGGAAAATTCACTATATATAAATGGTGATTTGTCCATAGTTATGTTAAATTACCAGAGCGTATATACTGCATTCATATTCCAAAACATATTCCAAGTATCCCATTCTTCTTGGTCAATCTATAGTGATTCCCCCGTGAATTGATGGCAATAATCCCACTTAGATGGACCATGGAGTTTCATTGCTGACATTCATCATTTTTCCTCACCATCCACTTAATGATGTTAACAACTATGGATTCTACTAACCATCAAATAATGCCTTGGATCATGGCCAATCTTAGATACCCTGCAAAAAATGACAAATTCTTAGCCGGTGAACGTAGATAATCCTATTGATACCAAGAGACTAAAGGATTAGTTTCTACCCATCCAAGATTGACCTAGTTATAAATGGGGGTTTCCAAAATTGATGGTACCTCCACATCATCCATTTAAATAGGATTTCCCATGAAATAAGCCATCCATTTGGAAAAATACCTCAACTTCAGGAGATCCCCCATAAATATGTTATAATAATTCACCAACCTGAAATAAGGTGATTTTCCCTATTTCAGACGCATGAACATATATTTGAAACCATGGGATGGAATGGGCTTCCAACTGTTGAATGTCGCCACAAAAACATACCCATATTTTCCATTTTGGGGATGGGTCACTAACCAGATTCGCCTAGTGGCACTGTGCGTCTCCAGCATCTGCAACTCGTCCAGATCCAGGCCCCGCACGCGCTCGTCCTGGGATGCTGGGATGTGTTTGTATGTATGTATGTATGTATGAATGTATGTATGTATGTATGTATGTGTGTGTGTATGTGTGTGTGTGTATGTGTGTATGTATGTGTATGTGTATGTGTGTGTGTGTATGTATGTGTGTATGTCTGTGTATGTATGTGTATGTGTATGTATGTGTATGTATGTGTGTATGTGTGTATGTGTATGTATGTGTATGTATGTGTATGTATGTGTGTATGTGTATGTATGTGTATGTATGTGTATGTATGTGTATGTATGTGTATGTATGTGTATGTATGTGTATGTATGTGTATGTATGTGTATGTATGTGTATGTATGTGTATGTATGTGTATGTATGTGTATGTATGTATGTGTATGTATGTGTATGTATGTGTATGTATGTGTATGTATGTGTATGTATGTGTATGTATGTGTATGTATGTGTATGTATGTGTATGTATGTGTATGTATGTGTATGTATGTGTATGTATGTGTATGTATGTGTATGTATGTGTATGTATGTGTATGTATGTGTATGTATGTGTATGTATGTGTATGTATGTGTATGTGTATGTATGTGTATGTATGTGTATGTATGTGTGTGTATGTATGTGTATGTATGTGTATGTATGTGTATGTATGTGTATGTATGTGTATGTATGTGTATGTATGTGTATGTATGTGTATGTATAGATAGATAGATAGATAGATAGATAGGATTAGATTAGATTAGATTGGATTAGATTAGGCTAGATTAGATCTAGATAGATAGATAGATAGATAGGATTAGATTAGATTAGATTGGATTAGATTAGGCTAGATTAGATCTAGATAGATAGATAGGATAGGATAGGATAAGATTAGATTAAATTAGATTAGATTGGATTGGATTAGATTAGACTAGATTAGATTTAGATAGATAGGATAGGATAGGATTGGATTAGGATTAGGATTAGATTAGATTAGATTAGATTAGTTTAGATTAGATTAGATTAGATTAGGATAGATAGATAGATAGATAGGAGATAGACAGATAGATAGATAGGTAGATAGGTAGATAGGTTGATAGGTTGATAGGTTGATAGGTTGACAGGTTGACAGGTAGGTAGGTAGGTAGGTAGATACAGTAGGTAGATAGGTAGATATGTAGATACGTAGATAGGTAGATACATAGATATAGATATATCTGAATATGTATATGTATATGGAAAGAATATATGTATGTATATATATATATATGTATGCAATGGAATGGAATGTACTGTCATGGAATGGAGTGGAATGTAAGGTAAGGTAAGGTTATGTACGTATAAATATATATATATATATGTCATAGACAGGAATGTGTATATATATATACATATATGTGATTGTTTATGATATATTTATACCGTACATATGCATGGTTGAATTAGAATAATTAGCCATTCTTGGGACATGGATAATGCCCTATAAGCTCCATTCTGGAATTGGAATCATTCTTGGCAATGCTATAAGAATACTACGATTTATTTGCATTTCTTTTGAAAGTTCTTTGGATAATTTCCTTTAATTCTGATTCTTGCTGAATTATAACAGTTCACCAACCTGAAAATAGTTTAGATAAAGCCAGCTAAGGGGATGATTCCCCTTCAAAACTGGTAAAACAATGTTTTTAGTAACTGCAGTAACTCCCCAAAAAAAATGTCCAGAAGTCATCTAAATCACTACTTCAGTGAGTTTTAAGCACGCAACTTCTATCGACTTCGCTCGCCCGGGTCCATCGCCTGAGGGTTTGCCTGAAGATAGCTTCGATAGGGAGCCACCTGCCAAGGACCGCAGGGGATATCACCGCTTCAAGCTTCCTGGTAAAAATGGTGATTTTTCATGGAACTTCATGGGAAATTCATGGGCTGCAAAATGGGATTCAATGGGATTGTTCATTATTTTTCATAATTGTTCATTATTTTTCATGGGATAACGGTATCACACCAAGCATTGAAAAAGGGATATTGATATTGTGGCTATATCCTGAGGATACAAAGGAAGATATGTAGCGGGGATAGAATGGAACGTACAGCAATGTGGTGCCCCAGTGAAGGTTTGCTGTTGGGTTCACTATATGGTAGATGTTGAGTTTATGGTAGATATATCGAACGAGTGAGGTAGGTTTATAAACCAATTTACGCTGGCAGCACATGACCAATGACCAGATGATAAATGGTATAAGTTATACCTTTCTGGGCTATTTTTCCTGGTGCTTCATTTTGCTTCTCTGATATGTGGAAATCCATTATTTGGCTGTTACAAGGGAGGGTGCACATCCGAAGGTACACATGTTGGAGGACCCTGGATAAATCGCAGTGGTTCACGAAGCTGACAGGCGAACCTCTTCTGGGGTAGCTACCCCCAACCATAATTCCAGGGGTTCGTAGCAGAGGTTGCTATGAGGAAGTGTTACCCTCTGGTAAACATACACAAAACTATGGAGAATCACCATCTTAATGGGGAAATCAACTATTTTCATGGGTCATCTATACCATAGCTATGTAAACGTTTACTAGATGATAATAACCCTTTAAAAACCATCAGCCCTCCAATGCACCCTGGTCCCTCCAGTGGAAGAAAAATGCTGGACTTCAAATCCCCAGACTCTTAGGGTCACAATCATTATACTACTATATAATGAATAATAATAAGAACAACAGTATATAACAAGTATTATTCTTATTGATTTTTATTTTTGTATAGTAATTATATAAGTATTATTAATCATAATGACGATACTAATAACAATAATGGCAATAATGATATGTGGATATAGTGAATGTTAACATTAGTTACCCCCCAAGTCCCCCAAGAATAGTTGAGTTGATCGAGGCCGTATCAACAGCCAGAAACCCACTGATAAAGGTGTATTAATCATCTACCATTTGGTTATTTGTTACATAGCCATGGAAAATCCCTCATCAATGGAGGTTTCTAGCTGAGAAAATCAATGAAAATCATCTATTTCAATTGGCCATCTATACCATGGCTACCTTTGACATAACCAGATGGTATTTTGGGGAGGGTCACCAAATTGGTGACTCCATGGACATCATCCGTTGGGGCAGTCATCGAAGATCTGTGCGAAGATTCCGCATCCGAAACGGCTGCTGTTGCGCCAGGCAGCTGTTATGAAGGGGTATAGTCATGGCTGAAAAATATCATGTATCAACGTTTCCAGTGGGATTTGACTTCTCAAACATGTTTTCTATCTTTTTGGGGATCATATGTTGATTACTATAAATATTGAATGTTATACAGGATGGTGCCCTCCAGTTAGGTTTGCTGGTTTATAAACCCCATTAACTAGTTCGTTAAATCTACCATAAACAATAGAATTCAGCCACTTCAGCCACATCCTGTAATGTGTTACTGTATAATGCTTATTGGGCTGCGGTTGAATCCTGATGCACGCGGCCTGCTTGTCCAGTAACGCGAACTCGTAAACCAGGAGCTTCAAGGAACGCCCTGCACCAGAAGTTCCACGATGGTGATCCCTCACCAACCGCGCAAAAAAAGAGCTATCATCATCGCGGCCTGTAGGTGATAAATTATGTCCTAAATATGGAAAAAAGACATAGAGCACTACTAGCAGTGATGGTTCATTGATAATGATAGGAAAATATATCAAATGAACCATGATGATCATTGATAATATATCATAATTATACAATAATATATGCATGGATCATATGGATCATTGTTTTTTTCAATAAACGTAGAACAACTGGGGATCAGAAAATTTGCTGGCGGCTCGGTATCCCAGCGTGGTGTTTCTTTCACACCAAAAAATAGGCCCCGTGTGTTGCCCAGACCCACAACTATGATGTTAGATGATGTTACAACTATGCCCTAGTTTTAGGCTTCAAACATGTTGAACATATTTCAAAAAAAAATGCTAAAAAAACATCTGAAAAAAAAAACACATTTTCCAGTCAGAAAAGCTGCAACTGAGTTGCCACCTCTGATTCGGATCGACCTCATATGGGAAATTTAATCACCCCGCTGACCCAACAAGCTTACAATGTGGTGCCCCCGTTTACGATAGCGTTCAGTTGCCGAACCTAAGTGGCTGAAAAACCTATGGTTTATGGTAGATATAACATGATATAACGAACTAGTTCATGGGGTGAATCTAAACCAACATTCACATAACGTTGGGGGGCACCACTTTGTGTTCACAAAAGGAGTTTATGAACCACCAGCAACCCTAGAGGCTGATCAACCATCATTGCCATGGCGTTTTTTTGATTGAATCACTATGCTTCAGGATCAGTCACTTGTGTGGTGGAAAAAGTTCTCAGCCAAATTTCGAACAACGATTCCCATCTGGTTGCCTTGCTTCACAAAGTGGCACTCTGTGGAATACCTAGGCGAGTCACTATGTATCTAAATGTCTAATGTGGTTTAAACAATCATAAACTACCCATTTGGGATGGTTTATTTTCTTGTTTTAACCACATTAATACCTGGTTGGTGGTATACCTACCCCTCTGAAAAATGATGGAGTTCGTCAGTTGGGATGATTATTCCATTCCCAATATCATGGGAAAGTCATAAAATCCATTCATGTTCCAGTCACCACCAACCAGGCATTAAAAAAAAAACATAATTAACCTTTACTAACCATCATTAACCTATGGTTTTCCCAACCACTCCGAAAGGCCCCAGTCTGTCTTTCGGCCTGAAATGTCCCAGTCGGACAAGGTCGCTTGCTGCAACAACTTCTCAAGCTTCAGAGCCACCTCCAGGGACGTCGACGTCCCAAATGTCCAAAGACATGGCTACCCCCAGTCATCCAAAGTCATCCATTTATAGATTGGGATGTTCCATGATTTTTGTTTACCATCCATTTTTATAAAACTATGTTTAAACCACATTAGATATTCCATAAATGAAGCTACCCATGTTTACCATCCATTTTTATGAGGTAGCATCTGGTTATGACATTGCCACTTCGCCATGGAACAAAATCACCATTAAAAAAAAAACGGTAAACCATCTATTTCGATTAGGGCCATCGTAATAACCATGGCGAACTGTTAGTCATAACTAGAGGGTAGCTTATGGAAATACTCCATTTCGAATGACGCGACGACTCGCCGCATGTTGGGTTGGGATTTCAAGCATCCATGCGGTTTTGGTGAAGAGTTCACCATGAATTACGGGGAAAATCATCGAACTAACTGGGCCATGTCTACCATAGCTATGTCTATGTTACAAAGAAAAAACAGCACTGTGTTCACAAATAGCGCCGTTTGGTGCCAGGACACATATCTCCAGTTTGTGGGGCTCCCGGCATAAGTTGGTTCATAAACCCCCATGAAAACTATAGTTATAACATCTTATAACTAGTATCAAGAATCCTAAACCCCATGAAAACTATAGTTACAAGATGTTACTTGCGTATCATATTTCATAGTGAAATTGGACTTATGTTCACCAACTGAACGCGAGCTCGACCGTTTTCCCCACATCTCCTAACCATCCAATAACTAGTGTAACAATGGCAGTAACTGTTGAACATAATAACCTCCAATATACTCTTAACTGTTGTAGTTACAATGGCAGTTCATATCTTGGTCAGTTACAACTATGGCAGTAACTGTCAGTAACATGTTGGGTTGGCGGAGACTGGAGGATATACCCTCTGGTAAACGTTTACATAACGAACTCGAAAATCACCATGCTATTAATGGGAAAACTCACTATTTCTATGGCCATGGCTTCCATAGCTATGTAACAAATTACCAGAGGGTAACGAATGAGTTTTATCATGGGTGAAACTAAGAAGAACAAACATATGATGATCCCATCCCATCCCGGCCCGATTCTACCGGTCCCCAGTCCGAGTTGTCATTTTTGACCCTTTTGCCCGGCATTTTACGGATGGTGACTCTGATTGATGGGATGGCTGACTATCTGGTTGACTTATGATTGCTAGCCTCAAGATAGCTGAAAAGTTCGGAGATTTGGGGATGAGTACTCACTAGCTAAGCAAATCATTCCAGTGATGTCACGACCAGAGGTCACGATGAAACTTCATCCAGATTCTTCCACATATATATAATTTAATATATATATATATAATCCTAACATCAAATCCCACATCCCAATGATCTCCTTCATCTACCACCATGGTGCACCATCAAATCACAAAGGCCACATCCAAAGGTCTGCGGAAAATTCTTGGGATCCATCCGTCGCCGTCACCAGCCCTAGCACCAGCCAGCACCTTCTCAAAAATGAGATCCACATTGGCCAACAGCGCCAGGTTTCGGCAGCCCGAAATCTCGCGGTCCCAGCCTCGGGCAACGGGTGGTAACGAACGGGGCACGGCACTTGGAGCACGCCTGGAACACGTTAGTATAGTTTTCATACTTCATCAATTGAGATTGATATCGTTTTTAAGAGTTTTTAGAGATTTTATATTATCCCACTATTATATAATATCAATACTTTGTGGGATAATATATAAAATATTATAAAATCTCAATATGTTGTATTATCCCACTAATATCATATCACCGCAAATAGGTTCCAGCACCTGTGTGTGTTTTATCAGCACTTGGAGTCCTCGTGTACCAAGGAAAAAACTCACCGTGAACTTGCGCGACTATCAACGAGGTTTTTTGGTTTTGAAAGGTGAGGTTAGAACTGGTTAGTTCACCATAAACCCTATGAAAGAGGAATAACCTATAGGTTTCTAGAGTTGGTTTTAATATGTTTTAACTATGGATGTTCACTGTAATAACTATGAATGTTGGTTTACCCTCTGGTAAACATACAAAAAGTGAATGGGAGAATCACCATGGTACTAATGGGTAAATCAACGAACTAAACTGCAATTTTCACCGGCTATGTTAGTTTACCCGAGGGTACTAGAGATGTCTACCACAAACATCGATAGTTGCCATAGTTATTACAGTGAACTAAACCAAGCAGCTATGGTAAACAGCACAAATCGGACAAATGACAGCTGGAAGCAACGATAGCTATTGTCATGACTATACTCAGCTGGGATTCATATCATTTCAATAGTGTTCATGATATGGTAGTGTTTCTGTGTATATATATATATACCGTTATATCACCCTACAATCATAATCATCATCAACCAACCATAATCTTTGGAAATTATCCCCATACATTCGATGGTTTGAACATATTAAAACTCCAAGAAAGAATTGTCACAATTCATAGTCACATCAGATTTCTGCCACCACCCTCTGATTTTTTCAAGCGTGGCAATGAACAAATACCTCATGAAAATAGATGATGTTCTTTCAATGTTCCATGATCATGGGATAGATGGGGAAGCCAAAGATAAATACCCATGATCAAAGATAAATACCCATGATCATCTAAAAATGAGGTATATCATAGATTTCAACTCTTTACCCCCTCTAAAACCTCATTGTTGTCTCATGGGATAGCCACCATTCCGAACGCCCGGTTCGGCGTCGAGTTCCGCGCCAAAGAGTTTCGCGACGTTGCCTCCATCCTCCTCCCGGTGACATTGAAAAATGGCCAAATTTGCTGATCAGTTTGATAAAAAAAAATGTTGAGGCCATAGTATTGGAATATAGTCATGAAATGTCATGAATACATGAATCACAAATTGGGATATTTTACTTGATATAACATAGTAATAAATATTGTCCTGTATTATGTATAGTATTGGGATATTACTTGGTATCATATCAGCTAACACTCTATCATCAAAGTGGTGGAAGGTGAAGTATTCATCGCTATAGAATGCTGCTTATGTGAAAATCAGCTATAGAATGGCCCAGTCGAAATAGTTGATAAACCCCCATGAAAGTTATGGTGATTTTCCATAGTTATGTAAACGTTTACCAGAGGGTAGAATGAATGGCAACAGCAAAAATCAGGAAGATTCAGGAACTTTAGAAAGATTGATGATAACCTGAAAACATGTCCTTCCAACATTTTGCAACCTGAGGTGTTTTTTTGAGCTGGTGAAAATCCAAGTGCTAGACCTCATGCGATGCGGGGTTATATACACAAATGGGACGGTTTTCTTGCAAACGTCCAAGGCACATACCTTTAAGTCTTCAGATTCTTCAGGACGCCATCGCCATAAAGAAAACAAACCAATGATACCATGGAAAATCCCCCATTGATCGATGTGTTCTTCCAATAAAGCCCCGTTATGAAAAACCGTTTGGATTTTCCAGCTTGCCACGGACATGCCCAAGTTTCTCCGGTTGGATCAAACACCATTGGGCTGTTGAGGCCATTGGAATATAGTCCTGAATCACAGATTGGGATATAACTAACACTTCGGAGTGCTCAGGAAGCGACAGAGTTCCCCCAGAACCACTTGGGAACGATACGTTTACTCGAAGCATTTAAGGCAAAAGGCAGAAACTCTGCTTGTACAACCTCTCGAGCCAAAGGTAAATTGCAGTATTCTTCACCAGAAACCTTCATTAAAAGCGGATCTTCACGGATTTCCATGTTTTTTCCCAATCAAACTTCCATAAAAACAATGGATTTTCCCATATGTTTCCATGATTTCCCATGGTTTTCCCCTGATTTTCCCATCAACACCTCCATCTTTAGGGGATTCCCATGGTTTTCCCAGGTTTTTTCCATCACCAAAAACGTCCGGATGGTCCAGGCGCCTCGGTCCGCTTGAGCACTTTGGCTCGCTTGGCATGCGCCCTTTCCAGGCCCGCTTTGGCCTGCGAATGGGTGATTTAAGGCACCATTTTATGCTGGATTTCATGGGATTGAATGGGACTGATTTGATTGGATATATATATATATATATATATACATACTATATTATATATATATAACTATTATTATTACTACTACCAGTAGTACCCGCACGAGGCGGGGCGGAAGTTGCCTTAAAGATATATATAAGACCTTTCTCATCTATAGAACTTGCATGCGCCGTGCGCCAGCCAAGCCCGTGCGTGCGTGCACTCTGCGAAAGTTGTGTCCTGCTTCACATGTCACATGTGAAGCTCCACTTCGCACTTCACACTCCACACTTCACACTTCACACTGCACTCTTCGCACTCCACACTTCACACTTCACACTGCACTCTTCGCACTCCAAACTTCACACTCCACACTTCACACTTCTCACTTCTCACTCCACACTTCACACTCCACACTTTACACTCCACGCTTCACACTTCTCACTGCTTTCTTCAGACTCCACACTTCATACTTCACACTTTACACGTCACAGTCCACACTTCACACTTCTCATTGCTTTCTTCACACTCCCCACACTTCTTCACTCCACAGAGAAGCTTTTACACACAGCAAGCTTTCACACACAGCAAGCATTTACACACAGAACACTTACACACAGTGCTTTTACACATGGCAAGCGCTTACACACACACACAGAAACTTTTACACAGAGAAGCTTTTACACACAGTAAACTTTTACACACAGCAAGCTTTCACACACAGCAAGCGTTTACACACAGTACTTGCACACAGTGCTTTTACACATGGCAAGCGTTTACACAGAACACTTACACACAGTGCTTTTGCACATGGCAAGCGTTTACACACACACACAAAAAAAAAAACTTTTAACAGAGACACTTTTAACACATGCGCAGATAAGCTTTTACACACAGCAAACTTTTACACGCAACATCTTTTACACACAGCAAGCTTTCACACACAGCAAGCGTTTAGACACAGAACACTTACACACAGTACTTGCACACAGTGCTTTTACACATGGCAAGCGTTTACACACAAACTTTTCCACACAGGAATTGCAGCTCCAAAACCGGATCTCGACGCCAAAGCAGAAAAAAGACGATTTTGAAGCATTTTTAAAAGGGATTTTAAAAGGAAAATTACTAGCGCCAAAATTGCGAAAATCTGCTGACAAATGACTATCGCAGCCTGGATGCAGCCACTCCAATACGATTTACAATCTTCAGCTGCAAAAGACAATAGTATTACGCATGCAGCCGCTGCACCAAGCAACCTTGACGCAGCCACTCCAATGCGATCTGCGGAGACTGAGTTGCAAAATACAATAGAACTACATGCAATGGCGTCGGAAATTGCAGCTCCAAAACCGGATCTCGACGCCAAAGCAGAAAAAAGACGATTTTTGAAGCACTTTTTAAAAGGAATTTTAAAAGGAAAATTATTAGCGTCAAAATTGGGAAAATCTGCTGACAAATGACTATCGCAGTCTGGATGCAGCCACTCCAATACGATTTACAATCTTCAGCTGCAAAAGACAATAGTATTACGCATGCAGCCGCGGCGGCAAGCAACCTTGACGCAGCCACTCCAATGCGATCTGCAACCGGAGATTCCAAAACACCCTATAACTACGCACACACAAGCACACCCAAAGCAGCTTGCAGCCACCGTTACAATGCGGCAAACCGACCGCAGCCGCAACCGCCGCACAGACGAGGTACCTTTTCATCGCCGGCTGCAGCCACTTTATACGGAAAAACATAAGGTTTCGTGCTTCGGCTTCCTCCCCAAAACATAGCCCATGCAACATCATGCAGCCATTCCAATGCGATCTGCAAGCACAGATTCCAAAACACCCTATAACTACGCACACACAAGGACACCCAAAGCAGCTTGAAGCCACCGTTACACTGCGGCAAAAAAAAAACGATAAACCGACCGCAGCCGCACCCGCCGCACAGACGAGGTACCTTTCATCGTCGCCTGCAGCCACTTTACACGGAAAAACACAAGGTTTCGTGCTCCGGCTTCCTCCCCAAAACAGAGCCCTTGCAACATCATGCAGCCATTCCAATGCGATCTGCAAGCACAGATTCCAAAACACCCTATAACTACGCACACACAAGCACACCCAAAGCAGCTTGAAGCCACCGTTACAATGCGGCAAAAAAAAAGGCAAACCGACCGCAGCCGCACCCGCCGCACAGACGAGGTACCTTTCATCGCCGGCTGCAGCCACTTTACACGGAAAAACACAAGGTTTCGTGCTCCGGCTTCCTCCCCAAAACAGAGCCCTTGCAACATCATGCAGCCATTCCAATGCGATCTGCAAGCACAGATTCCAAAACGCCCTATAAACTACGCACACACAAGCACACCCAAAGCGCTTGAAGCCACATTACACTGCGGCAAAAAAAACGACAGAACCGACCGCAGCCGCACCCGCCGCACAGACGAGGTACCTTTCATCGTCGGCTGCAGCCACTTTACACGGAAAAACACAAGGTTTCGTGCTCCGGCTTCCTCCCCACAACAGAGCCCTTGCAACATCATGCAGCCATTCCAATGCGATCTGCAAGCACAGATTCCAAAACACCCTATAACTACGCACACACAAGCACACCCAAAGCAGCTTGAAGCCACCGTTACACTGCGGCAAAAAAAAAACGACCAACCGACCGCAGCCGCACCCGCCGCACAGACGAGGTACCTTTCATCGCCGGCTGCAGCCACTTTACACGGAAAAACACAAGGTTTCGTGCTCCGGCTTCCTCCCCAACTCATCACTTCCCTTCCTCACCACTTCCCATCGTCACCACTTCCCATCGTCACCACCTCCCTTCGTCACCGCTTCCCTTCCTCACTACTTCCCTTCCTCACCACTTCCCATCGTCACCACTTCCCTTCGTCACCACTTCCCTTCGTCACCACTTCCCTTCGTCACCACTTCCCTTCGTCACCACTTCCCTTCGTCACCACTTCCCTTCGTCACCACTTCCCTTCGTCACCACTTCCCTTCGTCACCACTTCCCTTCTCACCACTCCCTTCCCACTTCCCTTCTTCATCACCACTTCCCTTCGTCACCACTTCCCTTCGTCACCACTCCCCTTCATCATCACTTCCCTTCTTCACCGCTTCCCTTCGTCACCACTTCCCTTCTTCACCACTTCCCTTCCTCACCACTTCCCTTCGTCACCACTTCCCTTCGTCACCACTTCCCTTTGTCACCACTTCCCTTCGTCACCACTTCCCTTCGTCACCACCCGTCATTAACTGCTTCTTATTTTTTTGTTATGTATTGTTATGTGATCTACCACCCTGCATCATTTCAAGTCGCTGAATTCTATTTGTCCGTAACACGGAAGTATTGCTTCCCAACTTCCTTTGATTATTATTAGTATTATTATTATTAATTATTATTATTGTTATTATTATATAATATAATATATTATATTTTCTATTATCTACTATATATATATATACTCTCTAGAGTTCCAAATATCATCTGAGAAGGTGTAAACAGAGCATTCCAAATACTGTCTCAGAAGGTGTTTGGAGCTGTAGGATTTATGTATAAATATCACCATTTTTTTACAATGCTGATATGTTGTGTTTGATCATCGGTTTTTGATTTGGTGCTTTGATGAGAGTGGCGAATCATTTGATTTTTGCTTGGTTGAGGCCAGTTTTGTGGAGATGATTTTGAGAACATTGCCCCAAGTGGCCCCGATTTGTGCAATTTTATGATGATGATGATGATGATGATGATTGTCTCACACTTGGAAGCCCCATTCCTGTGGTTTAGAACATATCATTGTCCCATTTTCCTGCTTCTTAAGGCCACAAAATGCGCAGTGCATTCCGTGTGATGGATGCAACATGGATGAGAGCAGGCTGGATGTCAACGGGCCATGACAAATTGTGAAATGGTCACACATTGCCTTAGCTATTGAAAATTGTCATTTATAGTTGATTTACCCATCAAAAATGGTGATTGTCCATAGTTTATGAACTGTGTTTGTTATGGTTTGTTCCATGCCCTTGTCTTCAATTACCATCTGGTTATTTAACATAGCCATGGAAAATCCACCCATTTTAAATAGGTAAACCATCTATTTCTATGGGCCATCTATACCATGGCTATGTTAAATAATCAGAGGGTAAGTACATGCAAATATGGGAATCGATGCGACTCTCCCAAGTTGGGATTCCCTCAACATCAAAGAGGATGGTGCCCCCCAGCTATGTTTGTTGGTTTATAAAACCCCATTAACTATAGTATACTATGGTTATATCCAGTTACATCTACCATAATGTCAACCCTGGATTCATAAACCCCTAGGCGGTTTAATTGGGAGGGTACCATTGAAGTATTAGATTATGACTATTTGGGGAGTCCCCCCCCTAATTAATAAACCATGGTTTATTCATCCGGGGTTGACATTAAACCATGGAATTCAGCCACTTATAAGGCAATTTAGCTGTCTTGGGGCCCCCATCCTGCAGATATATTTAAGGAAAATGGATGCATGCAATGTGGCTTTCCTCTGACCACGTGCCCGGACAGTGGAAACAGGATCTATGCTTCTGAAACAAATGACAAGTTTCTCGACTACCCTCCGGTAATCAAACATGGCCATGAAAACTTCCACCATTTACTGCTTGGTGGTGCAATTTCACCATCTTGAAAAATGATGGACTTCGTCAATGGGGTTGGGATGACATCCCATATGTGAAATGGAAAATAAACAAACCACCACCCAGTTTAGTTCGATGGTTTTCCAGGTGTCAACCTTCATTTACCCCACGGGGATTTCTCTGCCATCGATCGCCACAACTTTCATAAACCGAGCCCCAACTTGGCAGAAACCGAGCCGCTCGCTCTTTTGGTGATTCATCATTTGTTCCCTCAAAAATATATGGAAAAAAATGTCCAGTTCTAGACATGAGATTTCACCCTTACAAACCCTGTGTTTCCTGTGTTTTTGTGACCAAAATCCCATCGGAAAATCAATAGGCATGGATGGACCCCAGGTTTTGATCCTACCACGTGTGGTGCAGAAGTTCGAGAGCGTTCGTCAGCGAAGTCGGTGTCCAATAAGCAGATGTTAAGGCAAGGTTGATTGTAGATATATATATATATATATATATATATATGCATAATCAAATGCATGAAACTATATAAACCAATTTGTAGCTGTGGGGATTCATCATTAAACCGCATGAAATCACCATTT
Source organism: Cladocopium goreaui (assembly GCA_947184155.2). NCBI lineage: Eukaryota > Dinophyceae > Suessiales > Symbiodiniaceae > Cladocopium > Cladocopium goreaui. The sequence goes on from CAMXCT020001113.1 coordinate 543,312, forward strand.
GTTCCATATCTTTCGACATGTTTCCATTTTTGGGTGCTGTTTTGTCTTCAACTACGGTGCGCCTGCAACAGGGCCATCTGTTTGTCTGCTTCTTCCATCTGGCGCCCACGGGCATCATTTGGGTGATTTTGGACAAGGGCAAATGTTGGGATTCATATTCCAGCACCATGGTTCGCATATGGGAATTCTAGACACATCTATGTATGATTATGTATATGTATAATATATATATATAAACACACATGTGTGTGTGTGTATGTATAGCTAGTTGGGTTTCTGAATTAGCTTGGTATTCTTCAAAAACATCAAATGATCAAGCTGAGGGTGGCTGTAAAGTGGCTCTGAAGATGCTTTGCCAGCACTACGAGTACAAGTGGATTCTGGGGCTGTTGCTTGGCAATCTTGTGAAACATCCCCTCTTGATGTAGAATCGAAACAAGAAAAGCACGAAGAGCGCAGAGAAACGAGGAACGAACCGGGAAGGGGACGGAAGGAAGAGGAAAAACGAAAGATCAAACAATGATAATACATGGGTCGTTAAATGTCCAATATTCCCAATACATGGGACATTTACCAACCCCTGTAATAAGAGGCCAGAGAAAAGAGACACAAACGGTGGGCCATTGGGACCGCCACAAAACAATGGCTGAAGAGTTGAAGGCTATTACAACAGATTACAACCCCATTTTGGTTGGTGAAATCCCATGAAATCACCATTGTAATACCCTTCAACTCTTCATTTTTGGTGAAATCTTCATTTGAGGGCATTGGTTGGTGAAATTAAAACCCCATAAAAAATCACCAAATGCCCATCTTTTGCTGGTGAAATCCCATGAAATCACCATTGTTCGCTCCGCTCAATGGCGAACACGTCCCAGCAGAAGCCCCACCATTTCATCGCACCGTCGTCTCTTCATCAGGCATCCAATCTGCGCCGTGCTCTGTGGTCCCTTCTAACCTCTCCTGCAGACAAGTTGGGAGATGGCTGGTGTGGATTGCATGAAAGGTCGCAAAACAAAATCAGAAATAAACTAAAGAAGTTGAAAAATAAAGCCTGGTTTGATCTTCATGCACAAGATCATGTTAAACATCCCTACAAATCAAAACTTCTTGGAACCATCAACTGGTTCCATCCACCATAAGTTCGATGCCTTGGGGCGTTCCATCAATGTCCCGCTAGGAAAGAGCTAGGAAAGATATCTCGCATCATTCAAGCCCCGACTTTCGACATCTTGAAACTTGTTCATGTCCCCATATTTTACTCGCTAGACTTCGCCCATTGTTGATATTGTTGTGCCTCAGAACTACATTTTTTTTGACTAAAACCCTCAGTTTTTCTCTCAAAAATACCAGCCTCTGTTGCTAAACTGCCAACACATACCTTTTCTCCACTTCAAATGTAGGCCCCGTGCGCACCCAGAGATCACGACTCAGTGGCTGCTCCGCTTGCGACTCCTACGTGGTGTTTTTGTGGCGACATTCAACAGTTGGAAGCCCATTCCGTCCCATGGTTTCCTATATATGTTCATGTGTCTGAAAATAGGGAAAATCACCTCACTTTAGGCTGGTGAATTCTTATAACATATATATATATATATATGTATGTATGTATGTATGTAAGTATGTATGTATGTAAGTATGTATGTATGTATGTATGTAAGTATGTAAGTATGTAAGTATGTAAGTATGTAAGTAAGTAAGTATGTAAGTATGTATGTATGTATGAATGTATGTATGTAGGTAGGTAGGTAGGTAGGTACCTACGTACGTACGTACGTACGTACGTAGGTAAGTATGTATGTAAGTATGTAAGTATGTATGTAAGTATGTAAGTATGTAAGTAAGTAAGTATGTAAGTATGTAAGTATGTAAGTATGTAAGTATGTAAGTATGTAGGTAGGTAGGTAGGTAGGTAGGTAGGTACCTACGTACGTACGTGCGTATGTATGTATGTATGTATGTATGTATGTATGTATGTATGTATGTATGTATGTGTGTATATATATATGGGGATTTCCTGAAATGGAGGTATTTTTCAAAATGGATGTACTTCCATATGTTGCGTGGGGATAATGATGAAATTGACCATAAAATGTTGGCAGCGAATTTTAAGACAAGCCCATGTAGTCTAATAGATAGCAATTCATATGTATCTAGTTGGTGGTTTCAACCCCCTCTGAAAAATATTAGTCAGTTGGGATGATGAAATTCCCAATATATGGAAAAATAAAATTCATGTTCCAAACCACCAATTAGGTATTCCATTTCGAAATCATTCTCCCCCTATTTCAATTGCTATAAGTTTGGGAACGTCATGGAACATCCATCATGGAATCGAGACACCTACAGGTGGTGTTTGAGGCATCGGGCGAAGCTGGTCGAAAACTGGGAGGCACCACCGGTCCGCACGGATAGTAAAAAGGCGAGCGGATGACGGGAGTTCTATAGATAGGATAGGATAGGATAGCTAGACAGCTAGACAAATAAATAGTTTGATAGATAGTTAGACTGTCAGATGGTTAGATAGATAAATATATATAGATAGGTAGATAGATAGATAGACAGATACAAAGATAAATAGATAGATTAGATAGATTCGACAGATTAGATAGATTAGATAGACTAGATAGATTTGATAGATTAGATAGATTAGATAGATTAGATAGATAGGATAGCTAGGATAGATAGAATAGATGGAATAGATAAGATAGATTAGTTAATTAGTTCGTGAGTTAGTTTGATAGAAGATAGATGGATAAATAGAGAGATAGATAGGTAGGTTAGATTGTAGTAGATTAGGTTAGGTTAGATTAGAGTAGACTAGTTTAGATTGGGTTAGATTGGATTTTGGGTTTGGTTTTGTTAGATTAGATTAGGTTCGGCTAGATTAGAGTAGATTAGGTTCGGTTAGATTAGAGTAGATTAGTTTAGGTTAGGTTTGGTTAGATTAGGTTAGATTAGATAGATAGATACTTTATGGTTGTTATTGGGCATTGAAAAAAAACATCATGGGGATGCCATTGGAATGTCGCGGAAAACATTGCCAGGAGCTGCCGAGCAAATGCTGGTAGATAACCCAAGAAATTATGGTGTTGCGAGGTCACTACCATCTATTCATGTTATCTTTGTAGGTTATAGATAACCGTTGCAACGGTAAACAAGCAAAATGAACAGATGGTAGATGCTTCCGGGTACTTTGAGAAAATGTAGCCGCAGTCGTTCTGGTTATTATGTTTTAGAATAGTGGGTTATACAGCTGGCTTGGTGATAGATAATGATATTGGATTTGTGCTGATATTGGAATTGTGGTAGATAAGTTCTAATATTTGAATTATGCTTAGTTTACGTAGTATGGTTTGGCTAACTATATTATATACCACTACCCAATTAATTCGGATTGCACACAATCCCCTTAAGGTTGCTTAAAACCAATCCAGCTGCAAACATATCTACCATAAACCCTGGTTATACCATGAGCAGTACGCAGTTATATATATATATATCAAAAATGCTCCAGGTTTATTTCAGTTGACCAATTGGCAGCATAGCCAAGCATAGATACCAATCGCAAAAAGAAACGTGGTATGGATTTCCTCCATTGGTAGCCAAAAAAAATGCCCCACAAATCTCGCTCACCTACTCAAACAAGGCTTACCCAGGGAGTACGGATATGATACTGAGCATCTAGAAAAAGGATGTGACTCCCCAAAATGGAATGTCAGCCAAGAAATTGTTGTGGTTGGTGGTTTCAAGCTTCAGGTACCCGTACCTAAAAATGGGATCTTGTGATCCCAATTCAAAATGTCCTTTCGACTGACTGAAATGTTCCAACTAATTGTTAATCTTGCATATTGATTTCAGTCCATGCAAAGATTTCTATCTAAGCTTCCCATATAAATGTTCCATTGAATCCATTGAGCAAATCCATATGAATATAAATTTCTATCAATTCATTGATTTCAGTACTGATTACAGGAAACTGCGCATTGGTTGGAGGTGTCCAGCGTGAACTTTCCGTAACTCATCATGTTCGGTCATCCAGGGGTGGAAGCGTCCGTTGATCATCGAAACTTCATGGGATTTCCCCATGGGAAGCTATAGTTCCCCTCTGGTTTTAAAACATAGCTATGGGGAATGGGTTATAGAAATAAATGATTGATATATATATATATATATTAGAAATAAATGATTTATACATATATATATATATACGGTAACTACATTTAAATATACGGACTTTTAAATATACGAACTGGTATTTTAGACTACCTCCGGGAAGGTTTTCCTTGGCCCGCCCGGCCATTTAAACATACGGAATCCAATTCATTTAAACATGCGGTAGCTACATTTAAATATACGAACTGGTATTTCATACTACCTCCGGGGCCTCGCGGTCTGGCCTGCCCTCCACATATTTAAATGTCGTTACCGTATATATATATATTAGAAATAAATGGTTTATATATATATGATTTACGGTTCTTAAAGATTGGATTGTTTATTAACAGCAAACGATGAGTCTTCCAAAGGGTACCTTGCCGGATGACATGTTAAACAGTTAAACATGGTCCATGTTGAGAGATTTTTGGTGTCAGCCATTTTTACATGGGGATACTACGTGATATTAATATAATCTCTAACGGGTGGGACATTTACCAACCCCTTACTAGAAGGGCGACACACCTGATGTGCCAACATGTGCCAACTACCGGGAAGCTAACTGTGCCCTATCACTATATGGCTATGGTGTTTAGCCAAGAAAATGGCGACTCAACCAAGAAAAAGTGTATATAATTTAAGGGGATTTACCGACACTCATTGGATTTACAGTCTTAGAACCCTATAATAACTTGGATATGATGTTCTCTCACACCCCAAAGTGCCCTGCGTCCAGAAAAACCTTTGGATAGTCCATCTTACTTTGGCAAGTAAGGTGAAGTAAGCCCATTCACGAGTGGGTGCCTCATGGCAGCCTCGCAACTACAGCAGCTTTCTTTTTCAGCATTCAAATGCTCCTCCCTAGCTGGCTGCATGCTGTGGAAACCATACTTCCGAACAATGTAAAATATGCAAAACTTATATGCAAAATCTACAAATACTGGAACTCGTCTTCAACAGCAGAACAGTCACCGCCGCAGTCCGGATCGCCCCAGGCAACCACTGATCCATCAGCCAAGATCGCAGCAAATGCCTTATCTGTAGCCTGGATTTGCTGCACGTTCATCAGCTGATCCTGAACTGTGGAGCTGTCACCACCAGAGTCTGGACATCCCCAGGTAACAACAGATCCATCGTCCAAGATAGCGGCAAATGCACCGCCTGTGGCCTGAATTTGACGCACATTCCTGAGCTGATCTTGAACTGTGGAGCAGTCACCACCGCACTCTGGATGGCCCCAGGCAACCACAGATCCATCTGCCAAGATCACGGCAAATGCGCTTTCTGTGGCCTGAATTTGACGCACATTCCTGAGCTGATCTTGAACTGTGGAGCAGTCACCACCGCACTCTGGATCACCCCAGGAAACAACAGATCCATCGTCCAAGATAGCGGCAAATGCATCGCCTGAGGCCTGAATTTGACGCACATTCCTGAGCTGATCTTGAACTGTGGAGCAGTCACCACCACGGTCTGGCTCGCCCCAGGCAACCACTGACCAATCGGCCAAGATCGCAGCAAATGCTTGACCTGTGGCCTGAATATGCTGCACATTACAGAGCTGATCTTGAACCTCAGAGCAGTCACCACCACAGTGCGGATCTCCCCAAGCAATCGCTGATCCATCAGCCAAGATTGCAGCAAAGGCACCGTCACGTGTGGCCTGAATTTGTTCCACATTACGGAGCTGAAGTTGAACTTCCCAATGAGGCATGACATTGCCCCAGGCAACTATCTTGTTCCCTCCACAGCACCACGCAGCAAACGCTCTATCAGTTGCAGCTACTTGCACCTGCTGTGCCACAGCAGTTAGGTGCTCTCCGTCTTGCACCCCTGCATCTTGCAATGATTCCTGAGGGTTGGTCAGTACATGTCCTTCCAGAGTCACGAGTTTCAGGAAACCCTGCCCGAGAGATCTCTGGGCCAGAATTTTCAAGTCTCCCACTTTGGAGAGTTCAGGAAGTGACAGAGTTTGGCCAGAACCACTTGGGAAGGATACAACTACTCGAAGCATTCCTTCAGAATCAAGAAACACCGTCGAGCCGTCGAGCCGTCGAGGCGCGTCACCCTGGGGCGACATCGACACAAAGGCTGTCCGTCGACGCTGTCCATCCCTTTTTGCATAGAGATACCGACACTGGCAATTTGACCTGGCAGAATCCACCCTTTTTTTTTGTCCATGGATAGGATTGTGATTTTTTTTGACAAGTGGTGTTTCCCGCTACTCAAGTTTTGCCCCATGTTTCCTTGGTCTATTCCATGTTTTTGCTGGTTGAACCGAAATTCTCAGTTTTTGATACACATTCCAGAATTTGTTTAGTTGAAACCACACCGTTTGAAAACACTGGGTTCCCTTGTACTGGTGTCCTTGTCTTCCCTACTGTAGCTATCTCCCCTTGTGTATCGGATATCTCTCCATGTTCATGGACTATGTAGATACCAATTCCTGGCACTTCAAATCTCATGTTGTTCACAAATATCACAACTCTCGCAAGTTATGTCCCCTCAGACCCTCCAGTAAAACTTAAAATACCTAGACTCGACAGGTATTCGACAAATTTGCCTGTCATCCAGCTCATTTATCATTAATGATTGGATATGATTCGTATATCCAGTAAGGTTCTTAAAATACCTTGACTCTCTATTATCTCCAGGTAGACAAATATCCAGCTAATATACCGATCATTTTGGGATATTTTTTGGGACTCTTTACCCATCACGGCTACAACGCCCAGCTCCTGCAACGCCGTGTCAATATCCACAGTTTCATCTGCACGGAGGTACCTACACAGCTGGGACTTTTTTTCGGGGGGCACTGTTCCTGGTAGAAAGCCCCCATTGAAACCTGTGCCCATTTTTGGCGAACAAAAATGGGGGATATTCAGATTGGATGCCAGTGTATTTGTTAAAAACCGCACATAATTCGCCTAGTGGGGATGCAATGGGAATATATTGGTCTATGCTGCAATGTGGTGCCCTCCAGGTTTTGTTTGTTGCTTCATGTTCCAACACGACTAGTTCAATATGTCTGCACCCAACACGTAGGCACCTCCAGGATGCTTGGTTAACCCCATGTTTGTTGCTTTGACACTCCGAGAAATCCCCATGGAAATCACCATAGTTTCTGAAAAATCACCACCATCCATCACCTGGTGATCACCCATCAATCGCCCATTCAATCCTGGTAAAATCACCACCATCAATCCGTTAAACCTAGTAAATCACAGTTAAATCACCACCTGACTAGTCCACCCACTGAGCCAAGGACAGCATGAACTTGCTGGGAACCGGCGGCACCGCTGCCTGCGGAGCTGAACATCTATGCCTTGCTGGTCAAACATATACACATAAATATCGAGTCGATTGATATTATATATCTATCATATAAACTCATGTACCAGAAAATCAGAAATATACATTTGGTCTGTGAAGAATGCGAAATCGACAGTTATTTACTGTGAAATAACGGAGATATATGTATACAATATTCATATACTATGGACATAAGATAAATTAAGATAATATGTGTTATGTGCAAAATATTTTTGTTAGATGTAGATATTGGATATAGACATGGATAAATACTCAATCGTCTGCGTTCAGAACGCGAAATCAATGGTGATTTCATGGGATTTGACGGTATTTATAATGGAGATATGATCGGTAGATTAATCCCTTCCCCTGCCCTGAACTAAACACCCCCAAGAAACCATATGGTTTAGTAGGGGATGAAATCACTTATTTGGGACCATTTGCGGGCAGCTCAATATTGGAGGGATGGGATTTCATATTCAGCATGTGTAAACACACGTCGGTGTGATGTTACTATACCCTGCTTGCGGCAATTGCTCATGTCATCATCAAGGCAACTACTCATGTAGATAATCTATCATATATATTTATATACATGTATATGTATAGAATTTTTATAGTATCTGATAACATGTTTCATAATCTATCATATATATATAATCATGTATGTCACGATGTAAACCATTGCTCATTCTTTATATAAATATAAATAAACATAGAAATTATAATCTGATATAAACGTACATATAATCAACACCCAGCAATTAGATACAAATTATATATATATAATCAGATTATTCTGATATTACATGTATATTAATATCATGTAATCCCCCTTGCTCCACCCAGCTCCAGCACCTTTTCCCACCGCATCAACTCCCGCGTCAGCAGCGTCCCCGCCGTGGGCATCTCTTCCAGATGCGAGGTCCGGTGGTCGAGCGCAGCCAGGTCGTGCTGAAGCAAACGAAGAGTCTTGGCCTGACTTTTCATGAGAAAATGTGGGAAAAAGATGAGAAAGAAAGAAAACATGCTGTAATACCAGTTTTTTTCTACTACCATATCATGGAGATACAATGGCAAACGGGAGATCTAATCGGGATATAATGGGATATCATGGGATACAACGAAAGATTGATTTTCATGGGAAGATCGAACCCGCACAACCATGGGTTTTTTCTGCCCCCTCCAATATTTCTTTACGGGGGGGTTCTCCAAATTGTCCATCGTCCAAATATAGGAACATATAGGAACCATTGAAGCATGAAAATGGGGAGACCTTCTATTGGATGTGCATCCCAAGCTCCTTGAGAAGCTGTAACTTCGTAACTTTGCAATATTCCAATCCAAACTGAGATAAAGCTACGAGTAGCAGCTAGAACGGAGGTTATATAAATCAACCACTTGCTGACTCCAATGCATATCATGCATGTATTCCTCCAGAAGCTAATATATACAAACACGCGTGTATGGACCTGGATCTGTTTGGACCTGGCATCGCGTTTGGAATGCTTTGGACACCAGCTCAACAACATCAATATTTGTCAATACATCCCAAAAATATGAGTCCAGAAAGGGGTCATCATCCCAGTTAGGATGGAGGAAACAAAATGAAAGCAGCATCCAAATGACTCGCCAGTGTCATGGGTTCTTCCAGTTCCACAAGAAAAACACAACTTAGAGGGTCCAAAGTCCAAAGTTCATTCCTGTGGTGATACAGAACTGGATGTTTCTCATCATTGGGGTATCCCCTTAGAATGAGTTGGAATTGGAATGACCCAGAATCAGACAACCTCCAGTGACCGGGGAAAAAAAATAAATACGACCGTAGAGAATCCCATGAAATATGAAATCACACTTTTTTGTTGGTTCACTCCCGTGAAATCACGATTTGTTCTCACTTCACTCCCATGAAATCATCATTTTTGCATGCTGAAAACCCATGAAAAATCACCTTTTTGTTGGCTAAATCCCCTGAAATCACCATTAAGTCCCAGTAAATTCGATTAAATCACCATTTGTGTTGGCTAAATCCCTTGAAACCACCATTAACCAGGCCATTTTTTGCCAGCGCTCTTCCAGAGCCCTTCGACTTGGCATTGGCATCAGACCCAGAGCTGCCAGAAGGTCGAAGCCGTTGATGGCCACGCTCTTTCCTGGACTTTTTGAAGGGTTGAAAGCCTGGTTTCATGGTGATTTCATGGGGATTTCATGGCTCCAAATATATAACTGTGATTTCATGGTGATTTCATGGGGATTTCATTGTGATTTGGATGGAATTTGAACAACAACAATGGTGATTTACTGGGGATTTCATGGGGGTTGACATTGAGGATTTAAGGAACAAAACGCGGTGATTTTTCATGGGACATCATGGGACCTAACCAGCAGAAATGGTGATTTACATGCTGATTTGATGGTGGATTGATGGGATTTAGTGGTGAATGAATTCCCAAAAAAGATTCCCCGACCGGGGGTTCCGCTTAAAATGTTCCACCAATTCTGGGATGTGAATTTTGGAGTTTACAACCGCTGGTCAGCTTGGTCAGCTTTGTCTGGGTTCAATATCGATTTTGAGGAACCCTTAGTTTGCTGGAGGTTTGCAATCGGTTCAATGAGATTTATAGCAGACACACAGAGGGTCCGGGCATCAAAGGGATGTACCATCTGGTTATTGAACATAGCCATGGAAAATGGCCCATTATAGATGATCTTCCCATTAAAACGTCCATTTATAAGGGATTTTCCATGGCTATGTTAAATAACCAGATGGTATCCTCCACGACACACTAAGCGACTGGGTGCATCTACCCACATCTACCTACAACAAGGTGCTGCGAGGATCTTCATCTACAAAAACATATTGCAACATATCTGCGGAGTCAGCAATCAACAACATGTTCAAAAAGCACCAAGTTCCTGATACCCTATGGTAATTTGTTACATAACTATTGGAAATCACCATGCTATTAATGGCTAAATCAACTATTTCGACTGGGCCATTTTCAATAGTTATGTTAGTTTACCAGAGGGTAATGGAGAGTTCTTCGGGTATCTCAAAGCCTAATGTGGTAAACCGCCACAGATCTAGCATTTGAGGATGGTAAACATCCCAAAATCATGACGGGGATGGGTCGATATCCCAGGGTCGATAGCCAAAATCACATGTTTCTTCTCGCTTTGACTCCCATTCTATTCCCTATGTTCAGAATGGTTCCCATTGGCAGCTCCACCCTTGAGAAAAAACGCCGTGCATCCGTTGCTGCAATCATTTAAATCACCATTTAAATCACCACATGTGTCCGTAGTTACTATAGTTCAATCCCATCTTTCTCCCATTTTTCTCCCAACAAAAAAAACCAACTCATATATCAATATATAACATATCATATATCATATCCCCATTTTCATGGGTTACTTGGATGGGCCAGAGGATTAACGATTCCTGGTTAGTAACTGGGGTTATAACCCCCTATATCCCAATGAAATAATCCATTGACATCCATTTACTAACTAGTTAATTAACTCCATGGCCCATCGAAGTATAGTCCATCATCCCATACTTATTACTATAGTTCATAACCAATAGTTCTCAAAAAAACTATAAATAGTTATGGATACCAATTACTATAGTTATTAACTATGGTTTATAATCCAACTTATAATTATCATCCATGATCATCCATTCTGCATCCATTATACTGTCCATTATTATGGTATTAACATGTATTAGCCAGTATTATGAACTATGGTTAACATTACTATAGTTAATAACCAATAGTTATCATAAACTATATAAATAGTTTTGGATGCCAATTACTATACGTAGTTATTAACTAATGGTTTATAATTTATAAACCAATTTACCCTCTGGTAAACTAACGTAACTATGGAAAATCACCATGTTTAATGGGTAAATCCACTATTTCTATGGCCATTTCCAGTAGCTATGTTAGTTTACCAGAGGGTATAGTCCGGCACGTCCACCCTTTCTTCGCTTCGCATCCGTTGCTGCAGTGCATCTGCGGCAGCGCCACGTCCCGAAGCATCTGGGCCAAGCGCCTCTGCAGCAGCGGGACGCAGCCGAGCAGCGCGGGAAGCTGTTGACAGTCCTGGCCGCGGCGGTGGTGCCCCAGGGCCTTAAGGAAAACCATAGGAAATCTCGAAGAAACATGCTAAGAAACCAAGAAAAATGAGAATTTACAGGGATTCATAGCTGATTTATGTTGGCTAAGTGAACTGATAACTAGGTGAATTCTAAACCAACGTTCACATCACTTCCGTACCACCTTGCTGCTGGGTCAACGATTGAGTCCCCAGGCCGCTGCTTGGGAACCCAGTCGACAGGTTGCGAATCCGGTGACTTTTGGAATCCGATTGGTATCCTCAGGATCCTGGGCAGTATACCTAACAATCATGGAGATGCCACCTAGAAGGAACAAATACTATATATATATATGTGTGTGTAATATATATATATGTAATCAGTAATATATATATATATATACATATATATATATACATATATATATACATATGTGTGGTGGTTTCCTAAAATGGTGGTACCCCAAAATGGATGGTTTATGTTTATATGGAAACTCTGATTAAAATGCATGATTTAGGGGTATCCCCATTTCAGGAAACCTCCATCTATAACACATTGCAAGTCCGCCAGCCGCGGTCAACTTGATCGGGAGGATAAGTACACCCTATCAGTATCTATATGGTATTTAGCCACAGAAAAATCTGACGTCACCACGAAACATGGTGATTTAAGAGGATTTAACCAACAAACATGGGGTTTTTAACACATCTAATACCATACAAATGGCTCTGTCGAGTGGGATAACAACCAGCATGATATTTGTCTTTGAAAATCGGGGTATTTATTTTTCCCCTGATGAAACAAACAATGCCAGTATTGACATTTTACCGTTATTACCATAGTTATACCCATAGTTATTACCATAGTTATACCATAGTTATACAGTTATACAGAATGAATGAGATTCCCCGGTTTTCAGATTCGTATCCTACTTAGATGGGCAATGGGATGTTGCCGATTCCTGGTTAGTAACTGGGAATATTCTTTACCCTCAAAAAATCCCAATGAAATAATCCATGGCTACCAACTAGTTAACTAACCTAGATTCGTATCTGGTTGGTGGTATAGTAGTTTCAACTTTCAACCCCTCCGAAAAACATGAGTCACTTGGGATGATTAGTGTTCCCAATATGATGGGAAAATCATGATCCATTCATGTTCCAAACCACCAAGCAGTAGTACTATTACTGGATAAATCCAGCCACTCACAACTCCAAAACTTGGACTATGCGGGCCGTAAAGGTGAGCAAATCCCTCCTGCAGCAGCTGTCAATTGCGGCTCGTGGGCTGTACACTGTGGAAATGTCACTTCCTTACAAGTTGTACAATATGCCAAGAATAGATATGCAACATATGGACAGGACATTCTTCTACAAATACTGAAACTCATCTTGAACAGCAGAACAGTCACCACCCCAGTATGGATCGCCCCAGGCAACCACCGATCCATCAGCCAAGATCGCGGCAAATGCCTTATCTGTAGCCTGGATCTGCTGCACATTTCTCAGCTGATCTTGAACTGCGGAACAGTCACCACCACAGTACGGATCTCCCCACGCAACCACTGATCCATCGGCCAAGATCGCTGCAAATGCATCACCCGTGGCTTTCATCTGCTGCACATTCCGCAGCTGATCTTGAACTGTGCAGCAGTCGCAGTCTCTACTAGGCATGAAGTTTCCCCAGGTAATTATCCTGTTCCCTCCACAGCACCACACTGCAAAAGCTGCACCTGTTGCCGTTGCTCTTGCATGTTGTGCCACAGCAGTTAGGTGCTCTCCGTCTTGCACCCCTGCATCTTGCAATGATTCCTGAGGGTTGGTCAGTACATGTCCTTCCACAGTCACGAGTTTCAGGAAACCCTGTCGGAGAGATCTTTGGGCCAGAATTTTCAAGTCTCCCACTTTGGAGAGTTCAGGAAGTGACAGAGTTTGGCCAGAACCACTTGGGAAGGATACAACTACTCGAAGCATTGACAAAAAATCCGCAAGAATTGTCCTCCGTGCAACATCTCGAGCCGTAGAAAAGCTGAATGCACATGACATCGCCGTTACTAAGGAAGCCAGTGGTTGTCCACCTCTTTTTATAGTCATCTTCTGGTAACTTAAATTGGCAATCAAAATCCACCAGGTTTGCGCATGGATTGCGATGATTTTCCCAATGACAAGTGGCGTTTCTCATTGCCTTGTTTGGTTGTCCCATATTCCTTGGTCTATGCCCAATTCTTGTTGGTGAAACCCTCATCTGTTTTTTGATACACATTGCAAACAAATGAAAAAAAAGAACTCAAGTTTTGCGGGTATCATCATCTTTACTAGGCTACTGTATATCCCTTTGTTCATTCGATATGTCGCCATGTTCATGGACTAGGTACAGATTCATTCCTGACACTTGAAAATTTCATGTTGTTCACTAGAAATCGCAACTTAACCCTTCACCAGTTGGTCAAGCAAGATCAATTTGCTAAAATCATCTTAAGATGACGACAACACCCACACTGAAAGAATTGCTCGGTTAACGTCAATTGACTCCTGAAACTCGCCACTTCACTCAAATCAGCTTACCCTCTGGTAAACTAACATAGCTATTGAAAATGACCATGTATAGTAGATCTTCCCATTGAAAATGGTGATTTTCCATAGTTATGTTAATTCACCAGAGGGTAAAACCACTAACTACTTTCTACATCTACAAACAGTTGACGAAAACCGAAAATCTCTCGTGAAATCACTGTTCGTTTGTTTGATGTGTTGAACAACATGGTTTTACTACCCTGCAGTACTGCTTCTTTTTGGTGAATACACGTGAGTTTCAATACATCCCACGGTTAAAAACCTCGACCCATGCATCCCATCCTCTCTGGGGATGGTGCCCCAGGTATGTGAACGTTGGTTTATAAACCCCATTAACTATTTCGTTATATCATGTTCTATCTACCATAAACCATAGAATTCAGCCACTTATAAGGCGATATCATGCTATATCTAGCATAAACCATAGAATTCAGCCACTTATACTTTTATGTTCGGCGTTTCTGAACGCTACATCTTGCGGGCCCTATAACTACAACTGCAAACACCAACCCGTTTTCACCGTGTCCGGCGTGTCATCTCCTCCTGTATCGCCACCATGCTCGAGATGCTGATGGCATCGACGGAGCTCTTCTGAAAGAGTTGCAGCGCCAACTGCCAGGGAGCTCCACCTCCGCAGAAGCGAGGCAAAATCCCAGTGGCTTTACAGGTTCTGAAAATGCCATTTCTTCATGGGATTTAATGATTTAGCTCATTAGCTATGTGATTAGCTATGTGATTTCACGGGATTTGAATCTAGGCAATAAACAAGGTACCGGCGCCGCGACCCTGAGGAATTTGAACATTGTTCAAAATGGCAAGAGCTCAAAACCTGCATTTGTTTATGTGGAAGTCAAAATTTCAAGGCTTCAAATTCGTTGGTATTTGCAAGAAGACCAGCCTTTTTTCATTTTAGGCCAGTGGAATTGCGGTTTTCAGGATTCTTTTTTTGAAAAAAACAAAAACCCAACTTTCTCACAAGAGATATCTTATTTGAAATGAAGTTATCGTTAAGTAGCGCAGTCTCATCTATGTATATGAAATGAACTTCAAGTAGCATGGCATGTTATATATTTGATATGATATTAACTTTACGTAGCTAAGCATCGTCTATGTTACATGAAGTTATCTAACTTCAAGTAACATAACTTTTTATTTAAAATTAAGTTAACGTCAAGTAGCGTAGCAACATCTATGTTACATGAAGCGTGCTTGATTTAGCATAGCATTACGTATATGACAAGAGGTTATTTTGAAGTAGCATCTCATCTTATTCGAACTGAAGTTCACGTAAAGTAGCGCAGCATCTTGTATGTATGCAAGCGCTATTGAACGTTATTGCACCCCCCCCACCCCCCCACCCACCCGAAACCCCCACGATCAAAAGCAAGTAGCGTAACATCACGTATGTTAGTGCAGGTCAGCGTCAACGTGATTGCAATCCCCTGAGCGTGCAAGACATGTGTGCAAGTGCAAGATTTGTTTGAGCAGCATACAATGATGTATGCTGCTAGTTCAACTTAACCTGACATAGCAAAACATCATCTATGTTAGGAGAAGTCAACATTACATATCGTAGCATAAATTACATTAGATGAAGTCACCTTTCAGTAGCGCGGCATCACCTGCACCTTACAAGCAACGTCGAGTAACATTGTATCTTCTACAAATGCAAATGCTATTAAACGTTATTGCACCCCCCAACCCCCCACCCGAAACCCCTAAAAACTATAAAATTGTGTTTCCTGGTCGCTAACAGCGCCAGCATAAACAAAGGTGTCATGGCATGTTCAACCAGAATGAGTTTTGGGACACCACGGAAAATGGTTGACCATGGCTTGCAATCAGAATACACGAACGGGGCGCCTGCTTACCCAGATATCAATGGGAGCCAGTTTTTTCGTGACTTATTTTTAAGGGCTTAAAAAAGTATTTATCTTAGCTTAAGTGGTTTTCGGAAGCATGAGATTCATGGGATATCCCCAGTGAGATTCACTGGTTATAGGATGATTGCCCACTTATGCCGATGCACCATTTCGATGGACCAAAGATGTGAAGAAACAGTTCGGCACATTTCGGCACTGCAGCGGGATGGAATCTTCAATAACTTTGACAGAAAATCAGATGAATCCCCCAAACTATGGATTTCATCCCTAAGATGTGAATCCCTACTAGACACGGGATGAAATGGGTCAAAAACATGGGGGAAATCACACCCAGAAATTGGCGATTTTTTAGGGAGACACTGATAATCCAATGGATGAAATGGGCTCGATTTTCAGGCCCAAATGACAACAGCCATGGCCATTTTTTTGAAGAACCCAAGGTGAACCAGCGATGATTCTGTAACAATTTCCAGCCAGGATTTCTTATGCGCAAAATATGCAAATCAGCAAGAAATGAAAGAAACACATTGCTGTTGTTGGCTCCCAAGGAAGAGTGGGGAATGCATGGGTCAATGGGGGAAGTTTGCCCAAATTGTCACATTAGCCAGCTGGTTGGTGGTATACCTACCCCTCTGAAAAATATGAAAGTCAATGGGAAGGATTTTCCCAGATATTATGGAAAATATAAAATGTTCCAAACCACCAACCAGCCAGTTTAGAAGTTTGTGTCATTCAGCTGGCTCTAACCTCTGGACACTAGAGTCATGAAATCGGGTGGTTCCAAGGTACCGCGGTGGCAAAGTTTTTTGTGTCAACTCTTGGTGACGTTTCACTTTTGTGTTTGATGACTGAATGGGACTTATACAATGAAAACTAGTTGGCTAAGCTGGTGAACATAACTGCAATAAACTATGATTTATGGCAGATAGATATATATATATAATATGTGATATATCATGATATATCTGTAGTTAATGGGCTGTTTGACCAACTAATAAGTGAGGGGTCACCACCTTGTATGTTGGAGGATTGGAACGACTTGGAACCAGGTAGGCGCCTGCAAGAGGCACATCAGTTTCAGCTGCATGCTTAGCAAAAATTCCCCCATTTCTTTTGCAAAAGATGAAAACTTGGTGGTTGAGCCACCCCTCTGAAAAATATGAAAGTCCGTTGGGATGATGACATTCCCAATATGATGGGAAAAATAAAACATGTTCCAAACCACCAATCAGCTATAGTAAGCCATCCAAAAATATTAGGTTTAGTTTGTGGCTTTAAAAAAATATGTTACAAACAGGATGATTCATGTCGCCTCCAAATGTTCATTTGTTGGGAATCCTCCCACTAAAAAGGAATCATCCAAAGTATCCAGATGCAAATCATAAGAATCTTTTGCAGTGTAAATCCATGTACCCTCTGGTAATTTGGTACATAGCGAACTGGAAATTAATAGGTAAATCAAAACTCTAAATGGCATTTTTTCCATAGCTATGTAACAAATTACCAGAGGGTATATAAATCCCACAATTGTTGATATGTCTTCATCCCATACCCAGACATGTTACCTTTCCCCCCAAGGCTGTCCCTTTCCCGCACCACTACCCCCCACTCCCGCCTCTCTGCAGCATCACCAGGAAGGAGTTGAGTGAAACCAGGTTGAGACCTTCCACGTCGAGACGTTGCAGGGCCTCCGCCCAGTTTTTGCCTTGGCAGCGAAACGTGCAGAAAAAACAGCGAAAAAGCCTTCAAAAACTCCCCATGACGATTTAAGGCGAAGCCCCCCAAAAAAAAAACTGGAAAACCAAGAAAATAATGAGTATGAAATGTTGTGTATATACAATAGGAGGATGGGGTTACCCTTGGGTAATCAAACGTGGCAATGGAAAATTTTCCGCATTTGTAGTTGATGTTCCCATTCATTCCTCCATACTGGGGATTTCCCCTGGCCAGGTTTGATTACCAGATTTCCCGCAGCCACGGTCAGAACACGTGTGTGAAAGCCCCCCGTTTTTCTTTAATCCACGTGTGATCAAAACTAACTGGTGCGTTTTACGCAGAGAATGGATGGGTTGCTGGGGGTTGCTGGGATGATTATTGATAGTTAGCCAGTGGATCATTCCCTCATTCCCTGCGTTTAGCACCAGTAAGATTATAATGGTCCACATGGGCCATGATCAAAACATGGGTTATGATCATCCCACCATTATCGCGAATCAATGATGCTATGACCACGCTCCAATACAAGTATTCAATCCAGCCTGTGACCATGGCACATATGTATACATATGTATACAGCATATGTTGCGTCTTGAAATGGAGATAGATCGGGCCCTTTTTTCACCATTCTCTGACACGCCCATGTAATGATCCTATGGCTGCATCACGCTGTCACGCCGTTGGAGCCCTGCAGGCAGTGGAATTTCACTGGATCGTGGTTTCAACCTTGAATTTCAAAACAATGATTGAAAAACTTCAAAACTGTCATTTGGGGCCATCAGGTGATCTCATTCAAATCAAAATTTCAACCCCATTGCGGCTTTCTGATTGCCCGTGCCAAATCTATAAATACTGCAGCTCATCTTGAACTGCGGAGGAGTCGCCACCGTTGTCTGGATCACCCCAGGTAACTACCGATCCATTGGCCAAAATCGCAGCAAATGCGCTATCTGTGGACTGAAGCTGCTGCACATTCCTGAGCTGATCTTGAACTGCAGAGCAATCACCACCAGTGTTCGGATTGCCCCAAGCAACCACTGATCCATCAGACAAGATCGCGGCAAATGCGCTATCTGTGGACTGAAGCTGCTGCACATTCCTGAGCTGATCTTGAACTCCGGAGCTGTTGCCACCAGCGTCAGGGTGGCCCCAGCTAACCACTGATCCATCAGACAAGATTGCTGCAAAGGCACAAGATGTTGATTGAATTTGCTGCACATTCCTCAGCTGACCTTGAACTGCAGAGCAGTCACCACCATTGTATGGATCGCCCCAGGTAACTACCGATCCATTGGCCAAAATCGCAGCAAATGCGCTATCTGTGGACTGAAGCTGCTGCACATTCCTGAGCTGATCTTGAACTCCGGAGCTGTTGCCACCAGGGTCAGGGTGGCCCCAGCTAACCACCGATCCATCAGACAAGATCGCGGAAAATGCCCAAGCAGTGGCCTGAATTTGCTGAACATTTTTCAGTTGATCTTGAACTGCGAAGCAGTCACCACACAAAAAAGGATGTCCCCATGCAACCACGGATCCATCGGCCAAGATCGCGGCAAATGCCCCTTCTGTAACCTGAATTTGCTGCACATTCCTGAGCTGATCTTGAACTGCTGAGCAGTCACCACCGTTGTCTGGATCACCCCAGGTAACGACACATCCATCGGCCAAGATCGCGGCAAATGCGCTTTCTGTGGCCTGAATTTGCTGAACATTTTTCAGCTGATCTTGAACTGCTGAGCAGTCACCACCGTTGCCTGGATCACCCCAGGTAACGACACATCCATCGGCCAAGATCGCCGCAAATGCTACATGTGTGGCCTGAATTTGCTGAACATTTTTCAGCTGATCTTGAACTGCAGAGCAGTCACCACCATTGTCTCGATGGCCCCAGCTAACCACGGATCCATCAGACAAGATCGCGGCAAATGCATAAAGTGTGGCCTGAACTCGTTCCACATTCTTGAGCTCACATTCGACTGCACCGCAGTCAGCACCCCAGCGTGGATTGCCCCAGGTAACCAGCCGGTTGCCTCCTCCGCACCACAAAGAAAATGCTTTGCCAGACGAAGATATTTTTGCGTCTTGCACCACAGCCGCTAGGTCCTCTCCGTCTTGCATCCCTGCAGCTTGTAAAGATTCCTGAGGGTTGGTTAGGACATGCCCCTCCACAGTGACGAGTTTCAGGAAGCCCTTTCTGAAAGTTTTTTGGGCCAGAATTCTCAAGTCCCCTACTTTGGAGTGCTCAGGGAGCAACAGAGTTTCTCCAGAACCACTCGGGACCGATATCCTCACCTGAAGCATTGGAATAAACACGAAATGGAAATTCCACTCACAAGACAATACTTACCCGGTTACTACCACCTGGATATTTTAATAGTAGGTAAATCCTTGTCTATTTATCATCTATAAAACTGGAAATTCCACTCACACTACAGTTATGGCCCTTCACAGGTATACCTGGTTTTGCAATATCTTACAATGATATTTATATAACCAACTAGTTACAGGACTTATTTCATCCCATTCCTATCTTTACCAAGGCCATACCCTCTGGTAAACTAACATAGCTATTGAAAATGGATGATTTATAGTGGATTTACCCATTAATAGCATGGTGATTTTCCATCGTTTTTTGTATGTTTACCAGGCCGGGTAACTGTACCTTCAACATGTGCCCAACGAACCATGTGTCGTTGATCAGCTTCTTGAGCCGGTGAAGCAGCCGATGACCCTGGTGGAACCCTGGGAACCCAATTCCCCCAACAACCAGCCGTTTGAAACTTCGAAACAACGCTGAGAAATAGGAGACAGGAGATCTGGTTGGTGATTAATGGCTAATTTAACAGTGATTAATGGTGATTAATGGTGGTGATTAATGGCTAATAGTGAATTAATGGTTAATAATGGTTAATATATAATGGTTATCTGGTTGGTGGTATACCTACCCCTCTGAAAAATGATGGAGTTCGTCAGTTGGGTTTTTGACATTCCCAATGTATGGAAAAATAAAGTCATGTTCCAAACCACCAATCAGAATAGTGGTTTTAGTGGTTTAAACATCCAGCTGAATGAGTTCTTCTAAGTTCATTCGAATTCAAAATCCCGAGTTTTCAATGTCAAGGACCGAACATATCCCAAAACTGTTTCTCGCGATGCTATCCTCACTGGAATTTTCACCCTTGGTGCTATTCCAGTGGCCCATCGGGCGGTATCCCCAAACAACTGATACAGGTTCTGCTTAGGCGTGCTTAGGGGTTAGAATCCAGTTAGAATCACCATTAATCCTATTAATGTGGGTAAAACAATAATAAACCATCCCCCAAATCACCATTTTTATAGGTGGTATAAACCATTCCCAGTCATGGGTGGTTTATGGCATTGTTTTACCCACATTACTTGCATTGCCCATCTATGATCCCTGCCCCCTGATATCACTTTTTATGCATATCCACTCAACCATATCCTGGTTTAGACTTGGATCAATGGACGTACTTCATATGGGGGATCATAAAAGATGGGATTTCCAAAGATCATCTAAGTTAGTGTTATACATAAATATGTTATATATATATATATGTTGGTTGGTTATAGTTGTAAAACAAAAATTGTATAGCCTATTCTGTTTGGGAAAATGAGTCATTTATGATCAACATGATCCCAAGTAACTAACATCCACAGCCAGTCTGAAATCACCTAAAGATCATCCAAACAGTATGTCCTATGTTTACTTTGTTAATGACCCATGAAAATAGTTACATCGCACTATGTATGTATGTATGTATGTATGTATGTATGTATGTATGCATGTTTGTATGTTTGTATGTTTGTATGTTTGTATGTATGTATGTATGCATATACATACACATACACATACACTTACACATACACATACACATACACATACATATATATATATGATGTATATCATTATATATTTAATCTTTTTGTAATCCATGATATCTGTGTATATATATATGTGTGTATCATGTTATATCCACATAAAACCCTTCCAACTTGGATCCCAACTCTCCACATCTCTCGATTTGCACACTGCACAAAAAAAAATCACTATGGTTTATGGTACCTATAACTACTTTTTGATGTTCATAAACCAACAAAAACAACGGGCCGGGTGCACCACCCTGCAGACCCTGCGTACCATTCTATCGTCCAAATATCGTCCAAGGACTGCATCCTGTTGCAATGATCCCAACGCAGGAACCCACGAACACTCACCAATATTATAATATTAACCAAATTAATTACGGGATATTTGATACATATATATATATATATATCATTTATATACAATATATGTATATATATATATTATAATTATATATTATATTATATTATATTAAATTATATTATATTATATTATATTAAATTATATTATATTATATTAAATAAAATTATATTATATTATATATATATATATATCCGCCAACCCCTGCCTAGCCTTGGCCTAGGCGGGGCGGCGCCCAGGATCACTGCAGGTGTGCGACCGTGGCAATGGCCTTACTTGTGCACTATTTGCCAGCACCTTCGCAATGCTGAAAATTGGCCACACAAGCGTTCCCGCCTTTGTCAGCCATCCTTGGAAACCCTTAAACCCCTTCAAACCTTTAAAACCTAAAACCCTTAAAACCTCAAAAAACTCAAAACTGGCCGGCCTTTGTCAGCACCTCCAAAAGCTTACACTTGGCCAAACCTGCGTTCCCGCCTCTATATACGGTTTCGAAACTGCTACGTGGCACTCTTGGAAACCCTTAAAAGCCTTAAAACCCTTAAAAACCTCAAAAAGCTCAAAACTGGCCGGCCTTTGTCAGCACCTCCAAAAGCTTACAATTGGCCCAACCTGCGTTCCCGCCTCTGTCAACGCCGCAGCACGCTGCTTAAGCCCCGCAAAGTGGGTCTGTCTTAGCTCTAGGTCTATATGCGGTTTTAAAACTTAGTCTTTGAGCAACTGCGAAGTTAAACATAGCATTTGGAATCTTAGGGTATAATTATATATATATACACATGCGCTTTCCTTCCTCCACCCTTGAAAGGGGGTCGGCGCACCAGGGCATTAGCCCATTTATGATATATATATATATATATATACACACACAGATATATATATATATATAATCCAAACTATCCCGCTGGCAGGCCAGAGATCAGATCTTCCAAGTGACCCTTGGCCATCAACGCCTCCGACACCTCCAGCATCAGCGAGTCCGGCACCAGCCGCGCCCTTCGCAGCTCCGACAGCAGCCCCGCGAGGCCGTCGCCCACATAGCGCTGCGCGCAGCGCAACGCCGAGGTGACGCTGACGGCGTCGGGGAATAGATGGCGTTGCTGGGCGGTGGAGAGCCTGGACATCGGCATCCCGCCAGGGTCTGATCACAGCTGGGAAAGAAAATATATGAGTTCGCCAGTTGGGATGATTATTCCCAACTGAATTGAAAAATCAAAATCATGTTCCAAACGACCAATCAGTGAAAATATGAGGTTTTAGATTGGAAATGAGCAAAACCTGTGGGTTCCAGCCGTTGTTGTGACCCGTGATACCCAGATGAATGGCTAAGTGACTCCTATGAAACACCGGCAAACGTGTCATGAGGACGCATCCCCAAAAATTGAACAAACAAAAACGACTAAGACAATATCAACACAAATGCTGTATAGTATTAAAAGCGCTATATTATACAAATATATATATATACTAAAGGCTATATGTTCCCAGTCCTGGGTTCCTTGGCATCCCCACTCCCCCATGGGTATGGTATCCAGACATGACCATGTCCAGCGTTTCTTGGGGGGTTCCAATTCGTATCTCTCAAGGTATTGACACAACCACATTTCAAGCTGGAATATCAACCACCCAAAATCCCTTGGGGATTTGGATCTGTAATTGATGAAACTTGGAGACCCCAATAATCAAATTGTTTAAATCATAACATAATGTTCCCTATTAAAATTGCCATGACTGGGACGTATGTGTATATATATATATATTTATTTATTTAATCTCTACCATTTCTTTAGAAAAAACATGTGATAAACCATAGGAAAATGATTTCCCCATGCTTCCCCTGGTATTTGCTTCAACCATATCAGGAAACACCCGACAAAAATTACACGGCAACAGCTCCGAATCCTCCCGTCCAAGCAGCAGATGCAAAGACCAGTGCCACATGGCCGTGTGTTGGCAGGAGGCGATGACGCTGTTGAAACAGATCAGGTTGGGCTCCAAATGTCTCCAAGGGTACCTGGCACAACAAAGCTCTTGCCCAAAATGGGAGGTACCGGGCCGCCAGGAAATCATGAATGTGGATTAGACATGATTAGACATGGGATTATATGAAAATTAAACTAGACTAGATTCAGATGATATTATGATATGTTATGAAAATGCTTTAACAAGATATTGCAAAGTTATGATCCAATTCATTTGCATCTACGTTATGGGCCCCTCATTGCACCCAAAGACCTCATGTTCGTCACATCAGCAAGCGCCTGGTCGAACCCATACTATGAACCCAAATTGTGAATGGCTTGAATCTCTGCGACTCCTCTTCCCATTCCTCATGGCCAAATTTGTTTTGCTGCTGTCCAAATATGTTCAACTCCCATTAGTCTCCCATTCTTCAGGTCACATCTTTTCTGGTTGAACTATTTGGTATTTACCAAGCCACGTGAGCCAGTGAGCCAGTAGAAATTCCCCCATCCCAGGATTTGACACAACCGATCCGGGTGCAGGAACTGATTTTCAGCGGTGCATTTGGGGCCGCCTTGTGGAACCGCTTTCAAAGCGCGATGCATACCAGGCATACCAGTGAAGCGCAAGCTGTTGAAAAGTGGCGCACCCAACCCGAAGCCACTACGGAGCCCAAAGTTTCCCTTAGGTTTTCCGTGGCTCAAGGGAATTAGCCGTGCAAAAGTGCAGGTGGCAAATTGCTTGTACCAGTTCTCAGCTGAGCTGGTGGAGATGTGCGAACGGCACGACATTCCCTTCACAGTGGAAAACCTGGCCAACAGTTTGTTGTGGCTGACGCCATTTTTAAAACCTTTGGTCCAGCGCCTCTTTTATCACGTTGTGGATGCATGTGAGCATGTAAGAAGGCTACTGGCTTTCTGGCAAATTTCAATGCTCCAAGGTTACAACAAAGGTGCAAAGGCGATCATACTCACAAAGCTTGGACCATCAGCAAGACAGAGTCAGGTGAATGGCAGTTTGACACCGCAAAAGAGGCAGAGTACCCTT
Organism: Cladocopium goreaui; assembly: GCA_947184155.2. Classification (NCBI taxonomy): domain Eukaryota; class Dinophyceae; order Suessiales; family Symbiodiniaceae; genus Cladocopium; species Cladocopium goreaui. The sequence goes on from CAMXCT020001113.1 coordinate 568,308, forward strand.
TTAAACTGGCGAGAGAACTGGCAGCGTCGTTCATGGATACCCTCTTGGTCCTGCGGGTGAGCTGCCGCTTGACCCATACGTGCCAGGCATCATCACGATGCCATCGGTGATGTGGCTCCTCATGCCAAAACCAAAGTCAGCTGCATGAGAGATGAGCACCGAGCACTGGGAACAATGCTGGAGGGCCTAAAAAGACGAACCCTCAGCCTGACAAGAGAGGAAAGCCAAAGAATGGCAAGTTTGACAAGTTCAGGAACAGGCGTCCAACGAAGACGCCGATGCCATCTCAGTTGCGAGGAGGTACACCAGTTGATGCAGAAGGACGTTCAATTTGCTATGGTACAACTTGGGAACTTGTCATGAGAAGGTGTGCAAGAAAGGTCGTCACGTTTGCTGTAAGCCTGGTTGTTTTGCACCCTCTCATAATTTCTTGAACCATACAAGGCGGCTTGACTCAGCAGTTGGTTGAAAATGGTTTCCGTACGATTAGCGCAATATAGGGACTCATTAGTTCCTATAAATTTGTATGAATCAATCAATGAATCAGCTTATTTTGAACGGCTCATGGTGCGATCATATTCCATTACCATCTATGGTGACCTCCTCAGACTAAGATCACCAGCTTTCTGGGTCGATGGCCAAAGCTCCATTTTCTCCACTTCAATCCGCACCTCCCTGGTCTCCCGGCGCGTCCCGGCGCGTGGTGGCGCGCCTGTCTTCCACCGCTTGGTGCAGGATGAAGAGCGCCAGGCGCCAACGACTCACGCGCTCGCAGGCCGTCAGGGCTGAGCCCAGGGTGGACATCGTAGGGGCCACCTGAGTTGAGACCGTGAAGTCCAAGGGGATTTACCATGGCGAAATAAGGGTGTGATAACGGTTAATCATATGGTAATATTTTTATACATAACCGTATATATATCCATATATATATATATATGTGGTTATAAATGGTTATATATATGGTTATATATATGGTTATATATATGGTTATATATATGGTTATATATATATGTGGTTATAAATATCTGGATATATATATATATGGTTATATATATATATATATATGGTTATATATATGGTTATATATATATATGGTTATAAATATATATGTGGTTATATATATGGTTATATATATATGTGGTTATATATATATATGGTTATATATATGTGGTTAAATATAGATACATGGTTATATTTATATATACATGGTTATATATATATGGTTATATAAAAATGATTATATATATATGCTTATATATATATTTGGTTATATATATATATTGTTATATATATATGTGGTTAAATATATATACATGGTTATATTTATATATATGGTTAAATATATGGTTATATATAAATGATTATATATATATATGGTTATATATATATGTGGTTATATATATATGGTTATATATATACATGGTTATATATACATATGGTTATATATATATATATGTGGTTATATATATATGTGGTTATATATATATTGTTATATATTTATGGTTATATACATATATGGTTATATATATTTGGTTACATATATATGGTTATATATATATGGTTATATATGTATGGTTATATATATATGGTTATATATATATGGTTGTATAAATATATATATATGGTTATATGTATATATATTGTTATTTACATATATATATATATATATGGTGAATATATTTATATATGGTGAATATTGTAATCATATGGTAATAATATGGTAATAATATGGTTGGTATGGTATTGGTATGGTATAATAATGGTTTTGCATATGTTAATATAATGGTTAATCGTGGTTATAAATTATAAATATCATATATGTGGTTGATAATGGCTACTATATGGTTCATTAATGGTTAATATGTGTTGATTGTTAATATACGGTTCTAACGATTACCAATACTGGTAATATAACGGTGTAATAATGATTACATACGGCGCCACAAGTTATAATTGTTAATTTTTATATGGTCATATGATCATGATTGATATGGTAATAATACGCTTCATGTGGCTAACGGCTAATGTAATGGCTACAATGTGGTACATAATATGTATGTATATATAACATGGTAATATCATAATTGGAGATCATCTGAATTTCATTGATATTTGATGGCAATAGAAAAGAATCGTCTTGTGATTTTAGCAACATAGTGATTGTGGTTTAATGGAATATCCTGGAAATATCTGGAAGTATCTGGAAATATAACGAGATATATAATCAATTTAAGATTGGGTGTGTCTGAAGATCAGGTATACCTCCGCAAGTGGTGCTTGAATGGGGAAAGTGGTGATTCACGGATATAAATTTGGAGATGCCCTATTTTCGGACAAACCCATTTGATGATTCTTTGGGAATTCTATGAGAGTTGATGGGAATATATGGGATTAAAATAAAATTTCAATGGGATTTAAAAGCATCAATTAAATTAATATATGGTTGTTGGTCAAAAACCCGTGAACCTCCAATGAAATTCAACCAATTTCGCAAAAAAAACATGAAATCCCATGAAATCACCCATGTTTCAAAGGTAAAACCCATAAAAATCCCATGAAATCACCATTTTCCATAGGTTTCAGCAGCTTTTCCATCCCCATCCCTGACCCAAAACCAACCGGATCACCGGGTCGCGCCTGCCGTCGTTCCATCATGGCCAGCACCGCCAGAGCCTGCTGCCAGCGTCGCTGCGCCGAGGCCGCCTGCAGCAGCTTGTTGTAGGCGATGGCCGCGTAGTGGGGCGAGTGGAGGCCTGGAATAACGGAGGATTAGCAGGAATTGGTATGGAAATATATGAATCATATAGTGATTATATAGTGAAGATATAGTGAATACGGAAATATATGGTGAATCATATAGTGATTATATAGTGAAGATATAGTGAATATATAGTGAATACGGAAATATATGGTGAATCATATAGTGATTATATAGTGAAGATATAGTGAATATATAGTGAATATGGAAATATATGGTGAATACGGAAATATATGGTGAATCATATAGTGATTATATAGTGAAGATATAGTGAATATATAGTGAATATGGAAATATATGGTGAATCATATAGTGATTATATAGTGAAGATATAGTGAAGATATAGTGAATATGGAAATATATGGTGAATACGGAAATATATGGTGAATCATATAGTGATTATATAGTGAAGATATAGTGAATATGGAAATATATGGTGAATACGGAAATATATGGTGAATCATATAGTGATTATAGTCTAGGACATACACTTAGAACACAAAGTGTTTTCAAAAAAAAAAATCATACACTTAGAACACCGTTTTGCTGCCGGAGAAATTCACCCCAACTGTTCTAAGTGAAGGCTTAGAACATGTTCTAAGTGAGCCACTTAGAACATCATCAGAAACGTGTTAGAACACATCTTATTTTTCCAACATGTGTTCTAAGTGTATGTCCGTCCATGTAAAGTAGTCATACAATACAATTGGTAAGGCATATATACAATATTGTATTAAAATGCAGTATAACATAAAATAAAATAGGGTAATATATATAATATAATAAAATATAATCTAATATGATATAATACAATATAATACAATTCTACCCCAAAACACTTTATATCTATAACAGTATGTTTCAATTGTCTTTTACATGTTATTCAGAAGACATGACGTTTAATTAGGCACTACTTTCATTAGGCACTAAAAAGCCACCAAGATCACGACCCGCTGCCTGAAAGGTTTGGTTCTACCTATAACTAGTAGCACAAAAAAGTATCAACCATTCTCACCAATTTGGGTATTGATTTTCTCTTATTGGAAGTGTTCTAAGTGTGTGGTCCGCCACCTAAGGAAGCCCCACCAAGGAGGCCACCACCATCACGTGATGTTGGTGCCTTCCCTAGGTGGCGGACCACACACTTAGAACACTTGCAAAAAGGACACAAATTGCAAGGAACACAATACTCAAGTTGGTGACAGTGTTTGATACACATGCTCTCCGTCAGTCGAGTGGCCAACAACAAATAAACCCATGCCACAAGTAATTATCAATTTTAAAAGGACACGACACTTTAACACATTTCTAGGTGATGGTGGTGGCCTCCCTAGGTGGCCAACCACACACTTAGAACACTTGCAAAAAGGAAACAAATTGAAAAGGAACACAATACTCAAGTTGGTGACAGTGTTTGATACACATGCTCTCCGTCCTTCGAGATGCATTAAGTAATTAGCAGTTTAAAAGGAAACCTAAACACATTTCTGGGCAGATAAGTATTTGTGACATGGGTTTATTTGTTGTTGGCCACTCGAAGGACGGAGAGCATGTGTATCAAACACTTTCACCAACTTGAGTATTGTGTTCCTTTTCAATTTGTTTCCTTTTTGCAAGTGTTCTAAGTGTGTGGTCCGCCACCTAGGGAGGCCACCAACATCACCCAGAAATGTGATTATTTGGTTCCTTTAAAAACAAATACTTTTGAGATGGGGTTAGTTGCTGTTGACCACTGGAGGGATGAAGAACAGGTCTGTCAAACATCCTGACCAGTCACCAACCAGAGTATTAAATGTCTGTTTTTGGAAGTATTCTAAGTGTGTGGTTGGCCACCTAGGGAGGCCACCACCATCACCTAGAAATGTATTAAAGCGTCCTTTTAAAATTTATAATTACTTGTGTCATACCGGTTTATTTGTTGTTGGCCACTCGACTGACGGAGAGCATGTGTATCAAACACTGCCACCAACTTGAGTATAAATTTCCCTTTTTCCAAGTGTTCTAAGTGTGTGGTTCGCCACCTAGGAAGGCCACTACCATCACCCAGAAATGTTTTTGTTTTTTAGTGTTGTTTTAAAATTAATGATTGCTTGTGGCATGGGTTCTTATTTGTTGTTGGCCACTCGAAGGACGGGGAGAATGTGTATCAAACACTGTCGCCAACTTGAGTATTGCATTTTTCCTTTTTTGCAAGTGTTCTAAGTGTGTGGTTCGCCACCTAGGGAGGCCACCAACATCACCCAGTGCTTATATAAGTTTTCTTTTAAAAAACATACTTGTGAGATGTTGTTAGTTGCTGTTTACTACTCGAGGGATGAAGAAACGGTGTGTCAAACATTCTGACCGGTCACCAACGAGAGTAATCATTGATTTTCTCTTTCTGGAAGTGTTCTAAGTGATTGGTTCGCCACCTAAAAAGGCCACCAACATCACCCAGACATGTGCTTCAAGATGCATTAAGTGTACTTTTAAGATAGATAATTACTTGTGACATGGGTTTATTTGTTGTTGGCAACTCGAAGGACGGAGAGCATGTGTATCAAACACTGTCACCAACTTGAGTACAATGTTCCCTTATTACAAGTGTTCTAAGTGTGTGGTCCGCCGCCTAGGGAAGGCACCACCATCACCCAGAAATGTGTTTAAGTTTCCTTTGAAAATTGATAAGTACTTGTGACATGGGTTTATTTGTTGTTGGCCACTCGAAGGACGGAGAGCATGTGTATCAAACAGTGCTACCAACTTGAATATTGTTGTTTTTCCCTTTTTGCAAGTGTTCTAAGTGAGTGGTTCGCCACCTAGGGAGGCCACCAACATCACCCAGAAATGTGATTATTTGGTTCCTTTAAAAACAAATACTTTTGAGATGGGGTTAGTTGCTGTTGACCATTGGAGGGATGAAGAACAGGTCTGTCAAACATCCTGACCAGTCACCAACCAGAGTATTAAATGTCTGTTTTTGGAAGTGTTCTAAGTGTGTGGTTCGTCACCTAGGGAGGCCACCACCATCACCTAGAAATGTGTTAAAGCGTCCTTTTAAAATTTATAATTACTTGTGTCATACCGGTTTATTTGTTGTTGGCCACTCGACTGACGGAGAGCATGTGTATCAAACACTGTCACCAACTTGAGTATAAATTTCCCTTTTTCCAAGTGTTCTAAGTGTGTGGTTCGCCACCTAGGAAGACCACTACCATCACCCAGAAATGTTTTTGTTCTTTAGTGTTGTTTTAAAATTAATGATTGCTTGTGGCATGGGTTCTTATTTGTTGTTGGCCACTCGAAGGACGGGGAGAATGTGTATCAAACACTGTCGCCAACTTGAGTATAAATTTCCCTTTTTCCAAGTGTTCTAAGTGTGTGGTTCGCCACCTAGGGAGGCCACTACCATCACCCAGAAATGTTTTTGTTTTTTAGTTTCGTTTATAAATTAATGATTACTTGTGGCATGGGTTTTTATTTGTTGTTGGCCGCTCGAAGGACGTGACGGAGACCATGTGTATCAAACACTGTCACCAACTCGAGTATTGCATTTTTCCTTTTTCGCAAGTGTTTTAAGTGTGTTGTTTCGCCACTTAGTAGGGAGGCCACCAACATCACCCAGACATGTGCTTTAAGATGCATTAAGTGTACTTTTAAGATAGATAATTACTTGTGACATGGGTTTATTTGTTGTTGGCAACTCGAAGGACGGAGAGCATGTGTATCAAACACTGTCACCAACTTGAGTACAATGTTCCCTTATTACAAGTGTTCTAAGTGTCTCGTTCGCCACCTAGGGAGGCCACCAACATCACCCAGAAATTTGTTTAAGTTCCCTTTGAAAATTGATAAGTACTTGTGACATGGGTTTATTTGTTGTTGGCCACTCGAAGGACGGAAAGCATGTGTATCAAACAGTGCTACCAACTTGAATATTGTTGTTTTTCCCTTTTTGCAAGTGTTCTAAGTGAGGGGTTCGCCACCTAGGGAGGCCACCACCATCACCTAGAAATGTGTTAAAGCGTCCTTTTTAAATTTATAGTTACTTGTGTCATACCGGTTTATTTGTTGTTGGCCACTCGACTGACGGAGAGCATGTGTATCAAACACTGTCACCAACTTGAGTATAAATTTCCCTTTTTCCAAGTGTTCTAAGTGTGTGGTTCGCCACCTAGGGAGGCCACTACGATCACCCAGAAATGTTTTTGCTTTTTAGTTTCGTTTATAAATTAATGATTACTTGTGGCATGGGTTTTTATTTGTTGTTGGCCATTCGAAGGACGTGACGGAGACCATGTGTATCAAACACTGTCACCAACTTGAGTATTGCATTTTTCCTTTTTTGCAAGTGTTTTAAGTGTTTGTTTCGCCACTTAGTAGGGAGGCCACCAACATCACCCAGACATGTGCTTTAAGATGCATTAAGTGCCCTTTTAAGATCGATAATTACTTCTGACATGGGTTTATTTGTTGTTGGCCACTCGAAGGACGGGGAGCATATATATCAAACACTGTCACCAACTTGAGTACAATGTTCCCTTATTACAAGTGTTCTAAGTGTCCGGTTCGCCACCTAGGGAGGCCACCAACATCACCCAGAAATTTGTTTAAGTTCCCTTTTGAAATGGATATTTTTTGAGATTGGTTTAGTTGTTGTTGGCCCCTCGAAGGACGGAGACCATGTGTATCAAACACTGTCCCCAACTTGAGTATTGCATTTGTCCTTTTTTGCGAGTGTTTTAAGTGTTTGTTTCGCCACTTAGTAGGGAGGCCACCAACATCACCCAGAAATGTGTTTAATTGTCCATTTCGAAAATATAATTAATCAATTACTAGTGACATGTTTTTTTTGGCTGTTGGCCACTCGAAGGACAGAGAGCATGTGTGTGTGTCTGTGTCAAACATTAACACCAGTCACCAACTTCATAATAAATTTAACATGTTTGAAGTGTTCTAAGTGTGTGGTTGGCCACCTAGGGAGGCCACCAAGATCACCCAAAAATGTGTTAACTTCCATCTAAACACACACATATATATATAGATATACTTTTGAGATGAATTTAGTTGTTGTTGGCCACCAACGGAGAGTTTGAACGCCCTTTGGTTTGGGGTTCCAGCTGAATTTTCACTCCAATCCCATCTTCCTTTGCTAGTTGCTTTATGTGGATCTGCAAAGGGACCCTGGTATACATACATAATGTATATATATATAATATATATATATATATACAGCTGGGGAATGTGGGTATACCATCCCCAAAAAGATATTTCCAATTAGATAATTTTCGGTATAGCTCTATTTGAGATGATGTGAAATGACCTCCACATGTGGCCCAAATGATTATTTAATGGGATGGTTTATTTTTGGGATTATCATATTGATTATCTATGTATCCATTGACCCCCTGCCGAAGGTTGTACCAATCCTTTACATAATTGAAATTACGGACATACACTTAGAACACATAAATTACCCCAAAGTGTTCTAAGTACCTTTTAGAACATGTTCTAAGTGTATGTTTTTTTACTTAGAACACATTCCGCTGCCGAAGTTTCCACCATGCGTTTTCCAAATGGTGTTCTAAGTGTATGTCCTGAACTATATAGATTTCACACTTCACCAAGAACTTATGTTTTCATCACCATCAGGCGCCCGCACGGCACGTGCCATCTCAAGAGTTGTGGCTTCGGTCTCCTATCGCCAAGTTGACGCTCACTTGGTGAACTGCTGGGTTTCAGGGGAATGTTTTCTCGGGGATGTAACCTCTAGTATTCATGGGGTGAAACGACACCAAACACAACAGGGGGGCCTCACCTAGGCCATTTCTTGGTTCAATATTTTTTCGAGTCCATGGTTGTTCGGTCATGTTCGGTCAATGCTGGCTTGTATTTTTGATAGAGAAACAACTGTGGAATCAAACAGAGTTGGAATCAAACTTGGACATATTTGGACTATTTTGAGGATCATTCTCCCCCCCACCCCCCCATCCAATGTTTGAAAAAAAACAAAAACCATTCTGGTGCCACAAATTTCTTTCGCATTCTGGTGGATGTTCTGCGGATCCCAGGCTTTGTGCTTGCGCTTGCTCCGAAAATTTCACATCAAAACCACGAACGGAGGACTTCTTGGAACGAAGGATTGAATATATTATAGAATGAATCATGTCCCAAATGATCCCAAATGTATCCAAATCTTCATCTATTTTATTCAAAAAAAACGGGTACTCCTTAAATAATTCCTCTAGTTTCCTAACCACAAACGGAAACCGAAGCGCTCCTGATCCGCCTGCTCAGCCTCAGCTTCACTATAGGCCAGGCTGCCAGGATTATGCCAAAAAAGCAAACAGCATCAATCTATTAATACAAACGTAATTAATTCAGCAATTAATATAACACATTCAACACATTAGAAAACGCCAAGCCACCATTTTTTTTTCCAGTGAATGTCCATAGAAAATTCACCATTTATCAATCCCCCCTGGGGACCCCTGGGGACAGCTGACGATGATCTCATCGGTCAAATCTTCCACCGCCTCCTGCGACAACGGAAAGTTTGGTTCTACCTTTAGCAACCCCATAGGTAAAACTAGTGTTTTATATATATATATATGATAGAAAGTTTGGCTTTATATATGTAACATATGATCATATGTGATTGCTATATGAAATCTATATACATATATAACCCCAATATAGATAGAACAGTATATATAATTATATATATAAGATCCTGGAAAACCTGGAGAAATGGAGAAACTGTTCGGCATCTCTTTGGAGATTGCTTTAGGTCCAAGTTTCTTGTTTCTGCATAGCTTTTTCTACTTGGGGGATCTACTGGCCAATTGTAAAGGTTGAAAATGTGTTATATAAGAGCAAACAAAACCGTTTTCATGTTTTCTGGGTTTTCCAACTATGGTATCTCGACCCATATCATTTTCTTATCATTTCTTGGTGCTTCCATGTGCTATTTTAATGTTCAATGAACAACGGGGGAAGCAAAACCAAGAACATTTGGGATGAAGGAGATGCGTGTGAATAAGCTAAAACAAACCCGTCCCCCTTATATATTAAACAACATCCATTGTATGGTCCCAAATATGTGTAACCTCTCCACTGAAACATGGTTTATCGGGGTTAGTGAATACTGCGGGGGAGTCATCATTAGCATGCAACGAAAATACATTGGATCCACCAACAATTGTTGATATACACATTTTTTTTATCGCAGTCGCTTCTAGCACGAGTATTCACAAGACTCGACCGGGATTTGAGTAGCCCAAGTTGGCCACAAAAATTGCTTATCTCTTCGTGGTGGATCCGGAGGAGTATTTTGCACTTTAAAACACTGCCCCCTCAAGGTGACTCGGTGACTGTAATACAGGCTGAAGCATTTTTGGATATTTCTGGGATGGACACATTCGATAACTGGGAAACAAATACCATGTTTCCGGGCAGAAATTTCAGTTGTGAAATTCGAAACAAGACTGTTGTGGACTGGGTTTCCATATATCAGGACTTTGGACTTTGGTTTGCTGTGGTGCCTACCAACTCCATACCAACTCTAAATAGTATTTACCCTCATGGAATCAAGCATGGCAACGGACAATTTCCCTTTTAGACATGTTTTTCCCATTTAAACCTCTATTCTATTTACCGGTAAACCTCTATTTATAAGGGGCTTTTCCAGCAACGTTTGATTACCAGAGGATGTGCACATTCATCTCCAGATCCGGCCCCTCCGCTGCCGCTCCGGTGTCAACTGGCCAAATGCGGCTGACAGTAGAGCATCAGCCACAAACTGACGGCGGCAACAGGGGGCAGCGCCCTAAAAACGATTGGCTTTGGGTTTGCTTATAACCCCAAATGCTCCATGGTGCTGGTATATTTATACCTACATAACTGGGTGATTTTTACGGCAAATGTTGGTAAATATTCCAGCACCATGGAGCATTTGGGAAAGGGGAAATATCCCAAAAAGGCCGTTGAAATGACGAAACTATGACAAACCATCGGATACTGGGGCACCTTATTTGAATTCACAAAGCCACTTGATGCCGTTCAAAGCAACACAATTGTTGGGCTTGTCATTGGTGTCAAGTTCGCTACTGTAGTCATCCGATCTAATTACTAACCATACCAATATATATATATATATATATATATCAACTACAATGGTAAAAAAGAAGGTATACATAGTCATCAAGACATCCATAATTATCAACAAAAATGGTCACAAAAAAAGCATAATGTCATCACTTTCTGTCATCCATCATGTCATCCAGGATTTCCCATGAATTCAGGATGACCAATGGATCTCCGTTTCGTCCTTTCCACGACGGTTCCGAATCGTTTCAGCCCCTGAGTTTGCCAACGGCTTCGACACCAAAGGTCGCCGAATAGAGGGATTCGGCCACCGATGTTGGTGATTCCTTGGACGTGGACGTTGAAGCGCTTGGATCTTGGGTCAATAGCGGTACCCCAAGACTAACGTTCATCATTGCATGATATTTTGAATTTACCTATTAGCAATAATAGCCATTTTTTAATATAGGGGTAGCCCAAGACTTCATATGACTTGATATAGTTCATCATTATGAATGATATTCCCATGATATATATGTTTCCCTATAAATAGTAATAGCACTATTTTTAGGGGCTACACACCATATTTCCAGACCCATTTGGGAACTGATACCCTCTGGTAAATTAACATAGACCCTGAAAATAGCCTAGTTTTAATGGTTTCACTAATCTTCCAACCCCGACAACTGCCAGGGTCGAACTGTTAATTTACCAGAGGGTAACTGATTTTGTTGGGGCATCTTGGAAATTACTTGGTCCCACTGAGGGCTACAGCTGTAGCTGTCTTGAAAATGACCCGACGGTCGCAATCGCTGTAAGCCGCCGTGTCCGCTAGGTGACTTATGGAGGTTTCCCAAAAAGGATACCAAAAACCATAGGTTTCAATACTAACACATACTAAAATGGTCTAATGACTTGGATGATTTGGGGCTACCCCATTTTAGGAAACCTCTTACGAGAATAGAGATTGTCAATGAAGGGACATTCATGTGTAATCCAGACAGTGTTCGATCCAGGAATGAAGATCGCCACGGCTTCCCAGTTGATCTTTGAGGATCATCGGTACACATAGGATCTGTAGTGGTTGTCGACTACTATGTGGGATCACATAACAAACATTTTCATAAACGGCTCTTTCCAATTTCCCAAAAAGATAGAACAGTTATTTCGCATCCATTTACATCCATTTACATCCATTTACATCCATTTACATCCACTTACATCCATTTACATCCATTTACATCCACTTACATCCATTTACATCCATTTACATCCATTTACATCCATTTACATCCATTTACATCCATTTACCACTATTTTCACAGGATTTCATAGGAATTTCATAGGATTTCACTGGTGTATCTGGGGGCCATCCACGTCCTCCCCGCCCTTTACGCGTCCCTTCGAGTCTTCGAGCTTCCACGGAGACGGGACGAAGCAACATGTCCTGGTGCTCATCTGGTGCCATCTACCCTCTGGTTATTTAACATAGCGAACTGGAAAATCCCTTATAAATGGAGGTTTAGTTCGCTGGGAAAATCATCTATAAATGAGCCATGGCTTCCATGGCTATGTTAAATGACCAAAGGGTATATTGATACAATGAAATAATAGGTGGAACAATGTGATGACAATTGAATATTCTAATACATGAATATTAGATTTTATTAGTATCATCGAATAATGGTGATAATATAATGGTGACATCTATTGCACCATTATATCACCATTATATGATCACAATTATAGCACCACATGATACCACTTTGAACTGAACATTGGCAATTCACGGGCCCCAAAAATTAGACTTTCAACTCTGTGGATCATCATTGATCAACCACATGTTATTGAACCATACCCTCTGGTAATTTAACATAGCTATGGAAAATCACATGTTTTAATGGAAAAATCCACTATAAATCACCAGTTTCAATAGCTATGTTAAATTACCAGAGGGTAATGTTTTGCAACATGGATCGACCGAAAGTTGCATCCCGAAAAATTTTCAAGGCCTGCAGAAATCAGAGTTGACCATTGACCATGTTCTTGAATTCTAGATGGTGGTGCCTCCGTTCGATAGCTAAGTTGGTGAACATCACTCCAATTTCACTATGGTTTTTGTTGGTGATATATCGAACTAGTTAATGGGATTATAAACCAACAAACATAACTGGGGGGCACCACCTTGTAGATGGATACATTCCCTCTTGAAATCGTGTACCCTCCAGCAATGAAACATGGCTAGCTGGGAAATCCCCTACAATTGGAGGTTTTTTTGATTGGCCCATGGGACAATCATCTTATGAAAATGGCTTATGTTCCATTGCCATGTTTGCCAGAGGATTTTTTTTTTACAGAAATGTGGATGGCGCGCCAAGCCCAGAGGTTCCTCGACATATCTCATATCTCAATGGATTAGTTTTTCAGGGAAAATCGGAACCGGAAACCAGAGTTATTTTCCCATTAAATATGGGGCTTTTCGGTTAAAATTGTCCCTTAAACCAATCCATTGAATATATCTCTCTGGTAAACTAACATAACTATGGAAAATCACCATGTTTAATGGGAAATTTCACTATAAATGGCCATGTTCAATAGCTATTTTTACATAACCAGAGGGTATCTCTCTGGGAAAGACCTCATATGTTTTTTTTTCCGTTGATCTGAGAAGGCGAAAGGGTCAGACTCTGGTCAGACGTCTGTTCACCGTGCTGACGTGCTGGTGGTTGAAATTGTTGAGTCAATTAAAAAAAAGTGATGTGAAAACCAGGGAGCCTGGATCTCCGTGTGGATTAATATGGCAAACCATATATTGACTTCACAGAAATTGACAATCATGGATGTATTGTTGGGATGATGCTCTTCATGACATCATTTCAGGTGGTGACTGTTCCGTCCAATATCTATGATTCAGCCAAATATGATCCAATATTATGTGTATAATGTTGGTAAGACAATAATAAACCATCCCCAATTTCATCATTCTTATAGGTGGTATGTTTACCATTCCCAGTCATGGGTGGTTTGTGGCATTGTTTTAACCACATTACCCATATGCTCCATGTATGGTATATTTACCTACATAACTGGATGATTAAATATTCCATACATGGAGCATTTGGATTACATTAAATCAATTCAAATATGATATATCTGGAGGTTTCCTGAAAATTGGGTACCCCTAAATCGTGCATTCTTATGGGATTTTCATGGATTTTCCCTAAAATTCCCCATCCATTCGCCTCGGTCTTCCCTGTCCTCGGTGAAAGACATGAGCCAAGTCCCCACTGAGGGCATGGTCTCGAAGGATTCCGGTGCCTGGCGACGACAGGATGGGTGGAATTTTTGGATGGGAATAGGTTGGTAATTTTAGGTCATGTTCAAAAAGGCTACAGAACAATCACCATGCCCTGAAAGATATTTAAAATTAATTAAAATCATCGAAATAAATTCGCAATATTGCGCAATGTTCCTCCATTTTCCATATAGAAAAGTGTCAAACTACCAAATGGATCATTGGTGAACCAATCACCCTAGCCCTGTACCCATAGTATCCCCTAGTAATAAGGGACCATAAGGGAACTCGATTCCGGAGTAGATCCAATAATCCCAATACACTTCACCAGCGTTTCGTGGCGGGAGTTTGGTGAATCTTGGATGAGATCATCATGATGACCACAACAAAATATGTAAAGACTCTTCAGCAACATGGGAATGTGGGAAATATGGTACTCTCTGGTCATTTGTCACATAGCGAACTGGAAAATCCATGAAAATCCCCATTTCCATAGGTAAATCCTCTTTTTTCATGGGCCATGGTTTCCATAGCCATGTTAGTTTAACTGGAGGGTAATCTATATGTAATCCCACGAATCAAACTCCGTGAAGAACCGGATGCCAATCCGACACAAAGCTGCTATGAAACCCGTGGATCCAAACACTGAGGTACGGCAAAGCCTGCCATCACCAGTCACACTTCGCAAGCTACGGCTGGATCCATGGGGTATATATATATATATCAATATTATCCATCATATTCCCAGTATATTCCCATGATCATCCATCAGATTCCCAGAAATTCATCATCAGAAACTGGTTGGTGGTTTTTATATAACCATCTTGAAAAATATGAGTTCGTCAGTTGGGATGATTATCCCATATATGAAATGGAAAATAACATTCATGTTTGAAACATTTTGAAACCACCAACCAGTCATCCACCAGAAATCAAACCAATCCTCGACCCAATCCTCACCTCAATGGGTTCCTCCACCTCCGGTTCTTCTTCCTGAGCTTCACCTCAAGCCGGTTTCCACATCTGAGAGGCCATGCCTTGACCCGGGGCTTTGGCCATGAAAACTAACTACGGTAAATGTACCAGAATTCTGGGGTAAATGATGGTAAATGATGGTAAATGATGGTAAATGATGATACATGCCAGTTTCTTTTTGGTTAAATTCAGGGCGTTGTTGCACTTTGGTTGATCAAACTTACTCAAAACTGAAGATGTTTGGGGCCAGTTGCTTGAATTCTTCAATGGATCTTGTCGCTTGAAAATTCCGGCAACAAGTGGGACATTCCATGTTTAACCAACCAACATGGGGATTGAAACATATAATATAGTAACCCAGTAACCCAATGTCTCTTTGAAAACATGGTTTTTTCCACAAAAAAAACAGGGGAGGGATTCAACTGGGGCTTCCGGCTCTGATGTTTGTCTTTCTTATCCTGTCGCGTCGCCCCATCGGGGTCAGTGAACACCCACCCCGACAGTCGTCGGGAAGTCCACCATGAAAATCTCTGACACGGTCGCCGATTGATAGCCTCTGGTTATGACTAACATAGCCGTGCAAAATCACCATTTTTAATGGGTAAACCATCTATTTCTATGGGCCATCTATACCATGGCTATGTTAAATAACCAGAGGGTAGGTGTTCTCAAGAAAAAGGACGCTGCTACTTTCAGTGATGAATGCGACTAGTGGGATGGACAAGTTGTTCGCTGACTTTTTCACACCAAGCAAGCAAAAGATTCTCGAAGCTATGTCGCATACCTTGTTGCGGTTTATCCAACACATACACATCATAGAATCACAATATATCACAATATCATAGAGGTTTGATGTCCTTGAGAGACGCTTAAAACCATGAAACACATTAAAACACTACAAGGTGGTGCCCCCCAGTTATAAGTTGGTTTATAATCCCATTAACTATAGATATATCACCTATAAACCATAGTTATTGGAGTTATAAACCAACTTAACTATCTAGGGGGCACCACCTTGTGAAACACATTGAATCACTATGTATGGTTCATGTCATCTTTGCGACTCCGCGTCGCAGAATCCCATGGAATCCCATGGAATCCCCCCCAAATCTTTGGGGCTTTGTCGAGGACGCCAGTGGCACCTTCTTCTTCTTGTCCTTCTTCTTTTTCTTGCCGTCCTGCGATGTAAAATTGAAAAATGGGTGAAAGATACTAGAAACTCATATTAACCAATGGTTAACCAATGGTTAACCAATCTACAAAATGGTATCAAATGGATTCAAGCGGTTGATTTTCCAGTTGAATTCATCCACTTAAATGGTATCCGAACGGTAGGATGGGCAGCTATGTTGGCCCGATCCCTCGTGATCTGCTTGCCAAATATGCGAACATTCCTTCTTCAGTCATGCCTACTTGTCCAGCCATAGGGCCATATCTTTGAAAGGAGTAAATCCACAAGCGTCCAGTATACATTTCAAGTCGGTGAAATTCCCTTCGCCCAATCAAAGTTGAAATCCCAACGTTGCGTATTCTTATGGGAATTTGCCAGGGAGAAGCCAGCAATCCGTAACTCACACACTCAAAAAGCTCAGTGTGAGAAATCGTGCTTAGGTTGCCTTAACTGACTGCCAAAACTCAGAATGGTTCTTCCAAGCGCTCGAAGACAACCTCCAAAGACAGCTGCCAATCCGTTGGCCAAAGCATCTTGACACATTTTTGTGCCCGACTTTTGTGAACTTGAGCCACCAGCCGAGTTACGGTTGCGTAATCTTCCTCTGATTTCAAGGCTCCAGGATTCGGAGTGGCAAGGATTTCAAGACCCAACAAGTTCCTTCAGCGCTCCTTGATCTTGGTGGCAAAATCTGTCAGGACAGCTCGGAGTTTATGTTCCTTGCAGGTTTTTCGGCGGTGGCACGTGGATTTCTGGGCTTCTGTTCTCATCCCAAGGTCTTTGTCTCGCAAAGTCTGCATCCTGGCCTTGAGAGGCAGACCGACTGGAGTCTCTAAACCTCCAGTTGCCAAAGTCGGCACCACTGGGGCCCAGCGCAGGTCACATTGTTCCCAGCTGAGTCTTCAAACTCACAGTTTTGCCATCTTTCAGAAGCTACTGGCATAATTTTCAGACAAGGTCCTTTAGAGGTCCAGCAAGGAACACTGGGCGTGGATGGCCGTGGTTGAGGTCCGGCAGGGAACACTGGGCCCGGATACTCGCGGTTGAGGTCCGGCAGGGAACACTGGGCGTGGATGGTCGTGGTTGAGGTCCGGCAGGGCACACTGGGCGTGGATTGTCGTGGTTGAGGTCCGACAGAGAACACTGTGGATCGCGGGTCGCAGTTGGACGAGGAGGACGACGAGGAGGACGACGAGGAGGAGGAGAGGAGATGAGGAGAGGAGAGGAGAGGAGGAGCAGGCAACTGACATAAAATCTAACAACCCTCACCTGGCAGGTGGGGAAAAACCCTCTAAAAAATGAAAAAAAATGAAAAAAAATGAAAAAAAGCTGGTTGGTTCATAGGAATCCAATGGAATCCACATAGATTATGCCACTCCCCAATATATAACGGGTAGTAAAACCCGGATTATAATCGACCAATAGGGCTGTCTCGCAGCCACTGCTCTTAAATAGTTTCTATTTACTGATATCAATTATATGAAATAAATAGAATTACAGTATAGTATAGAAATGTATAGAATATATCATTCCATGATATATGATTATAATTGATTATACCTAGACCCTCCAAGTACCCTTAAAAATTGTAATTTACCCCGTAATTTCAGTATAGTGGGGTATTTAGAGGGTCGAGGTATCTACAAGCAATGGCTATACCCTCCTCTGAACTAACATAGACGTGGTGTTCCCCACTATTTCTACATCATTTTCCGAACGGAAAACGACGGCTTTTCCACACCTATGCTGCTTAACTCCAGCGTATCTATTAACCTACTTGGTGGTTCATCCCACGAATCGCAAGTAGGTTACTTATAACATTTTTAAGTTATAACCCTAGTTACAATTATCCCACTTGGTAAGTAGCTAAAAAACATCTTATAACTTATAACTTATAACCCTTACTAAATTGGGCCAAGTAGGCTTCGTCCACTTCGAACTCGGGTGGACTAACCGACCTAAACGATCCCTTAATAGTTCACCGGCCCCCTAAAGCAAGGCTACTGGTCGCCTCGTCCTCTTCACCTGGCATGGATTTTCAGTGTCCATGGTGCTGGAGTATTTACCGACATAACGGGGCAATTTTGTTCGGGTAAATGTAGGTAAATATTCCAGCACCATGGAGCATCTGGGATAGATATCTATAGCTATAGAATACTGTAGGTAACTAATGTAGTAGATACCATTAGATAACATCATTGTTTCGCTGGTGAATGCACATGGTATCATCGAGATCGGTAAAATAACATCATTGTTAATCTTAGAGGAGGCAACACATGTTGAATCTTAGATAACATCATTCGTAATCTTTTGAATCTAGATAACATGGCGAACATGATACCATTGAGATATGTTTAAAATATTTAAGTACGATTTTGTAGTTCGTATCTGGTCGGTTGACCCTTAAACAATCCACAAAAATGGGGATAGTCCACGCCGACCGACCTTCATGGGGGGTTTGAATGGATGGGACTTCGGACTTCATCCCCCAGAAAGATAGAACAGATATAATCTTCACCATTTTTCGGGGGATTTACCAATGATTTACCAACTTCTGAATCTTTTTGTTGGGTTCCTGGGTTCCTTTTTTGGGATCATCCAAGCCTTTTTTTTGGGATATATATAATGATATATATAAATATATTATATATATATAACGGATCATGTGGGTCAATACCTATATATATATATATATCGACCTGAATCATGAAGCACAATGGATTGTCTGAATATGAAAAGATCATATAATATAATCATATAAACCAATGGACACTACCCAGAATTGGGACTCTCAAAGTTACCCCCTTCGAATTAAAGCGAGGAAATGCAACTCATTAAGAAAAAAAACACTGACTGGTTGGTGGTTTCAACCCCTCTGGAAAAAATATTTGTCAGTTGTCAGTTGGGATTATTATTCCCAATATATGGAAAAATAAGACATGCTCCAAACCACCAACCAGCTGACACAGATCATTCTTTGTGAAACAAATACAGGTCATGGGCATACTACAAGGTGGTGCCCCCTAGATAGCTAAGTTGGTTTATAACGGTTTATAACTCCAATAACTATGGTTTATAGGTGATATATCTATAGTTAATGGGATTATAAACCAACTTATAACTGGGGGGCACCACCTTGTACACAATGTTCTTAGATGTTCTTAGTAGTTTGCTTTTTGCACTTTTGTTTAATGCGGTTCTCTAATCGTCGGTTAATCGAAGACATCCAACACGACAATGGGTGGACTTCGTTCCCTATTATCGACCAGTTTTCTTCTGCAAATCCACCTATGAACAAGTCATAAATTCGGGGGTAGCAGTATACCCGCTCTTTAAACAAACCCAAAATGATACTGGTGGTTACATATCCCATGATATCCGATTTCCCATAAATAAAACATGATAAACATTGATAAACATTGATAAACGTTCATAACATATCATCAAATCTCACCTTTCAGGAACTCCATAAGCAGTTGGAGTTCCTGGTGTTTCAAGCACCACGACTTGGGAGCCTTTCTTATCCTTCTTCTCCTGCCAGGAGGAGGTTTCCAAAATAAATGGGGCTACCCGCTGGATGGTTGATGAATCATGGAAAATACAATCTATTTCTATGGATGAAAACTGGGGGTACTCCGGTACTCCCATGACTTAGGAAACCTCCAATTAACATCAATTAACATTCTCTGGGGATGGTTTATGACGGCTCAAAACCACATTTTTTGTGGCTACCGATGTGAAAAAAAAACATTCTCCGTCTTGACACCCGTTGCAGCTCAGTGGAGGACACCGCAAAGAAGCTCCAAGGGCGTCAAACCCTCCGTGGATTCGAGATATGCTCCATATGCAACCCATGGTGCTGGTATATTCAATACCATTTAATTTAATTACATTCGGGTGATTTTGTTCGGGCAAATGTTGGAAAATATTCCATCACCATGGGTATTTTCTCTGTCTCTTTTTAGATGATGTCCGATATTAGTAGCCGTGCTTAGCCCCAAGAATTACCAGAAACCATTGGATGATATTGGATGTCCAGCCAGCAGGAATCAATGTTTTCCGCGCCAACTACTATTATCAACACATTGTTAGTTAGGTTTGCGCAGAACTGAGATATACCCCGAATCTTGTCATTTTCATAGCGAACATGATTTCTAAACAATTCTATTATTTGTTTCCCACAGATTTATTGGACCCAAAGCTTTCTTTTGTGTTCATCCTGGGGATTCTGGGCCAAACTTCTCCCCCCCAAAGTTGAATAGTTGAAAACCAAAACCTAACCATACCATTGGTGGGTTGGTGGTTGCAAGTTTGATCAGAGTTCTGTGTCCTTCTTCTTTTTGTCTTTGTCTTTATCCTTTTTCTTTTTATCCTGCCCAGCTGCGGCGCATCTGACAAAATCTAAACCTTCGACGCTGGATCAGCGATGTTTTCAAGTCATGTTTTGCAAACTGGTTGGTGCTTAATTCAGCCACCACTGGCCACCAAAATATGAACACATCCTCAAGCACGAGACTGTTACGTTTTCAATCCTACCGAAAATATTGGTCATGGGGCAGCATCATCCCGAAAAAATACATGGAACATCAAGCGAAAGCAAAGAGCAAAAACCAGTTGGCGGCTGGACAACTGGCCCCGACCACCCGCCTCCTTGGTATCCTTCCTGGGCCATGAACATAGAGAAACAACCATTTTTTGTGTTGCGTTATGGTTATGCTTCGGGGATATGAATCTAGAATAAACTGTTGAATCACACTTACAAAGTCTAAATAGAACCGTAAATGATATGGTTGGTTGGTGATGCTTTGATTGAAGCATGATGGATTTGGTCAACCATCAAACACATAACAATTTACAATTACATGCAATAATATTAATTAATACACTTATATATGGAACTATCACCAGTTATATGGACTATAAATGGGTTATATACGTATATATAAACAATGTTGGGTTTGTCTAAAAATAGTTTACATCATATATCTAACATCAGAATAATATAGATTAAATGTTAAATATGTATTATAGTTGCTTCAAAATGGGTTTTACAAACAATGTTACAATATGGGTTATATAATGTTATATATATATACCCTCTGGTAAACTACTAACATAACTATGGAAAATCATAATGTTTAATGGATAAATCAATTATTTCTGTTGTCATTTTATCCATTTTCAATAGCTATGTGAAACAAAAAACAGAGGCTATATCCCATTTATAATCCATTTGATCACATTTTGAAGTCCCATTAAATCACCATCAAATGTCCATCCAATCAGCATTAAGTTACCATTAAATCCCATTAAATCACCATGAAATCACCATAAAATCACATTAAATCCAACGAAATCACCATAAGGTCCCATTAAATCACCAAAATTGCCGCAAATTCAAAAAATCATCACAGATGCCAGCCACGGGATGAATCACCGGGAAAAAACAAACACTGGTGGAGTCTTCATGAGTTTTCCACATAAATATAGCGATATGAAGGACAACCCCAAGAGTTAACGTTAAGGATCTATGTTAAATTATATTAGTTGTGGATGGTTATTAATAATTAAACATATTAAGGAAAACCCCAATGGTTTATTTTTAAATATTTTTAATAGTCACACAGCTATGTTAAATGAGCAAATCCCATATACAACCCATGGTGCTGGTATATTTACCTACATAACTGGGTGATTTTGTTCCGGCAAATGTTGGTAAATCTTCCAGCACCATGGGTTGCATATTGGATCTGCTAATTTAACATAGCTATGGAACACCCACGCTTTTTAAATAGGCAACGCATCTAGAATTCACATGAATTCACCATGAATTACCACATGGTATTATGAACTACGACAGACGTGGCCAGTTACGACCCAAGGTGAATTCTGGGTCCATCGCGAAGCAAACGTTCTGACGTCATAAATCCCCTTTGTGCTGCTTCCACTCCTAGCCGCTTAAACTCTCTTGTGTTAATTTATTTTTAGCCAATTATACACTTAATAATATTAATTAATACACTTATACATTTGTTTTTTTTTCAGCCAATTTAAACTCTCTTTCGATCGTTAAACCCCCTTCTGAATGGAACACATGTTACATTTATTCACCACACTGGGTTTTCACAAAAAAAAACATGTCGGCCAATTGCAACTCTCTCTAGATCATTGCTAAATCCCCTTCTGAGTGGTTGTCCTGTTAAGAAATTCACCAGAAAGTTTTGCGGTTCAGACCCCTCAACAAATCATCGAAAACATGATACAGTTTCTCCATGATTGAGAGTTGCCAGGGTTGCCATAATGTGGTTAAAAACAATGTCATAAACCATCCCCCAGTCATCACCATTTTTATAGGTGGTACTGTATAAACTTACCATTCCCAGTCATGGCTAGTTTATGACATTGTTTTAACCACATTATTCCAATTATTAACCGTTATTAACCATCATCAACCATTATCAACCATAGATTGACTAAATGGCTAGTTTATGACATTGTTTTAACCATATTACCCATATGCAACCCATGGTGCTGGTATATTTACCTACATTACTGGGTGATTTTGTTCCGGCAAATGTTGGTAAATCTTCCAGCACCATGGGTTGCATATTGGATTATATTAAATCAATTTAAATATGATATCTTTGGAGGTGTTCTGAAAATTGGGTACCCCTAAATCATATTTTTTTCTGCTGGTTGGTGGTATACCTACCCCTCTGAAAAATATGAAAGTCAGTTGGGATGATTATTCCCAATATATGGAACAATAAAATTCATGTTCCAAACCACCAACCAGATCAGTCTTAACGTGAAACAATCACATATGACACATCTGGCTATGGGTCCGAAACCCCTGTTCACTCATAATCATTATCAATGGGATTTTCATTGGGAAAACCCAGCATTCATCATTCACCCGCGCCTCTTGGGATCCACATCGATCCGGCGCGTGCTGTCCACGTCGAGGCGCTCCGTCTCTCGGCGGCGTTCCACCGAGGTATCTTTGCCTCGGTAGTAACAGATGGTATCTATGTATGGTATATATATATGTATATAATTATAATTATATATTATATATACTTGGTGGTTCATCCAGTTCATCCCACAAATCGTAAGTAGGTTTTAGATGCTTATAACTCATAACATGTTAGAGTTCACCCTGGTTTCAATGGGCGTTTTTTGTAGGGGCAATCTCCACAAAAAGTCACTGGTGAACTAACTGGGATGAACCTCCAAGTAGATGGCCCACACAGAAAGTGGGATGATGACTATGATGACTGAACCCGACTTACCTATTGAAACTGGGTTTATCTAATATATTCTAATACCCATATGCAACCCATGGTGCTGGAAGATTTACCAACATTTGCCCAAACAAAATCACCCAGTTATGTAGGTAAATATATCATACATAGAGCCTATGGGATATATATATATATATATATTATGTCCCCAAACAAATGAAAACCTTTCGAGGAAACAAAGGTGTTTTTTTCGAACAAAGGCTGGGGATGCGTGGGGTTTTATGGTTCAAATGACACAAATAACATGTTAGACTGTTTAACCAGCAATAATATTATAGGACATTTAATACACTACGAGAAAGGTGTAATCTTCAAAACACTTGATTTAAACGTGTCGGGCAAACCCAACAGAAACTGCCTTTTGGCCAACACATCATGGGGCTTTAAGTAACAACAATGAACTGTTCAAAAAGAACCATCGTGATACGATCTGGCGTGTACATCCCTATAATGAGCCTATACTCATCAACCAACAGGGGTTTTGATGTTGTTCAGATTATGGTCCGCATGTCCCTTTCTTATGCCTTTTTTGAAGTCGTCAGCCACCGGCCCAGTCGTGTTCCGTGATTGGTGAGCGGTTCATTTTTGTTTGTGATTGTCCTGATAGAGCCCTGTGTCTGGCAGCTATTGAACAACAACCAATCATATTTAATCATATTCCATCATATTCCCAAGCCACTATGGGTTCCAATACTAGAATATGCTCTAAGTTGGATGATTTGGGGTACCCCACATTTTAGGAAACCTCCATATCAAAGACTTCCCAGTCTCACCCTGTATGGTCACCCTCGCACTTTGTTCCTTCAATTTCAACCGCTCGAATTGTTCAATCTTCGGACTTTCCTTCTGGGCGAGTCTGCCTTGTCAGACAAATAGCGAACAACGCGCGCATGGCCACACAAGGATGCGTGATCCAAAGCAGTCTTTCCGAAGATGTCTGCAGCATGAGGACTGGCACCAGACTTCACGAGAAAGCGGACAGTTTTCAAGTAGCCACGTTGAGCTGCAGCGATCAGAGGTGTTGCACCCCACTCGTCGGTCATCTCTTTGTCACAACCCATTTCAACTAGGAAGCGGACCATGTTCAGAGAGCTATATATAACTGCATCGATCAGGTTTTTCCTGGTAAAGAGCTCATCCGTGTTGGCTCCCTTCTCCACAAGAATGTGGGCAATCTCGAAATGGCCGTGAGAAACTGCGAGGTTCAATGGCGTTGACCCGATAGGTGTCCTGAATGGGTCTATCTCAGGGGGTGTCCTTGATGCGTCTATCTCGGCACCTGACTCCACCAACAACCGCGTGGGCTCAACATGTCCGCGCTCTGCTGCATGGTGCAAAGGTGTCATGCCATCAGCATCTCTTGTGTTCGGACTTCGCGGGGACTTCAGCAACCATTCAAGGCCAACTGTATCATCCTCCTTTGCTGCCAGTATCATCCGTTTGTCTTCTTCTGCATCTGGTGGGCAAAATTTCAAGACCACCAGCTGAACCTTTACAGGCGCAGAGGCAAAAACCTCATCGTCTGGGATCTCAACAGCATCACCTTCTAGGAAGAGCCGTTGTCTAAATCTGGTGACACCAATCTTGGGTGCCAAGGCTTGCTTGACTACCTTGGCGGATTTTCCTTCGAACTCAGCTGCCTCAAGCACGGCAACTTTCTCGCCCGATGCTAGGAAACACACTTCCATCGGTGGCTGCATTAAAATCTTTAAAACTCAAATCTTGCAAAACTGATTTCAAACATTTGTTATGGTTTCAAACATTTGTTATCCATTAACATCTGTTAAACCCAAATTTCGGAGATGCCAATGTGAATCATCGATGGGGTATGCGTCACATGCCGCAGGAATGGTCACACCTTGCGCAACGCTTGATCCAAAGCGGCGATTCAGCGGATTGCGGCTGTGACATTGGGACCTAAACCAATCCCCAGTAATGGCCATTTGAATGACTAACCATGACTAACCCCAACAAAAACATGGTGATGTAGTCAATGTAGTCACTTCATGTTCTCAATTTGCCATATTTTGCCATATTTCGCCCATGTTTTCTTTTTCCAGCCGTTGGTTTTTCGGGACCTAAACCGCCGAACTGGTCAATCCGAGGCACCCGGTGAGGTTCTCCGGTCCTGGCAGGGTCAAAATTGGGTACCCGCAATAATTTATATATATATATATAACCTATTGAAAATGGCAATAGATATAGTTGATTTACCCAGCTATAAAATGGTGATTTTCCATAGCTATGTTAGTTTACCAAAAGGTAAATATGAATCTGGTTGGTGGTTGACCCACTCCTCTGAAAAATATGTAAGTCAGTTGGGGCTATTATTCTCAATAAATGGATAAATAAAAAATGTTCCAAACCACCAACCAGATAAGTTAGATCTCTCCCCAGTCCCCAGGCTGTCCCACCACAGCCGACCTTCTTCGCCTCAGCACTTCGCGCACGCAGCACGGGACGTGGCTTGGGTCTTGAAGCTCCCACTTTGGGCAGCGACACGGTGCCTGTGCAGTGGCCCCTGAAGCGCCGACTTCGCTACATTTCAAAATCAAGTGGGGCCTGTGTAGAAGTTTCTCATCATACAGATTGGTCATATTTGGACATATGTATCTATCATTATTTCCATCACATTGACATGGAAGCATATACATGGTATCTTTTAGTCCCAAAAATCCCTCGTTTCTGGACGCATCAACCCGTGGCCCTTTTCACCTTTTTCGTTGGGAGCAAAACATATGGATATCTGACCACTATTTCCGATAAACATAAGATGTAATTTAACGTGACATATATATATATACATAATTATACATATAACATATTATATATAATTGTTGTGAATCCACTGAATAATGTTACCCCAAAATTGGTTGGAATGTTCCCTGACTTTCCTATCAACTGTGCACACCTGAGAAACCCCGTTTCCCTTCCTGATCACCCTGTGATGTCCTCCCGCCCTCCCGTCTGGATGAGCGGCACAGCGGCGCGGCGAGTTGCCATGCTTGATGTGGCATCAGATGGAACAAGAGACATCACTCATGGACATGTGGTTCATAAGTGGTTGGAATATTAACACTCATCTAAAATCAAAAGAAAACAACAAAAACAAAGAAAACCAAAACAACACAAATCAGACAACAATCAAAACGGAAGCACCAACAGCACAGATCAATCAGGAATAGACTCATTTCCAACCGAACCCTGCTCCGGAGTTTTGTCTCGGTCACTGACCCACTTGAGTCTGGATCGCCGGTCAGCTCTCTCTTTTAGAACCTGTTCCTCATCAAAAAGCGAATACCTGCCCACCTCCAGTGCCTTTCGAAGCACTTCACCATCCATGCTTTTGGTAAGACAGTCTGCAAGCATTGCTTTGCTATTAACCCAGCGTAACCGGCAATTCTCTTCCAGTCTTTCCCTGATCAAGAGACATTCTAAAGTGGTCCTATGTTCAGCACAAGACGGTGTTGAGGTTTTAGTTGAAAGGTCATATACCGACTTACAGTCTGTAGCAACTACGGCCTGTGGAGCCATTGCCAAAACTTTATTTGGATCGGACCAGTCTGTCTCTGGATTTTTCATGAGTTCCCAGAAGATTCTGATCCAGCTCAGGCGGTCAAGTGCAGAACCAAGAGCTACAGCTTCAGCACTTAAAGTGCTGCGAACAACACGAGTGATCTTCCTTGATGACCATGCCATTGGACATATCACCGTCCGACAGTTTGCAACCAGTTTGCCATCAGTAGCAAAAATCAATGTCCCTTGACGTGAAGGATTCCCCTTTGTTGACTCAAAAGAAGCATCAGAGAATGCACAAAATGTTACATCGGACTCTTTGATCGGCACAATCATCAGGGAAACAGCCTTGGTTTTTGCTTCGTATAGCACTCGATTGGCGCTAATTAAATGTTCGATCCTTCCATGGGGAATTGCTGCCTGAAGTTCCCCTACCTTGGCCGCAAGGTCTGGGCGAGTGTGTACGGCAGAGTATTGGAGGGATCCACAGATCTGTCGAAGCATTTGAACTTCAGCGGCTGTCAGCGACGACTTGGGATCAACACGTCGACTTCTTGGAATTTCGATTGGGGAGATTTTCTGAATATAAGATTTCTGTTCAAGTTCAATGGACCCATCATCCCATTGAAAATAGTGAACACCACAAAATTCAAATTCACCCTCATTGTAGGCTCCAAAGCTATAGATCTCCCGGAGTTTTCCAATGACCCTCTTAAAGTATTGATCTCCCCCACCGATCCCATCGTCCACGTGGATGCCCAAGCATCCGTGAACCCGTACTTTCCCTTGGGGATCTTTTGATACCAGGCTAAACACACAGCCATCCAGCGGATGAGCTACAAAACCCAGGGATTCCAGCGTTTTGCGGAGGGTTCGATACCACAAAATTGGTGCATCGGCTCGGCCATATGCTCCTCCGATCAGCTGACATTGATCTTCGGATTTCATGCCAATGGCCTGACGCAATTCAGCTGGTGCGTGCAAGCCAAGCTGTCGACCATCGCCAGCTCCCTTTAGGAACGCAGTAGAAATGTCAAAATTGATAAGTCGCCAGCCCCGGCTAGACACCTGCTGGAGTACCATCTGCTTTCCATCCTTTGACAACGTTGGAGCACCGGCTGCTATGGTTGACAGTTGTGGGTCTTCGAAGCCTAATACCACCAAACGGGCTTTAGCCCTCTTCTCTGATAGTCCAGGGGCTGGAGGCTTCCAAGTTAGAATCCAGCGACACCTCATGATCTGGCTTTCATGGAGAGTCCCCTTAGCTACACGCCTCACTGTCCCATGGTCTACCCATGCCCGGATCTCTTTGTCCTTGGCTGCCTGGAAGAGTCTTTGTTCCGGCTCACTTAAAGATTTCCACTGAACTTCTACCCGCTGTTTTCGGGCACCTGTTGCCAGATTGGCCCATTCAAGAATCTCCGGGCTTTCACAAAAGCTAATCTCCTCTACATCATGTGTTGGGCCATTATGGAATCCTATCTCCCAAAATCCCTCTGTGGTTGCCGGGTCTCCCAAATCATCCCCAAACAAACCGTCATCATCATCATCAGGTATGGGAATTTCCTCGGGGACTATAGGTTTCTCCTCCTCTACAACATCCTCGGCAATTGATGGGGATGGGGAGATTGATGGTGAGCACTCGGAAGGAAAACGCTCTCCGTCAGGTTGACTTGGCATGTCACTTTGGACCACGCCTGCACTCGGTGGCTCATTTGTTCCTTCTCCGTCCAAATCCTGTTCTTCGGGGATTCCCTCTAGATGAAGATAGTTCTTACACCCACTTCGAATCTTTTCGGGGACAATCTTTCCGCTTGAGTCACGAGGCAGGAGACAATGTTCACGAAGTGACGCCGGACGCAAGTGCTGTGGGCTGGCTCTGACGAGATATCCCCCATGGCTAATCCAAACAACTCGAGAGCCCTCAATGGTTACAATCTGACCCGGCCCATGCCAACGGCCACGCTCCCCCTTAAGGTTACCCCGGTTTTGACGCCAATACAGTACCCAGTCACCATTAGCATACCCATCAGGATCTTTACGGGGACGTCTCAGCAAAGCTCTGCGGAGAGCCTGATTGTTGTCCGCAGCCAAAAATGCCTTCCGGGCGAGCTCTCTTTTGCGCAGGCTCTCTCGGAAATTGATGCCCTCTGGTGAATCAGATTCTGCCAGGCTATGTGCTATTGCTGAACTGTCCGAAACCAAAGATGCTGGGAGTGCACGTGCTTTACCCAATACGGCCTGTTCTGGGGAGTATCCAGCCACATTACTCAATGAGTTCTTGGCAGAAAAGACATGTCGCAGGCATCGACGGAAATCCTCTTGCGAGGAAATTTGCTCCTCAGCATCCATTGCCGTGAGCATTTGTTTGATGATACGGCCGTGTGCTTCTACTCGGCCAATTTGCCAATGGCTTTCTCCTGCTGCAACATTCAAGCGGATCCCTTCCTTTTGAAGGAATTCATGCCATCGGTCATTAAGGTACTCTCCTGCTGGATCAAGATACAATTCTTTACATGGTCCAGCCCAGTGCAGCCAGATGTTTTCAAAGGTTTCGATTTGGTCATCTACCGCTCTACCACTTGGTGCCCCTAAGTGGAACAGTGTTGCCTCATCTATGAAATGCATGAAATGAAAACGACGACCCCGTCCATTTACCCAGTAGGCACCATCTCCCCCAACACAGTCATTGAAATCTTTTGGAGAATGGATTGTGGCAGGACTCGGTAGTTTTGGTTTGGTTTGATTCTCTATACAAGAGTCACACTGGAAATCTCTGGCTGCCTTAATTACTTCATCACTGGCGCCCTGGTCTTGAAGAAGTCTACTCAGCTTGTCAGGAGATGGGTGCCCTAGATTTGCATGCAACCTTCGGAGATCAGCTTTCTGGTCATTATCAAGTGCTTCAAAATGGGGACCACTTTGAGGGACAACCCTTGGGGGCCAACCCTGAATCTCAGCCCCTTGTTGATCTTCCGAAGATTCCATTTGAGAACCCTGTACCCCTGAGGCATGCTCACCCCCAAACGATTGATGAGGATCCCCACTACCCACTGCCTTCTCACCACCTACGGATTCGGGGTTTGAGGGTTCCCAACGTTGTATTCCTGAAGCTGATGACCTCAAGACTCCAAAGCAAGTGATTGAGACACGTGCTGACCCTGCCCTTCGGGTTTGTTGAAGTTTTGGCAATGCCTTCCAGTTTTCGGGGGGGCCCTTATCAATGATTTCCCCAGTCCCACGATCAACCAGAATGGTACGCCTCCATGGCATTTCTTCCCCTTGGGCAAGGCTACCAGGAATTCTAAATCGTTCTGTGCCTCGGCACAACATGATCAACTTGAGTTCCAATTCAGGTACCATCAGTTGAAACAGCTGAAACAGAGGATCCCCAGGTCGAATTGGATGACTACCTACCCGTGGAACAACACTGTTGCACCTACGTACAACTTGGCCCCACGTGGGGCTTTTTCCGTAGCCCTGGGCATCATATTCCAAGTCTGCAGGTCGCGGTGGCCCTTTAATTCCATGCCGTTGTCTCTTTGGACACGGCTCTTCGGATGGTGCCATTTCGGGTTTGTCGGCTTCCCTGCTGACAGCAAAAATATCAACAGGGTCTTCTTTCAGTTCACATTCCTCCAGTATGACACGTGCCATGTATGCTCCAAACACAGGTGTGTATGCGGCAGCATATGCTGATACATTTTGGCGACCCTCCCTAGTTTTCACACTTCCTTGTATGGTCTCATGCTCATGGTCATCCAAACACCGTTTGTCATGCAAATGGTAATGAACATAACCACTTGAAGTATGGACCTTGGTTCCCTTTCGAAGGTATTTTTGTTGATGAGGGAGTCGAAGTTTTCCAAGTCGACACATGTCAAAGCATGAACGGAATGTTCCCGACACCAGTTCTTGCAATTCCGGTTGGCTAGTCATACATGATTCACTTGGTTGTTCCAGGTGCACATGCCTTTTCAGGGATACTTGATGACGGTAGATCTCATTGCAGAGGGTTAAATGACCACGATTATCCCTTCTACGTTGAACCACCCTGTCATGATCCTGAAGACTTCGGGACATATTAAGGTTAGAGAACTTCCCGTATAGCTTGCACTCTGGTGCCAACCAAATATGTCGAGGTTCATACAATTGGATCCACAGCCAAAGTTTCTGGACACCCTCCGTTGTTCCCAAGTCCCCATCATTAATGGTGAATCTCTTTGCCACTCCCCCAAGTCTTAACACCTGTTGAGTAATTTGGGAATTGGGTCCACAGTAAACTTCTAGGAGGTCCAGAGGCCGACTTTGCTGGGATTCCCGTACGGATTCATTGACCATTGTCCAGTCTTTCCCTTTTAAACCATCAGCATGACAGTCGAGGCGAGACAATCCGCCTGTAACCTCTGAAATCTTTTGATTGATGGCATCATGGATCGACTGTTCCTGGACACTGGTCATCAATGTCGGAGGTTGGTCATTCATGATATACTGGGCAGTTTGCTCGATCAACTGGGCTTCTTCTCGGGTTCGGTCTCTGGCACCTGTGTTTCGATGGCCAGTTGCCTTTCCAGGATTGCGATCTGTGTCTTGAGCTCCTGGACACGTTGATGGTTGATCTCGGTCTCCATCCCTCTTGTTGATCCCGTTGCACTGCCTCTCTTCGGCTTCCGGTTGGTCTCGCTGCTGACCGCAGCGCTCGATTCGATCTTCGTCCACTCGCTGTTCTGTGCTGGTGGGCTCATCTTCGATTCGTTGATCTTGATCATCCCCTTGGGTGCTGCCATAGCTGCAGCTGTCTTCTGTGGCTCTTTCTCGACCTTGTCGAAGATCTCCTCGGAGGTTGGGGCTGCATGTTGTCGCATCCTGCAGTACATCTGGAAACTTCGAAGCCACGGAGACACGGCTTTCCGGTTCCAGACCTGATGCACATAACACATGTCTGAGTGTGCCTCCGCGAAGCTCTGTCCGGCATGTTTGCCAGACGGGATCACGATCTGACCCCACTGGCGTAGAGTCTCTACACCGGGTGGTCGTTGAATCGGCCCCTTGATGTTCTCCTGGTACTGGCTGTTGCCCCTGAGTTCCGGGTCCACGCTGATTGTCAAAGGGTCGTCGAGGTACCCCTTGTTTGTCATGGCTGTTCTGCTCAATTGGTTCTTTGCGACAAAAATGACGGGCTTGAGGGCAATTGGCTCCATCCATCTCATGGTTCACATGTGTTTTCACATGACCGGTGGTGTCTGGAGCCCCTTCTTTCTGTACATCGTCTTCGGACATCACTTTGGGATTTTGATTGTCAACTGGTTTATCATTCCCTTGAGGTTCTTCCCAATGTACATCCTTTATTGGGTTTCCTGGGTTATCCACAGTATTTGGTTTCTCAACTTTGGGGTTTTGGGGTCCCTGATATCCGCAACATTCACTCTCAGCATCGACCCTTTTCGTTCATCCATGTTTGCGACATGTATTTCATGCATGCGTGAACCCTCATGACCATGATTTTCCAAGTTCAAGATTTGTGAGAAATCAACACTCATGAGATTTTTCCGACATGTACCCAGAGGAATGCTTTGGTTGTGACCCTTGAACCACATGCTCCTATTCTCTGTGTCTATCACTGCCCTAAGAGCTTTCAACACTGAGTTTGATAGTAGAAAGGGAGTCCGACCTGGCACAACTTCCACTCTGATCCAACCACCCGTTTTCCTGGGAAAAAACACAGCAAAAGTGCTCTTGAGGATCCCTGAATTTCCGAAGCGAAATGTGACACTGGAAGGTGATGTGAAAACACGACCATGAACTCCACAGGATTTCACTAGGCCACTGAGCCTCTCATGACCTATCACTGCTCTACTTGCTCCAGTGTCAATTATGGCTTCATGCACATCCTCTTCAATTTGGAAAACTGCGGCTGGGTCATCACTCGTGAGTGAATGAGACATGACCGGGTTCAGGCCCGTCTCATAAGTGGGTGTCATCCGAGGTGACATGATCTCGGACTTGCACTTGGCCATCACGTCAATTCCATGCTTCCTACAACATGCCATGAGACGGTTGTGAAGATTTTCAGAAAACATGGGATCAAACTCACCGTTACCAACCTGATTCACTACTTCACATCCGAAGCAATCATGGCACATGTTCCCATTTTGATTACCAAAAATTTCAAACACTGGTGACCGTCCTGTTTTCTCCCTAATCTCCTGGTACTTCTCCGCAGTCTCGGGCAAGGTGTCAACAACCTCCTGAACGACCGCATCCTCATCTCATAGGGCTCAACGGTCATGTTGATCGTCTCTGACTTCGACTGTGCCTCAGGTCTCTGGGGGCATTCCCTCTTCCAGTGACCCGGCAATCCACACAGCCTACAGGTGCTGTTGGCGATCCTGTCGGCTAATGAACGTCGCCGAGCCCCGGCGGATCCTATGCTCTGGTTTCCCATGAATGGCCCCTTTCCTTTCTTCGATCCCTTGCTCTTGTTCTTGCCTTTGACTGGCCAGAAACCACGTGCTCTTGCCCGTTCTCTGACTCGAGCTCTGGCCTCCTGATAGGAGACAAAGCAGGATGCCAGGCTGGCACTCTCTTGGATGGTCTCCACAATCTGGTCCTCGAAGTCCAGGACAAACGTCGCGTCCTCGTCACCCTGATCGGCCAAGACCTGAAAGGTCTGTTCTTCATCGAAATCTCCCTGCTCTCCATCAATTGCTGTATGATGGATTGATTCCTCCTCTTCCATGGTGTAGGCCTCATAGGTCTTTTTCACCTGTGGGTTTCGGCTGCCCTGGAGGTCCTGAAAGAACCTGGAACCCAACAATCTCATACTTCGTCGGGCCAGATCGTATGTCAACTGGCCTCCATTGTCCATGATGATCTTCTTGCGGTCCTCCGGACTCAACGTTGACTGACGGACCAAGACGTAAGCCCGTACGTCCTGGAGTGACACTCCTTTCGAGATGAGGTCCTCGAAGGCAATGTCGTGCCTAGCCAAGTAGCTGTCATTGGTCTCGTCCTGTTTCTGGCTAACCATGTACAAGGCTCTTTCAAACAGATCGTATCGATCTTCCACGTCCGTTCTTCCCCATTGTCCTCCAAGAGCTTCTATGAGGTGTTTCACTCCGTCCTTCTGTCTCAACTTTGTTGCGTCCAGTCTAGTGATCTTCTGAAAGGCGGCCCCTTCGATCATCAGCGCAGCCCTCGGAGCAAGGTGCTCTCGATGTTCCTCAGGCCAGATTGAGTGCAAAAACTGCATCTTCTGACTGTAGACCCTCAAGTCTGTGGTGCTCGGATCGAACCGAGGTATCTGTCCCCATGGGAGTGACGTTGGTGGCAACGTCAGAGTTGCGGATGGATCTGCTGCTTCCGCAGTCTCCGACATGGCTCAGTTCAATGGCCCTACAGTGCAGTCCTATGCTTGTAGGACCCAAAATTTCTAGATTTCCTGACCCTGTCAGTGACCCCTCTAGATATGGAGCTTACTGCGGCAGCTTAGCGCTCCGCTACCAATGTGAATCCACTGAATAATGTTACCCCAAAATTGGTTGGAATGTTCCCTGACTTTCCTATCAACTGTGCACACCTGAGAAACCCCGTTTCCCTTCCTGATCACCCTGTGATGTCCTCCCGCCCTCCCGTCTGGATGAGCGGCACAGCGGCGCGGCGAGTTGCCATGCTTGATGTGGCATCAGATGGAACAAGAGACATCACTCATGGACATGTGGTTCATAAGTGGTTGGAATATTAACAAATTGTATATATATATATATGTGTGTATTATATAATCTATATTCATATACAAATCAAAAGACTTGGCAACCCGGAGTTCATCCAAGTCACGGTTCATCTCTCGGATGCCCTGCGCGGGACCCAACTTCCGACTGTGCTCCTGCACGGACGAATGCGACGAATGCTGAAACCTTTACCAAGATGGTTTAAATCAATGGCAACCTCATGGTACACTAATATACACTACCATCTGGTTATGACTAACATAGCCATGGAAAATCACCATGCTATTAATAGGTAAATCATCTATAAATGGGCCATGGCTTCCATGGCTATGTTAAATAACCAGAGGGTAATGGTAGAAGAATGAACAATTAATGGTCAATATAATGGTAAACAAGGGGTTTTACTTTAATTCACCCAGTTTTGGAGCTCAATAATGTGAAATGTACCACCACAGAGCACCTTTTGGATGTTTAATGGGCAAACTCTGATTACAACGGATTGTCACGTTTACTACCATCGTCTTTCTCCTTAAAACTTAAATCACAAATTGTTAAAATGATACATTTAAGGGGTACATAGCATGTTTGGACAAGGGAAAACAAACAGCGGTCTCACAAACATGCCTTCATCACCCAAGCAGATCAATTCTCGACTACAATATAAGATGTTGGTCTCAGTGCTGCAAAATCAGGTTTATTGCAAGCTGAATTACTGCGATCTTCAAACATCTCCAGAAGGAAGCACAGGATCTTCATCATGACAATTCAAGCGGTTCACCTACCCCCGGGCATCGTAAACTATGACTTTGCTGTAGCAAAGGTCAGACAGTGCAATTTTCGACCTGTTAAAAGCTCAATTTGGAGCTTCCCCACGGGGGAATCAAACACCTTTGGAATCATTGCCAATCTTATAGATACACTGAAAAGATCTCCAGCTGTTTGAATGTTTTCCGTATATATATATATATATGTATATATATATATGTATATATATATATATGTATATGTATATATATATGTATATATTAATATATATATATATATATATGTATTATGTATATATATATATACATATATATCTGGATAGATTGTCACAATTCACCACCAAAGGTTCGGCCATTTGGGGATGATCTCTCCGTCCTCACCATTCCACCTGCCCCGACCCCCGCTGTCCTTGAGGATTTTACCTGGGAAGGAGGTCTGGTTCGGGTAGGTAGAGTACTTCATGCTTCATCCTACAGTTATGGCCATTAAATATTAGTTATAAGTGGAAAAAAATGGGATATACATTCCATAAATGGGGTTGGTTTAGTACTTATAACTGCTATGTCGGGCCATAACTGTACCTTGGTATAATTCTAATTGGGATCAGTGGTGATACATGGATATATGATATAAATGGGATCTTTAGGTTTCAAATAGAACTGTAGATCCATTGACTATAGCCTATGGTATTGGTTTGACAATATCATGTAAAACTATACCAATGCAACTATCATATTAACATCATATCAACTGTATCCAACTAAAGCACGTCTTCATCATCAAGTTGAATTCTTTGACTATCAACTATCGAATCAAACGTCAAATCAACCATCAACCATAGCTCCTTAGCTCCCTCCAAACCATTAGATCAAAACATTCCAACTTGCTATAGATTTTGGATATGTGCGTCTGTCAATCTGTCAATATCACGATCATAGTAACACATGCAAAAAAGAAACAACAACTGATTTATCAAATGTTTCCCGATTCAGATGACACCGTAAAGTTGCTATTACCATATCAACATCATTTCCGTAGCCAGATATCTCTCCATCACCGGCCGGCAAACGGGTGTTCATATTTCCAACATGTGTTATAGCAGATTTCGATCTCACCCATATCTTTTGATCACCTGGCAGGTTGTTTCCAACATCTCGCAGAAGTTTTTTTTTTTAGAGCAGCGTGCTCCCAGTGCGAACACCGAGAGCAGTCTGCCCAAAAAGGGCACCGAGTTGGCCCATGATTCCCATGAAATCCACCAAGTTGCTACGGCTACTGCCATAGTTCTCGGGTGAGGAAGGGATGATCTGGTGGTTTCAACCTACCCTGAAAAATGATGGGCTTCGTCAGCTGGGATGATGAAATTCCCAAAACTGAATGACAAAAAATGTTCCAAACCACCAACCATATATATATAATATGGTGATTGGGGGTGACTTGAAAAATTATATAATTATGCATCACATAGACAGTACCTGATCGGAAAGTTTCAAAAACAATGCTAATAATGAACCAATGATTTAATCACCAATCAATCCTTGAGAATCATACCATCCCCATGACAAATCACCGCCAAGTTGCTCTAGCTATTTGATAGCCAACAAAAAAACGCCATGAAATAATCACCAAGTTTTCACTAGATAAATAACCTATAGCAATACAAACTTGAGTACTATAGATATATATTTTATGTTATAAATATAGTTCTTGGGTAACTATAATTCATCTAGAGAATTACATTCAATAGACTCATGAATTTCTATCCACCCCATCCGCACCCACCAAGTTGCTGTAGGACCTGACCCAATCCGCTTTCTCAATGGACAGGTCCAGCACCCGCAGTGCCGACCAGGCCGGCGACATGGCGTCCATCTTCTCGCGCAGCTGGTAGGGCGGGCCTACCGCCACAGTGCCCACCCTGCAACGGCGCCAAAAACGGATGGATCCTGGGAAAAACCTGGGAAAATGTGGGGAACATCGAAAAAAAAGGTGGGAAGATCTGAGAAAATCTGAAGAACTTGGTGAAAATCCGAGGAAAACTGATGGACATGGAAGAAATGTCGGGTTGGAGATGGTATTTTTGGAGATATTGAGCGCCCTGTTGGTGCTCAGCAATGAAACACGAGATTGTGACTAGACCGATTTTTTGGTAATTTGTACGAGTATATAGTAGGGCCTTAGTAGTAGGAGTTCTGCAACGCAGCGGAAGATTCAACCACCAAACACGTGTAGATTAACAAGAACAACTTAAGCATTTGACCGGCAAGAAACCAACACAGGAGACTTGCAGTTTTTGAATCATGGGCATGTTGGTTGAAAGTTTCACCCCGTCACAAACACGCCTAATTAGACAACCAATCTATCATGTAGTGAGGAATCTCTTAGTGGGTCCTGAACTCAACATTTAATAGGGAATACCCATAGCTCCTTTGTTCGCTCCAAATCCTACCGAACTGTCCAAAGGATTTTTTGTCGAAAAACAACGGCACCCCCAAAATTCCAAAATCCAGTTGTTACAGACCCCAGTTTTGATTCTTCATGGCAACTAACTGGGATAATTCCCCTCATTTCCAGACACACTTATGTCATATTACTATATATATATATATTACTATATACTATTCTTCGTCAATATATCATCATTAATGCCCGTTCTATCCCATGTAATGCTTGGTTTTCTACACAAGTTTTCTGTTCCAAAACTCAAAAGAGATCCAGAGCCCACCTGTACGCGTGGCGCACATAGCAAGGCGTGTGCAGATCATCGGTGGATTGTTTCCCCACCAGGGCTGGCAGGCGTGGATTATCCTTCCATCGGGGTCCTTGGATATCTTGGAGCTGCAAGGGATGACAGCGGAGATATTCCATCTTAGATTACGTACAATGTGGGGCCCCCCAAACGTTATGTTTGTTGGCTTAGATTCGCCCCAGTAACTATAGTTATAAGTACCATAAACCATAGTTATTGGAGTTATAAACCAACTTAGCTATCTTGGGGGCCTCACATTGTAGTAATAGAAACAGTAATAAAAGAAATAAGAGATTGTAGATAGTCTAATTTGAGGCTTGGAAATTGATCATATGTAGCAATTTGTACGAGTAATAGTAGTGCTAATAGTAATAGTAGAACAGGGACACAATTATATATATATAATATTATTATACAATTATATGTAAATATATATATATATATATGTATTATATTATATATTAATTATATTATATATATATATATATATTTGTATAATATATATATATATTTGTATAATATATATATATAGAATACAACCATGCAGTAACCCGAAAACGCCACCTTGGGATCGTCATCCCCGATTTTTCTGTGGAAAGCATAATTCATTTGGGAAAGTGGGTGGGTCCCCCTAGAGCAGTTAGCTTAAAGCACCAATGACACGACATACCGCTTTAGGGACCATAGGATCCATAGGATCCATAGGATCCATAGGGGTCGTGGTGGTGGGTATCCATTTTGCTCCATGCCAAGCCGCAGGATCCCATTTTTCACCTAGGAATGTAGATTGTTTGGGATCCAAAAGTGCCATCTTCCATGGCGGAAACCGCAGTGCCCCGCAAGACACGCTGGCTGAGTTCATTCAGCGCCAGCGTCATGACGGTGGACACTGGATTCCACAGATCCAAGGCTGTTGGGATTTCTTGTACAAAGATGTACATCACTTTGGATTCCAGGATCTGACGGAACATGACAACCAAGCATGAAATAAACAAAGAAAGTTTGAAAGAGTCACATGTTTTTTTTAAGTTGACGATTTTCGATTGGCCAGTCCCCCAAGTTGCTGCTCACATCTGCAACTGTTATGGAAATTGGCGAGATAACATCTAGGAAGTTGGACCATTGACCCGCAACAGTTTCTTCTGAAGCACTTAAGTCATTGACTCATTGTCGTTGTATTGTTTGTGTGTATCCTCTAGCAATCAAATGTAACGTGGCAATTGACACCCCCCCTACAAATGGAGGTTTATAGCTGGGAAATCATCTACAGTATAAATGCAGATATCCCATTGCCATGTTTGATTACCGGAGGGTATCTCTGCTTTTTTCAAATGTCTCATTGAAACATGAGCCAATCCTTGGGATTTTATCTCCACCAAGCAGGACACTGGCCACGCTGTGTACCTCCATCAAACATTGCAGTGGACCCCCCAACGGGTCACATGATCCATTCACTCAAAGTATCTTCACGCCTTCCCACGTTTTTACCATGTTTTCCCCACCCCCCTAAAAATAAACCATTTACTCAAATGATCTTCATATCCTGGAAAAAAAACACATAAAAACAGATTAAAGCAGCATATGGCTTTGTATTCAAATAGGATATCCCTGAAGTTTGCCTCCAATTCCCATTTCCATGAGGCATCATGA
The DNA here is from genome assembly GCA_947184155.2 of Cladocopium goreaui. Taxonomy (NCBI): domain Eukaryota; class Dinophyceae; order Suessiales; family Symbiodiniaceae; genus Cladocopium; species Cladocopium goreaui. Next base: position 608,285 of record CAMXCT020001113.1, read on the forward strand.
GCCACTTCCCGATCAAATGCTGTAGAGCCTCTGAGGCCTGTTCCGCTCATGCCTGGGAGGTGACTGATAGTTTATGGGGATATATATATATATATTTGAAAATTGGATAGATCTAGGTCTAGGTATGTATCCATCTATCTACGGGATTCACCATGGAAAATCTCCAAGCTTTTATAAACTTGGGTAACCAACTGAGATTCCCTCAATGGATTACATACTCCTCAACGAATTGAGCTTCCGGAAGCTGCTCAAATGTTCGACTGGTGGTTGAGCAATCCCCTTAGTAGATTTCATTGGATACTTCAATACAATCTCAATCAAACTGGTTGGTGGTTGACCTACCCCTCTGAAAAATATGAGTTCGTCAGTTGGGATGATTATTCCCAGTATATGGAAAAATAAAATTCATGTTCCAAACCACCAACCAGATAAATTCACTCACCTGAACTAAGCTCATTTGCAGGATGTTTCCCCTTAAATCATAATTTTCCCATGATTTTCATAGGGGATTTACCCCAGTTTTCCCGGAGAAGTCTGCTGCACCTGGCCTCCATACATCCCAGCCCAGCAGAACTGCGTGGCAAAGTTGGCGCCCAAGCCCTCCAGGTTTTGCACCTCCTGGAGATGAGCTGCTTGCGCGGCTGCCATGGCAGCTATTTCCCATACCGTGCTGGAAGATTTACCAATATTATCTGGTTGGTGGTTGACCTACCCCTCTGAAAAATATGAGTTCGTCAGTTTCAACCCCCTCTGAAAAATATGAGTTCGTCAGTTGGGGTGATGAAATTCCCAACTGAATGGAAAGTCATGAAAAATTCCATGGTTCCAGTCACCACCAAGCAGTTATCCAACATTTGCCCTTGTCCAATTCATCAGCCAGTATGTAAATATACCAGCTCCATGGATGGGCTTGTTGCCGGCATGGGAAAAACCATGGAACAACAGATATGAAACCCATGAAAGCCTCGCATTTTGACAGCTGTGAACCCATCAATCCCAGCATCCATGTCGGGAACAAGTACAAACATACTGTGGATGGTTGCGAAATCCGAATCACCAGTTGATAGATGCTTTATCCCATTAATATCCCATTATTTATAGGGTTTCAACCATCCTTTTGGTGGTCCAGGATTTCGCAACCATCCATCGTATGTAGAACCCAGAACTAATTACCAGAATAATTATGCAAAACATGGACAAGATTCCGTACTTCTAATTAGTTTCAACGGATGCCTAGGATGCCTAGACGCTGCCCGCAAAAAAAAGGTCTTTGCTTGGATTTCGGATGATATCATAGACTCCTATCAGATAAAATATCAGCCCATTGTTGATCAACTTTTCTTATACTTGTATCAACATTAGTTAGATACATAAATGATAATAGATCTTACAGTAAGTTAACATGAGGCTACCCCCAAATCTTCCAAGTTATCGATGACCATTTTCAGCACTTTTGGGTCCCTGTGGTCCAACGGGAGTCCAGCAACTCATGCTGCTTTGTCGCAGAAACTTGAGTCTGAAAATGCGCTATACCCGGTAAGTTATACCATGTCATACCATGGTATATACCATGTTATGCGGTATACCCCATGGCCAATTTCACAGGTAACATTACGGGAACAGGATTAACAAAAACCCTCTGGCCGGTAATCTTCAGTCAAACCCAAGGGCAGAAAATCCAGCCAAAATCGCACCGAGACAACGTCCTTACCACCCAAGTCAGGTCCCTGACAGCACGTGGTGGATGGATATGCAGTGCCATTGCCAAAGGATGCAACACGACTGAGGAACTTGGGAAATCCAAAGAAATCTCCCTATCAATGGATGAGTAAATGGGAAAATCATCGATAAATGGTGGGGTTTTCCATCGCCACTTTCGATTGCTGGAGGGTGTGTGTGTGTGTGATATATATATATATATATATATTAATATATACAATATATATATACAATAACACCAACATGAACTGGGCAACTAGAGATTCAGTAAGCAAAACCTAGTGGGTTTGTTGGCAAACATCGGGCTACTGATGATTTAACCAAACAAAACTTGGTTTCCAACCAACAAACTTTACCCAATCAATCCACATGACTTATTATCCAAACAACATGCCACCTGGAAATTCACTGACACTCTCCCCTGGAACCCCAAAGAACCATAGACAAAGGATACATGATGTTAGGGCCTTTTGATTCCATACATCAAAAACCATTGGAATTGGGGGAACGAACCACCATCATCAATATGTTTGGTTGAACTTGATGTTTCAGGATGCTTTAGCCATATATCCGAAATTCTAGGCATAGCAGTCGCAAATGGGCCTCATCTCTTTGTGCTTTCTGAAGGTCACGACATGTTCTGACTCCAGCCGAAATCCATGTGTGCCGCTTGGAACTCCGCTTATTCAACACATTCAGTACATCCTTGAAATGAAGCTGGACCCACAAAAAACAAATCACAAAGACTTCCCTAAAACCCCTGTATTCTTTCCCTGCGCCTCCATGTTTTCCAATTTCTCACCTGTATTTTTGGCCATGACCATCCGTCCCCGGCCCCGGCCCCACCTCTGGCTTTGGGGACCGGCTCCGATCTGCGCGGACGGAACAGGAAAAACGTGGCTTAGGACTTTCTGGCAACTCCAAAGCTGGAAACTACTGCCGTACCTTTAAGGGGGTTCTCTGGGACACGGTCATACTTTATTATGGGATATGTATGTCATAATATGTCATGATATGGCTGCAATTTACGGCTGTCACAATAATATAAACATATACTATCATCCACATGGTTTGACAGAACTTTAAAAACGTGTGATTTGGCGATCATTTCCTCCCCTCATGGTGAACATTCGCCCAGAACCCCTGGCTACTTTTCAGTATGGTGGGGCTCAGATTTACCAACAGCAACACGTGGTTGGAAATGTTTTTTTTTTTTAACCATCTCATTTTGGGCCTTTGGCAGTCCATTTTGCTGATGGGTGAGACTTTCTCAAAGGACTTGGGACCACTTGGGCTTGGGGGTACCCAACATATCTCCGCGAGCCCACACCCCACCATGATGGTTTTCGGAAAAAAACGAACCTGCTAAGATGGTTTCGCTTTGTTGGGGAAAAATCAACATTTTGTTTATATCCACAATTCACACTTCATCAAATCCACATTTTTGTACATGTGTCTTGCCTTTCTGGCTGTTCGCTCCTCTGGGTGGTTTGAAATTCACTTCATGGTGTCGCCCAAGATTTTGGGGTCTACCTCTCGAAGTGGCTCCACATGGACTCACCACACATATCCATAAACCATGACATAATCACCATGATTATTATCCATAACTCAACAAACCGTGGCCAATCTTCGAGAATCAGAAACAATTAACGTTTCTTTAGCCAGTCAGGGTAATAACATGTAATAACTCCGCAATTCGGAGTTACTGACATCCATTTCGACCTTACGAACATGGTTCTGGGTCAAAACGTAGTACCCAAACGGTACCCTAAAGTCGCTGGGTAATGGATAGTTATTCACCAAAAACCATGGTAATTTCATAGGTTTTGACCCATCCCCATATGATGATTCAATGAAGATTCCATGGGTTTTTTCCATGTTTTTTCCTGAGATTTCGTGGATTTTGGGCTGCCTTTCTTCGGCGACGGCCGCCCGGAGTCGGTCGGCTTGGGGCTGCTGCCGCCGGCCTGGCTATGTGAGGGAGAACAGTGAGGTCACTCTAATCTACCCATACAAAAAAAAAAAATATCTTATAAATTATAATATATTATATTATATTAATATTATATTAATATTATATAATATATTATATTATATTAATATTATATTAATATTATATTATATATTATATTATATTATATTACATTATATTATATTATATTATATATTATATTATATTATATTATATTAATATTATATTAATGTTATATTAATATAGTATTAATATAATATTAATATTATATTGTATAATAAATATGATATGATATGATATGATATGATATTATATTAAAATATATTAATATTATATTATATTTTATATTATATTATAATATATTATATTATATTATAATATATTATATTATATTGTATTAATATTATATTAATATTATATTATATATTATATTAATATTATATATTATATTATATTATATTACATTATATTATATTATATTATATATATTATATTATATTATATTATATTATATTGTATAATAAATATGATATGATATGATATGATATTATACTATATTATATTGTATGATATGATATTATATTAAAATATATAAATATTATATTATATTATAATAATATTATATTATATTATATTATATTTATATTATATTATATTATATTATGTTATATTATATTATATTATATTATATTATTATCTTATATTAATTATGTTATAACACATGTCCGTTTAATTATGTTATACCTACATAACTGGGTGATGAATTCTTCGGGCAAGTGTTGGGATTCATCTTCCAGCACCATGGGTTGCATAGGGGTATTGTTATGATCTATAAATGGGCTATTTATACCATAGCTATGCTAAATAACCAGAGGGTTTACCCAGATATGGGAATTACCCTCCAGTAAATTAACAGTTCAACCCTGCCAGTTGTCGGGGTTGGAAGATTAGTGAAACCATTAAAAACTGGTGATTTTCAGGGTCAACATGTTTATTTATCAGACGGTATTGCCAGCAAAAATGTCCTGTGCCCTGCCCCTATCGGCCCCATTGCGGGTTCACCACGGCGGAAAACGCTTTCCGGTGCCTTGGGCACCACGACCTCGGTGTCCGAGGTCGTAACGTCGGAGCCCTTGCGGCTGCCGGTCTCGCCACCCTGGTCAGCAAACATGGTGAGTCCACAGAAATTTAATGGATTTCAATGGACTTAATGGATGAGTCCTGATTGTCATTTGACATCATTTAACTAGAAATTGTGGATTTCAATGGACTTCACCAAGAGTAATGATCAAGCAAGAGGCGGGTTTCAACTATGAAACCTGGTGATCTGACATGTGATTTACGACTTACTGGCTTCACCACGGTTGCCATGAGTTGACCAGCATGTGATCTAGCCTACAATGAATAATTTGTCCGTTTTCAACAGCACACAGGAATTGAAAAGAACAAACATTGAGGTGTGAAAAACCCAGGAAAATTCTGGTGCATTGACACAAGTTCATCATTTTTCATCCATTTCTTCAGAAAACATGGATATTTCACCTCTGAACATTAACTTGGAAGCTTCACCGTAGAGGGATTGGATTTCACCAACGTTTGGAATAAAGAAGAGGAAGAAGAAGAAACATCTGGATTAGTTGATCGAAATGTCTGTAGATTGATACAAACAATGAGTATACTAATCTGGACGCTATCAAATATGCGCATGCAGCCAACAAATATATTTGATCCATAACGATCCATAGCGTATGCAAACCATAAGTGTCGATGGTATATGTATCTACGTTTGGCTTAATCTTGAATGGCCCGATCTTCGATACTCCGCATTTTTTTAAACTGGTTGGTAGATATTCCGACATCAACATGTTTGTTAATTTTCAATTGTTGTTAGTTAGCCAAATCCTATCAAATCTCCGTTTTTGTCACTTAAATCAGACAAAGAAGATCATGATTGTGCGAGGATCACGTCCTGCTATTTCTGCAATCGAAAATACACATACTACACTCTCCTTTCTGGGGAAGATCTGGGCTACTAGTACGACCCTCCAACACGGTCAGGCAGCAGCCTCTTTGGGGATTTCCAACCTCGGACAAGAACCGGTTTTCTGAACCCAGAGGAATTTCACTGCTGGAATGAGATGCTCAATGTGGTAAAACCAATAGTGAATCACATCTTAAAGCTCTACTGGGGATGGATTTGTTTTTGGAATTACCATATTAATTAGTTGATTTTTAACCTGAAAATCACTAAACATGACTAAAAAAATGCGGATTTCATTGGACTTTCATGGCATATAATAAAACACCATAGGGATCTTGAGCAATGTAAAAAAAATCGCCATTTCAATACTGTTTAGGGATACCCATTTTGGGGTTTCAGCAGCAAGGGTTTTGAACACAGCTCAATCAACTATAAATGGTGATTAATGGTGATTTAATGGGATTTCATGGTGGTTTAATGGGATCTAATGGTGATTAATGGAGGTTTATCCTCTGGTAAACGTTTGCATAACCATAGAAAGATCCACCATTTTGAATAGGTAAATCAACGAACTATTTTTTTGGTATTTTCAATAGCTATGTGACAAATTACCAGAGGGTACATAGATTCATCATCTCCATCCCAGGGATGCCAGCAACACCATATGGGGGGTTTCCTAAATTGGGGCTACCCAAAAATAGATGGTTTCTTTCATGGAAAATCCCATCTAAAAAATGCATGAAAAGTGGGGATTTTAAACCAATTTTCACGTTTGATTACCAGAGGCTATCAGTTGATGGTCCATGTGTAAAGCAGTATCGCCAGCATCTGTCGTCGAAAGACCAAGTAGCAAAGGACAAATAGCGATCCGGTGGATATGGATAGGACTCTGGCAAGGAACAACTTCTCAAGATATCTGGCAAGGATACCCTCTGGTGAACTAACATACGAGCAACTATGGAAAGATCCACCCATTTTTTTATGGGTAAATCAAGTATTTCGACTGGGCCATGTTCAAGTTCGCTTTTTGTTTGTTTACCAGAGGGTATATCCCATTCATAATCAGCAATAAAGTATATCTAGAGGGTATAATACCATAATCAGAGGGTATATCCCGTTCATAAGTTCCTAGCGAAGAGGGTATATTCCATTAAATCACGTTTTGAAGTCCCATTAAACAGCAAGAAATCACCATTTTTTACCAGAGGGTATCTGGCAACAACTTCTGTACAACTCCTTGCATTCGGATAGATCCCTAACCATTCTGGGTGCATCCCCCAGGAAGCTGCTGTGTTCCTATTGAAATGGCCATGACTGCCCTATTTGGAGGTAAACTGACACACCCATCTTCCAAAAAATGAAGAGAAACCGCTGGTGTGTCCGGAGTGTCGAAAAAAAAATCCATCCGAATTTTAAACATACCCAACCAATAAGCTGGGTTTATAATATTTCGCCAGCCTGAAACTTGCGGCCATTTGGGCATGATTCCCCGCAATCTAACTATGATTCCAGGGTTCGGGAGAACAGTGAGGTCGTTATAATTTACCCAACCAATTAATGCATTATATTAATTATATATATATATGGGTAAGTTATAATATTTCACTAACCTGAATTAAGGCCATTTGGGGATGATTTCCCTCATTATCCATGATTCCAGTGTGGTCGCAGTGAGGTCATTGTAATTTACCCATAATATATACATATACATTATCTTTTACTGTAGAACATAATCCTGGCTTCCCATCTCCCCACGCCCAAGGCCGGGAACTTGCTAGGCTGCGCTTCCTTCTTCGCAGAAGGCTTGGCCTCAGGGCATGTTAAAGGCAGCTGGGTTCATCCAAGAATCTAAGTGCCATGTGTATATATATATATATGATTATTGAAGTGATTCCAACAAAGTGTGCATTTAGTGAATTATGTGAGATATGCAGATTTGGAAGCTGATATTTCTATCATTTTACAGTACATATTCCTTCATCACGATTGGATTGTTTAACTGATTTTTGACTAGCGGATGATCCAAGTGGTGTGGTAGACCCCATCTATGCCGAAGATATACAATAGTTATTTAGTTGCCCTACAATTGTTTTTTTCAGGTGTTTTTGTCTGGTTATGCTTACAGGCCCATCTCTGTACAGAAAGGACCCTTTTCCTCTCTTTTTTGGCTCGCATTTTGGCGCGAGAAGGCAGCAGTCGCCGTTGAGACAGCATTCTTGTGAGTGCCGACTCAACCTGAGTACCGTGGCCAGACAGGTTATAAAAGCCCGGGGTTTCGTGGACGTGTTCCCTAGATCAATTCATTGGAAGTGGTCTTGGGGAAAAACAGGCTAGCGGCTACACTATAACCCATAGGATCCATGGTGCTGCTATATATGGTAACATTTACCATCAATATACCCCATTTATGTTAGCATATATACCAGCACCATGGATCTTATCCGTAACAGGATACAGCCCCAAACTGTAGAGTAAAATCCACGATGACGAGAAATCTGTTGATTCCTTTAGGCTGAACGGGTGCCTGTCTCCAAGACATCCCAAAATCAATGTGGCTAAAGCAAGAAATTGGGAATTGCCCTATCCCTAATGCGACCAACTGCTTGTATTCCCAAGTTCAATATAGTATTATCGCCATTTTAAGCACACTTGCAACCACCTGCTGATTGTATCCCAATTCCTGTGTGTATATTTTCAGTGTTGCCGTTCCCATGCCAATATAGCATCACTATGGTGACCCCCCCAAAATGGGGGTGCCAAAAGTGGAGCACCCAACATTTCCCGTGTGTTCATCATCATTTTAATTCATTTTACCTTTACTTAAGGCACCATTTTGGGGTCTTGACCATTGTAAGACAAACACAAATACTAGTCTGTATCTTGTTCAGATATACCAATCAATTCCGCAGTGACCATTCATCAAAAAATCTAATGGAAAATCCTCACATAGATGTTTTGTTCACATTCAAACACCCATGTATAGGGAATATCTCAGCGAGCCATGTTAGACCAACAAAGATCAAATAAGGAGTCAGCGGGACAAGTCACGGACAGCTTAAAGTCACGGGAGTGTGCGTTAAAACCTTGGTGCCCTAAGCTTTAAAAAAAAACGTAGCCGAGAATCAAACGGACCTTCATCTCCCTGTTCATGTTGACAGTATCTAGGGTTTTGAGTCTTGATCCAAAAGTCCAATAGGTAAATATGGAACAATCCCAAATTGCCAAAGATCTGCTGCCTGTTGATTTCACCCCCAAATCCTTTGTGGCCTCAACATCAAACCACCATAAACCAGCAGTATACATCAGTATACTATACACGGGCCATATCCCCATGTGATATTATATATATATATTATAATATATATTATAATGGGATAGAAATGGATCATGGATTTTCCATTTTCAGTCTGGTTCCCCATTGAATGATAGACATCCCATGGATCCCATGGAGAAATCCCCACGAGATCATGCCGTGCTGCGTGCTGCAAGCATCGTCGCTCCGCAGCGCGATACGCCTGGAGGGCGCCGGTCCTCGGCGTTTGGTCACCGAGCTTGGCCCGTGCCTGGCGCACCTTGGGAGATTTCACGCGAATGTCAATGGATTGGTTTTGTTGGGAAATCGGAACCGGAAACCATCGATTTTCACAGTAAATATGTTTTTTTTTCCTGTACATTTTCCCTTAAACCAATCCATTGATAATGGTGACTTACTGGTGATTCAATGGTGATTGAATGGGATTTACTGGAGTTTAATGATGATTTAGTGGGATTTCACCAACAACAAATGGTGATTTCGGGGATTCAATGGGATTTGACGAAAATGTAGCATGGGAAAATGTATGGGTTTATGGTGATGAAATGCCTATAGTTAGTGATAGACCCACTTGTAACTAGGACACCAGATTGTTTCTTTGACTACATCTCGCATGAAAGTGTGCGTGTGTGATATATATATATATAAATAATATGTACACTATAAACGGACATTACAATATATTATATGATATAAGTGTAAAATCATATGCGCTATATTTGAAACTCTGTGATATTGTACTTAAAAGTGTGTTATAAATGGTAGCTACAGGGAATGGTGCCAGTAACCACCGGTTTCGGTGTCATTTTGCTGCACTTCGGAATCGCAAAGCTGGTTGAAAGAACCAACATGTTCACTGTTATGTCACTAAGTTGACTTTATGGTATATATATATATATGTAATGTGTATAATATATATATATATGTATAATATAATATATATGTATATATAGGTGTAAATACATTATATATATGGGTGTATATACATTATTTCTGGGTAAATTACAATATTTCACTAACCTCAATTGTTCGGCCATTTGGGGATGATTTCCCTTACTAACCATGATTTCCAGTGAGGTCGAAGAGTGAGGTCGTTATAATTTACCCAGATTATATATATATATATTTATATCTGAATCTGATCTATGTTCACTATGGTCAATGGATTCTGGATGTAATTTGTTCATATTTTTTTCCACCAACACCATTGCGCGATCCACTTCGCCGAGGAACGGCTCGGCGCGCTTTCTGGATGTGGCAAGGCAAAGGGGGGCCTTGACATCCTAGGACACATTCCAGAGAGGCTTTGCCTTATGATCAGTAGGGTAGTCACATACCCTTACTATTAAAAAAAATCGGATAAGTATGGATAAGTCAGTTATTAGTGGTGAGGATTCACAACTTTGGATTCACTGGAAAGTGATTCTCCTATTTTATTATACTCATCACGAACTGTGCTAGGATTTTGCTTTTCCATCTTTGGGTCTGCCAGTCGGCTCGGTATATTTTGTCCAATGATTTTGTTTGGCGGTTTGGGTGTTCTTGACAATCCACGGGGACATTCAATTGGCTCCGAATTAGCAGTCAAAACAATGTAGAAACGATTTCCCTATTTCTTATGACCTATAACCATCAACCAAAGGGGGTTGGTCTTTGCCAACATGTAGCTTTTGAGATCCGTCTGCACCAAAAAAGACATACCTTGGAGACACTGGCAAAGTCTTGTTGTGAGTCATACCACGATGGAATAACTGGATCCACATTCCAATGTGGTGTTCAATCCAATACGCGTTCACCACGGGTTCACCAGATCTCAGTCTGTTCACCGTTCCACATTAATAGTACATCAGTGTGGCTGCAACCCACAAGAAAAATGTGAAAAGGCAATAGGTCAATCAAGTACTGTGAATCATCGCCCAAAACAATAACTGGTTGGTGGTGCAATAACCATCTTGAAAAATCTGAAAGTCAATGGGAAGGATTATCCCATATATGAAATGGAAAATAACATTCATGTTTGAAACCACCAACCAGGATAAATGTTTAAATTCCAAGCACGCCCACCTCCACGCCCGAGAACATCAGTTCGTTGTGATTCTGATGGTCACCTTTCACCACCTTTCTATCTTTGGCCCAAGATATCCAAAGAATTAGCATCTGATGATGCTCTCATCTCGTAACTAATCATCCTCTTCCTCCTGCGTTTCTTGTGCTTCTTGTCTTTCACTGCCAGCTCTACTTTATGTTTCTTCCCTTTTCCAACATATTCCAAGTTGAACATGAAACGATGCTATCGAATAGACATATGGAACCTTCGATACTGAGTGTGTCACACACACATATATAATGATATATATATATATATGTATTCCTGTATCAAAATTGCCAAACACTTTCCCGTTCACCAACCAATCACCTCCCGCATTCTAAGACCCACTGATATGAATATAGGCGATCTGCATATTGAAAGATGATTAAATCGAATCATGGTGAATCGCGTAAGAATCCCCATTGATTGCGGGTAAAATCATCATACAGAAACAAACATGAAAATGATGAACCAAAACATTGGGAAAAAGGCCTCAGTGTCCATTTCTTAGGAAAACCACCACACCACACCTTGGCGACGCGTGCTGCGCGCCCCGCAGCGCGCAGCCAAGAGGCAACGTGGGCCTTTCCTTTCCTGCGCCTGCGATGGATGGTGATATGGAAAATCTATTGTCATTGCAGATTTAGTATATGGATTATATGGATTATTATTATGGATTTAGTATTATCATGGTGATTATATGGATTTAGTATATCAAAAATTGTATAGTATATCTTATGGTTCCATATATTTTATATTGGGTATTACTATATACCATATGGTTCCATATTTAGTATATCAGATTTACAGGAACCAACAGAATTATGGAAAAAAAAACGTTTCAATTTACAGGCGCCGCCTGTCTATGATAGAAAAGTTACGAACCTTTTTTTTCCCATAATTATTTTTTCCATAATTATTTTTTTTCCATAATTCTGTCGGTGACTGTATGTCCATCGATTCGCAATTTGAATGCATTTTAAGGGGGAATATTGAATTATAGAAAATATGTGTCTAAAGATCTGGTATATGCCCCTAAGTCTTCCATTGATATACATAATATCATGTGATGTTCGCAATTTGAATGCATTGTAAGGGGAATATTGAATTATAGAAAATATGTGTCTAAAGATCTGGTATATGCCCCTAAGTCTTCCATTGATATACATAATATCATGTGATGTTCGCAATTTGAATGCATTTTAAGGGGGAATATTGAATTATAGAAAATATGTGTCTAAAGATCTGGTATATGCCCCTAAAGCCTGCCATTGGTATACATAATATCATGTGATGTTCGCAATTTGAATGCATTTTAAGGGGGAATATTGAAAATATGTGTCTAAAGATCTGGTATATGCCCCTAAGCCTGCCATTGATATACATAATATCATGTGATGTTCGCAATTTGAATGCATTTTAAGGGGGAATATTGAATTATAGAAAATATGTGTCTAAAGATCTGGTATATGCCCCTAAAGCCTGCCATTGATATACATAATATCATGTATACGGGTATGTACATGTAAACCCCATTTCACCATTAGCTTCCCGACAATAAATCCAAAAATCAACTGCCGCCGCTGAAAAATCAGGTCTCGCGCAACAGGGGTTTGAATACATACAGTAGATGGACAAATTATTCAAACCCCTATCCATGAGTTATAGGCCACCCCCTACCTCCCCCGAATTTCAATGTTATGGTTTCGTAGCGCTGTTCCTGCTCTGGGGGTTTGATTTATTTCGTCCATTCGAAGATCCCCCCCCTTTAACCCTGGAATATTTGCGGGGGGCGTAAGGCAAGAAATTTCTGAGAAATATTTCACCTGACCACGTGAAATATACCCCCCCCCACGTATTTTTTTGGGCTTCTAAAAAACGTGGGGGGGTCCTCCGGATGCCATATATATATATATTTTTGGGGGGGGGACACAAACATACTTACAGACAGGCTTGTGAGTATTGTATAAGAGAGTGAACTTGCCAAATAGCCTTCAGAACATGACGTTCAGCCTTGAATTCAACTACGCCCGGAGACCATTGTAGACCAGAATTTTTGAGCTGAAATATTTCACTTTAGGGAGGTGAAATATTTCTAGGTGTGGGCCCCCACCCCCCCCCTTAAAGGGGGGGGGGGATATTCGAAGGAACGAACCAAACAAGAAAATAACATTGATATTTCGGGTGAGGGGGGTTGCTCTATGTATAAGGGTTTGAATAATTCGTCCATCTACGGTACTGGTGGTGGTGGTCAGCAGGAGTCTATAGCGAATGGTAAGCTTCACTTTTTGTTCAACACATATTGTACGAATATATGAATTAGGTGACAGACGTGCATTGAACATTTTGAATTGGCCAACTAAGGCTCATGATGAAGATTTTGACGAAGCTGACTTTTGGATGATTTTAATGATGATGTACTGAAAGATATTGCGCAAGTGCGTTTTTCTGTTTCACATCTGTGTTTGTCCTACCTACTTGTTTTTGTTCTTGTTCTTGTTGTTGTTGTTGTTGTTCTTCTTCTTCTTCTTCTTTTTCTTCTTGTTGTTGTTGTTGTTCTTCTCCTTCTTCCCTTTCCTGGGCGTGATTGAAAATGCTGTGTTTTTCCAGTTCCCTTTCCCGGGCGCGATTGGAACTGGAAAAACACGGCATTTTCAATCGCGCCCGGGAAAGGGAACTGGAAAAACACAGCATTTTCTATCACGCCCAGGAAAGGGAACAACAACAACAACAATAACAACAACAACAACAACAAGAAGAAAAAGAAGAAGAAGAAGAAGAACAACAACAACAACAAGAAAAAGATGAACAACAACAACAACAACAAGAAGAACAAGAACAAGAACAAGAACAACAACAACAACAACAACGACAACAAGAACAAGAACAAGAACAAGAACAACAACAACAACAACAACAACAACAACAACAACAACAACAACAACAAGAACAACAAGAACAAGAACAACAAGAACAACAAGAACAACAAGAACAACAAGAACAACAACAACAAACAAGAAGAATAAGAAGAAGAACAACAACAACGACAACGACAAGAACAAGAACAAGCAGGTGGACCGCCTTATTATTCACCTTAATAGTGTTGTTACTGGGCGTGCTTTTTCGGACAAGTGGTGACACGTGATGACACTTGTTAAAGCAATGTTTGAGTTCTTGGGATCGTATGCGAAAAAATGCGAAAAGATGAGGAAAAATAAACGCTTAAGACAGTAGATGGACAAATTATTCAAACCCCTATCCATGAGTTATAGGCCACCCCCTACCTCCCCCGAATTTCAATGTTATGGTTTCGTAGCGCTGTTCCTGCTCTGGGGGTTTGATTTATTTCGTCCATTCGAAGGAACGAACCAAACAAGAAAATAACATTGATATTTGGGGTGAGGGGGGTTGCTCTATGTATAAGGGTTTGAATAATTCGTCCATCTACGGTATTTCCATAACCCCCCAAAAAAAGGGGTTTGAATTGTGGATCCATGACATGTCCAACAGGTGGAGCCCCAAACATTAATTATGGAACAATTAATTATGGAAAAAATAATTATGGAAAAAAAAATATGGAAAAACCGGTCAATCTGCCCTAGCCCCCTGATTTTACAGGAAAAATCAATTATGGAAATAATGGCCACCTCCAAGAATTATGGGAAAAAAAAGGTTCGGATCACTTCCGGGATATTTTGAACCCTTATGGGGAAAAACCTAATTATGGAAAAATCGGACGCAGGCGCCGCCTGTCTAAGTTGAACGTTTTTTTTTTCCATAATTCTGTCGGTGACCATATTTTATTGTTGTTCTGTCGGTGTCTTTTGTCATTCTACGGTAGGGGCAATGTCCAGAAACACCTGAAACGAACTCACCGACGGCTGGATGGAGACATGGGGATTCATGTGTTTCGCATTCAAACAAAACACACTGGTACAATGTGAGGCCCCCGTTCGATAGCTAAGTTGGTTTATAACTCCTATTTCACTATGGTTTATGGTACTTATAACTATAGTTGCTGGGGCGAATCTAAACCAACTTATAACTGGGGGGGTCACATTGTAGTTATATGGGTTTGTCTGAAAATCGTCTACCCCAAAAAAACAATCCGTGATCTATCATGGTTCCGATTTTTTTTTCCGTATTGAGATGTTTTGTTTTGGGATATATAACCTCATTGTCAGACCCTAATATATATCTGGGTAAATTATAATAATTCACTAATCTGAATTGAGGCCATAAAAGGGGATGACTTCCCTAAAATAAACCATGATACCAGGGCTCGGGAGAACAGTGAGGTCGTTATAATTTACCCAGATATATGACTCCGACTTTCTGGACACCTTCCTTGTGAAGATTTCGGGGGCATGATGGCGTGGCGTGCTGAAAAAAGTCGTAGCTTTTCAGGAGGGACTTGGACCCAGAGGGATGGGGAATCTCAATTCATCGGTTTTGGGAGATCACATATGGAGGTTTCCTACAATAAAGGTACCCCAAAATGGATAATGTATCTAGAAAATCCCATAAAAATGGATGATTTGGGGGTACCCCTATTTTAGGAAACCTCCTAATCTTGCTCGGATTTGAAGGTGGCAAAACATCATGAAATTTAGAAAATTTCCCAATCATAGATACATTATAATAGTGGATTAACCAATTGGACAAGAACAACTTATAATATTCAATAAATCAACAAGTACTGACACATTTAGATAATCCAGGTTACCTGGCTGGGGGAAATTGGAACATCCATATCCACATTTTTTTTAATATGTCCAATCTTAGATTCTAGCAAACCAAAAAAGGAATGAACTGTCTGGCAAAAAATGTAACGATCGATCCAATTGACCCTATGAAAATCACGGGTCAACGGAGCCGTTCGCCGCTCGTAGCCTTCAGGTAGCGCTGAGCCAGGTTGAAACAGTTTCTGCCGTCGTAAGGGTTCAACCTGTCGCCTGGCAAGGATCGACGAGATCTTCCGAGTTAGAAGAGGATGCTCAAACAACAGCTACCCTCTGGTAGTTCAGCATATTGAACTGGAAGGTCACCATTTTTAATAGGTAAATCATCTATAATCTATAAATTGTCCATTTTCCATAAATCGTTGTGTTAGTTAGATTTTGTTTGACAAATTGCACCGTTGAATTGATAGGATCATCACAATGTTTCCCATTAAAAATGCTATTTGAGGGACATGTTCCAGGCACACCCACGAGCCACATTCAGGTGATGTGTCAGATTTGGTTGGATTTTTGTTTTGCATTGTGCATTGTGTCAGATTGAAAAGCTATGCGTATTCGATCTTGTTTGATTCTTGTTGGATGTTGCCAACTTGGAATAACCATGATCCGCTAAGATTGGATTCTGGCGAACATTGCAGGAACATGACTTACTACACTAGACTATCCATCTCCCGTTGGTCTGCCAAAATATTCCATAGAGGTTTATTGTTGACTGTTTCGCTTTGTGCATTTAAAATGGCAAATCAGCAAATCAGGATTTTCTATATATGTTTTCAATATTTGTTCCTGGGTTATTCTTTGGGGTCCTACCATTCGGTTCATTCAGAATGAATCACATTCTGTGCAAATTCCCATTATCTTCCCATGTTAAACATAACTGGGTGGCAGCACGTCGTAGAACTATATCAATCAAACCACCAAAAAGATTATAACCCATCGTGCGTGCAAATGAAAATGATGAATATTTATCTGGGTAAATTATAAAAAATCACTAACCTGAATTGTTCGGCCATTTGGGGATGATTTCCCTTACTAACCATGATTCCAGTGAGGTCGCAGTAAGGTCGTTATAATTTACCCAGATATTTATGTATACGTTACTGTTAAAACGCTTCTGACATATATTGGGTGACTTCGATGGTTTTCGATTACCACTGAGAACTGGTGCCGCCCCGGACCCGAGGTAATAAGAGGGCTCTTGTTTCCGCATCATGGTGGGCAGCGTGAGCTTGTTCAATGTCCTAGCATTATGGTATTGAGTATTGTAACTTATAATATTTAATGAATGGCTAGAATATGAAATAAATTGGATATCAGTGGTTTATGGTATTATGGTATTAGTGGTATCACCTAGATCATACCACGACTACCTCCTTAATTCTGTCTATCTCTACGCCAGTTGGCTCTCTCCCACCACTAAAGTTCACGCCTGCAAAGCCGAAAGACGAGAAGAGCTGAGCCGATGGCCTTGGCCAAAATGGATCCAGAAAATTCAAACCACCTGGGTGTGTTTTACCGTCAAAAGGATGTTTCCGTAAATGGGGGATCACCAAGACCGCTGGTTGGTTTATTTATGTTCATTTCATGGAAAATCCGAAAATGACATGGATGACAACTAGGGGTACCCCCATGACTTAGGAAAGTTCCAGATAGCCACTTGAAAATGGGAAATATATGGAAACATGGTGATAATATGTTAAATTAGGGGGTAAGCTATTTTCAGTCAAGATCTATTAATTGATTACCGGAGTGTATATCATATTGAATGGATTATAGTCCCAATTTATAGTGACATTTGGACCTAAAAAGAACAATGGAACACATGCATCTTGTCTGTAATTTCATTTTGTTAGCAATATGTTACGATTTTTCTAGATCAAGTGAGGGTCAAGGCATTTGCCAGTCTAAGTACTGTACATAGGGTTACAAACTGTAGCTGTATGATTCTGGCACGCATCTCACTCAACTGACCCAACTCAGAGATCACAATATTGGTACCAGCAGCAAACGATTGGTTTGAGACGGAAGGGCGCCTCTATCAAATGGTTGGCTGATGTTGGTTGCTATACCTCTGGTAAACTAACGTAACTATGGAAAATCACAATTTTTAATGGGTAAATCCACTATAAATGGCCATTTTCAATAGCATTCAATAGCTATGTTAGTTTACCAGAGGGTAAGGTGGACAGCAACAGGTTTCCATCAACCCGTTGATCCCCAAATTGATAAACCAAGGAGCAAAGGCCCGTAGGTGTTGAAGATTTCCTCTCCCTGCGCCACGGGTCGCACTTGTCGCATCACGAACGCCAGGCCATCTGCAGCACCTGACCCCAACCAATTTTTATGTTGCAGGTTTTAAGCAGCAAGAAACATACGTTTGTTCATTAAAGAAGAACATTAAATAACCTCTGGTAATTTAACATAGCTATTGAACATGGGATTTATAGTGGATTTACCCAGTGGAAAATGATGATTTCCATAGTTGTGTTAGTTTACCAGAGGGTAACAACAAGAACAGTTGCTAAACTTAGCAACAAGAAAGGGTGCTAACACAACACTAGTGTATATAAACCACAAAAATATACCCAATTGGGTATGTGCCTAGCCAAGCACACAAAATGTAAATTTCAGTATTCAATAATCATTCCTCTGGTGGTTTGCACCTATCCCAAAACCTAGTTGAAATATCCCACAACATAATTAAACATATGTGCTTCAAGTGGGGGTAAGGGATGGGAAGGAAAAATAACTTGTGTCGGAAACCACTAATCAAATTGTGCGAACCCCGAATACATACTTGGATGTGCATCACACCTAGTGACCCATGTATAACACATTACCGTATATAACTGGGGATATGCACGGAATACTGTACATTAGTATAGCTGAGGGTATAAGCCATTTCCTAAGGATGCACCCCCAAGTACTCATTGTTTGCTCCAGATGCTATCATGATTCTCATGATTGGGCCGTCCCTGCAGTGAAGGGGGATACCCTGTGGTGTTCGTCAACACTGGGATTTCGCCAACGGACAGTGAGGATTTATCCAAACGATTATGGTTCATCTTAGATACCCTGCCAAGAGAACTCATTTTCCACGAGTATATTTGGGCATGTCTGAAAATAGGGCCCCTAGCCGCCAAGTTACGGCAATTTTTATAGGGGAACTGATCATTCATTAACCCGTGGATTGGGGGTACCCTTTCTTTACGGCAAGCACCTGTGCTATGTTGCTGAGGGGCCTGAATTGAACGTCTTCAATCAATGTAATAGTTCACACAGGGGTGGTGGATTGTTTCCCTTTACATAAAGTGACTCCCCGTAGCACATGCCGTGCGTGCTGCGGGTGTTTTTAGACAAAACATCCATGTTCCCCTTTGTGGCAAAACAAAACAACCCCTTCACCAGCCAATTGTCAACGCCAAGCTGCATCCTTCCAGCTGGCACCCATTCCTCACGCCGGGGCAATCTATGTGGCAAGGACAACTCGGTTGACCGTTCGACGCCGTTAGGGTTTCCAGCATCCCAGGTTGCGACCAAGCGTCGTTCCAAGGGTGGCATGGTTGAAGGCATCAGCAAATGGCACCATGAAGGGTCCTGCCCCGGATTTTTGATGGCAACCCTATTGGGAGAATTCCGTCTAGTTTGTAACCCACATGTCTGCCATCAACCTTGACCTCTGGTGGATGTAGCGTTCTATGATAAAGCAAGTTCACCCAATCAGGCCCAATCAAGTAGGATGTTTTCTTCATGCATGAATCATGATAAGGGGCGATCAGATTGACTATCAAACATTCTATAGTTACAAGTTACAACTACGGGTGGGGTTAAATAGAAAAACAATCAGTAACCTAACCTCCACACTATACTTTCTGGTCCACCCAAGTAAGTGGCTTAGAGTTGAAGTAGGGTAAGTGGGGTTTGTCCACTTGTAACTAGGCCTAAAACCCACTAACTTGGGTCACTTCTTTCGTTTCCCCAGGTGGGACAGTGCCCCGAGAGATTGCAGCTGCGTACTCCTGCAAAGAAACAAACAGCTATCATCAGCTATCATGACCCGGTCACTTTTAGAGAAGTAATTCATATATATATATATATATCATATAGTACCAGTTCGATTTCTAGCTCAAAATCAAACCATCCACCAAGCCTTCACCAGGCTTCACCAGCCACCATCGAACAGGCTGCCCCATCTCCGTCCTTGGCCCTGACTGAGGAATCCGCGGGAAAGAACCGCCCCAAGAGCTCGTTGGAAAGATTCAAAGCTCCTCCAGCTGCGGCAAGCAGCAAGCAGCCGCAAGCCCGTGGTCAGCTAGCAGTAGCCAGCATTTTGGGTGAGAATGGCAACAGAAAAATGAGCCGAAAGGCCATTGCTGAAAACCCGGCCATTTCCTACCTTTATCAACATATACCCTCTGGTAAACATACAAAAAACTATTGAAAATCACCGTTTTTAATGGGAAAATCCACTATTTCTATGGTCATTTTCAATAGCTATTTTGACATAACCAGAGGGTATCAATATAACAGTTGAAACAAACACCGTAGTTTCCAACAGCCCATGATGATCTTCCCAGCCGCCTTTTTGTGCTGCAAAAGCCATCCCATGGCTTAGACTCAGTCATTGGGGCTGGTTCATCCTAAACCTTTGTAAATTAGTTATAGCACTGCGAAGTAAGCCTTATCATAGATGGTCTAGGTAGGGTATGTACACAAATTAAAAACTGTGGTTATAACATGTTATAAGCTACTTACTAGGTAACTAATGATAGATTCAGCCCATAAACATCCATAAACCCTAGGCCTAGTTATATGAGTTCTAACACCATCTAACACCAACATAGCTATGGGGTAGCACCTCGGACCCAAGTGACCAGCAGAAATTTTCTGCGCCTGTCGCTCCAGTCGTCTTGGTGCTGCTCCAAGAAGGGTCCTGGGTCTCCACGCGGAATGCCAACATATCTGTGGCATATGTGAGGCCCCCGGCCCCGAAATCGCATTCAGTTGGGGTGAACTAATCACTCCAATTTCACTATGGCTTATGGTACGCAAATAACGAACTATGCACTAGTTACTGTTTTTTTTAACCAACAAACATATACAAACATAACGTTTGTGGGCCTCACAAAACGTGGCATATGTGGGAGGGAATAAAAAGTGGATATTCTCAGAGCAGTATCTGGGATTCACCAATAGCTGGGTGCTTTGGAATGGAAAATCCCCGAACCAATGGATTGATTTGGGGGGTCCATTTCAGGAAACCTCCATTTTTGTGGAGGAAATGAATAGTGGACATTTGGAGTTAATATCCCGATCCATGGTGCTGCTATGGTAACATGGATCCCATCAATATACCCCATAAAAATGTTAGCATATATACCAGCACCATGGATCCTATGGGTATGGGAATATGATTATTCACCAGTGGATTCTACCGGAAAACTCGTAACGTCTCGTAACGTCTTGCCAAAAGTCCGATGCTCTCGCAGAAATGTTGACGTGTTTCTTCCTCACGCCAACATTGTGGCCGCGCCAAGCTCGGTGCTTTACCTCAGGGTACCCTCCACTCCAACATGGCGATGTCACCCTAGAAATGGGCAGTTTTCTATGGGAACACCAACACATTTTCTGGATTTTCCATATGTTGCTGACTGGAGGGTACCCCTATCATCCAGTCGTTTGAATAATTTATATATGTTTCCCGCATTAGAAACACATTGCCATAAATTGGATAAACTGAAGATGGGAAACCCTATTCAAAACTGAACTCTTCAAAACCTACAAAAGAAACAACAAAAAACAGTCAAGATTGGAACTTCCCCAGTTCCCGAAAGGTTCAACGAAGCCAGTTTTTTTTGCCAGTTCCATGGATCGAGTTTTCAGTCATAGTTGGTGGGCAAAATCCTTGGTGGTTAATCCCATGTCCCAAAAATCCAGATGGCCAAATCACCATGACATCACCATGAAATCACCATGAAATCACCATCCAATATCGTGAAACATCACCGTTTCTGGCGGCTAATCCCACATCACCAGTTCTCTTGGTAAAATCCTCAGGAAATCCCCAGGAAATCCCCATCAAAACAGGTTTTCCCTAGGCCGCTGCGCGACCTGTCAGGCGCAACTCGAGTGCTGTCCCCTGGAGCCCGGAGTCCTCCGTGGACCTGGAAAGAGTCGGCATCGCGTCGCGATGGATTCGTGAAATCATGTCTATGTGAAGAACTGAATAAGCCCTACAATATCCTGCAATAATGTACATGTATACTATAGACATATATATATATATAGCTATATCTAATAGATTATTACTTATTACTATATCTTGTAGAATAGGTATTGAATAGGTGTCGATTCATACTGATTTGTCACATTATACAGCAAAAGTGGAGACAAAGAAGAAGTAAAGTGGGGAGAACCAGGGCAACGCTTTAATACATGGTGGGTGATGAAGAAGCAAGCATTGAAGAAGTTAGGAGAACACGTTTGCGGATTGGCAGACCAGCACTGCCAGCACAGCCGTCAAACTGTCAACTTTTTTTCATGTATCATCTGGGCGGCATTTGCAACCTGCCCAGACATAATAATTAATCATCTGGTAAACTAACTTAACTATGGAAAATCACCATGTTTCATGGGAAAACTCACTATTTCTATGGCCATTTTCCATAGCTTTTTGTATGTTTACCAGAGGGTAATCATCTGAGGGGATGCCAACAACGGATCGACCATGAGCCATAGTGGGGTGTCTCTTCAACAAGGACAACAGTTGAATACATTTGGAACATATTGGGACTTCAAGTATCATAACCCATAGGATCAATGGTGCTGGTATATATATGCTAACATAAATGGGGTATATTGATGGGATCCATGTTACCATATATAGCATACATGGATCCTATGGGTACTGGCTAACTTTAGATATCCCCCCCGAAAAAAAAAAACAACTGTGCAACATCACCCTGTATATCTGTATATCCCCCAAATCTATGCCTGAGAAATAGTCCATCCTCCCAACAAACATAGACCCCCCAACTAATCACACACTTCACGGAGAAAAAGTCGTCTCCCAAACTTTCAATTCATGTCAGGGTCATCATGTTCGGGATTCCCCTTCTAATGGATTAAATTATAATCCCAATTTACTGGATCATATATTATATCATCCCGAACTAATCATCAACCGTCAGGGGTCGAACGCAACGCAGCCACTGCTCATTTATCACCGAGGAGGAGGATAGCACGTCTACAATGTGGGGCCCCCTAGTTGTAAGTTGGTTATAGAGTTATAGTTTATAAAGTTTATATAATTATGCTATAAGTTGGTTTATAGCCCCATCTAACATCATCGTATAACAACTCATGTCAGGCTGGTCATGTTGTAAAGCACTCCATCAACGTGGAACACCGCGCATCGCTGAGGCGCAAGTAGGGCAGGTTGCTGAAGGTCTCAGGAATTGTCTTCAAAAATTCCGCCTTTGATACCGGTTGAAGGTTTGGTCTGAAGGTCTGGGGGGGGACCTCCAACATGGTAATGTTTCATGAACATATACCAATAAAACACAAGAAACCAGTGGACATATATGATATATATATATGATATATATATATGATATATATATATATATATGGTGTGTATATATATATATATATTATATATGGTGTATATATATATGAATAATATACATATATATATGTATATGGTGTATATATATAAATATATATATATGGTATATATATATATGTATATATATGTATATGTGACATGTATGTATGTATGTATGTATGTATGTATGTATGTATGTTTGTATGTATGTATGTATGTATGTATGTCAACATAATGGCCTATAGGAATTTTTAACAATAAACGACTGGATTCTTGGGGTACCAAAATGACAAATCGAAGGTACAAATGTTTTTCGCAGTGGCCATCTTTTGGGGGAAACCGCAGAATGCCACGAAATGCCGAAGTTGTAATATGTTAAGCTGAAAATGTATCCAATGATAACTATGGTTAATATATGGTTAATATGGGTAAATGTTACAATGGATGTATCCAATATAAATACGTATATTTACCCAATGATAAATATGGTTATATGGGTAAATATGCACACCTAATGTATTAAATATAATACCTAATATTGAAGTTGCGGTATATGTAAAGTTGGAATGTTCGAAATGCCATAGTTGTAATTTAATATTCAAAATGCCAACATTCAAAGGGACATGGATACCACTTTATGTTAATTACCTGGTGCACAACGGTGCATTGCTATTCCACTGTCCGACACAGGTTTTGCCACCTGCAGGACCTGCACTGGCGTGGTTTTCCCACAGATTCCCGTGTCCAGCGTAAAAACCAGCGTTCACCATCATTTCTACAATGTGGGCCCCCCCAGTTATGTTTGTTGGTTTATAAGCCCCAGTAACTATAGTTATAAGTATCATAAACCATAGTTGTTGGAGTTATGTTCACCAACTTAGCTATCTTGGGGGCCCCATATTCTATTCATTTCTAGGTTGCAGTATGTCATCCTATACAGGTCTCCACATTTTTGCGATTTTCCAATGTTCTCATGGTGAATCGACCCATTTCCATAATTTTCATGGTCTTAAGTCTTAATCCCTTCTTCCTATTATTGAAAAAATAGGATTGGTGTGGCAATTCCGTTTTTTTTGGTTGGGCACAATTGGATTATTGGATTGTTAATTGTGGTAATTGAGAATCCATAAGACCATAGGAGAACCAGATGCTGAAACAATGGGTTCAACCTCCTATTAATAAAAATAGATTGGCACTTGGCACCTGTTTTTTTTTAATTAGGGACCCATCTCCCAAGTTATATTCTTTCACATTTTTTTAAAAATCAAGGTTTTCATTGAAATATTAGGGCAAAACTTGGAAATCAAGTTTTTAGCAAAATTTTATATAGATTTTGAATTCGTTTTTTAATTTTATATTATTAGGGTTTTCATCGGAATATTAGGGACACCCTAATACAAAATACCCCCTAATAAATCCTAATAATACAAATAGATCACCGTGTTTACCATTTGGGGGGTTAGTAATAGGGAGGGAGAATTAGAAACCAAAAAGACACGTCAGATGGAAATCACACATTATCCCATCAAAATGCAAACACTTGTAATTTACCATTTTGATGTTTAATACTTGGAAGTGCAGTTCCAGTTATAAGTATATATGTCTATATATATATATTAACAACTCCGGTTGTAGGGGATATATACCAACTTGTCGGGGTTATTCCCAGTTATAACCTCAACTGCACCAAGTATGCATCATTAGGCAATGATTCAATGACGCATATCATCTTCCAATAAATGTTTACACCATTCACCAAGCGCGCTTCCTTACGAGCTCTCAGCCCAGCTACGTGCACTGACCGCGCTCCCAAGCCAAATTCCCGCAGCAACATCAGAGCGCAACCTGCGGCGCCAGGTGCATCCCGCAGAAACATATCCCATAGGATCCATGGTGCTGCTATATATGGTAACATGGATCCCACCAATATACCCCATAAACATGTTAGCATACCAGCACCATGGATCCGTCATGGGTATGAATATCATATATTGTCGAAGGAAGGTTAGAAGTCATTGAAGGAAGTTTAGAAGTCAAACCTCCGACAATATGGAGAGATGAAAAAGCAGTCAGCAGGGAGAAGAGTCAGAAGAGAAAAGATCAGAAGAAAGAAGATGCAGGTGCGCGAAAAGGTGGGAATGTCGCGAAACACTGAGTTTTTTCGTGGTTTTGTGGCTCCGGAGGGTTGAAAAGTAGGCTCGCTAAAGCGGCGGGTGCGGAGACATCTGGGGAGATGAGAGATGAAAAGTTGCACGCCGTTGTGGCGCGAAGCCGATTTCGAAGTGAAAAGGTACTAAACACATCAGTGCCGGACCACTTTTGGAAGTTGAGATGTTGAAAAAGTGCACGGCGTTCTGGCGCGAAGCACATTTGGAAGTAAAATGTGTTAAAAACTGAGGGGTTCGTTCCACTTTCGGAAGTTGAGATGTTGAAAAAGTGCACAGCGTTGTGGCGCGAAGCACATTTCGAAGTCAAAATGTACAAAACACACCATTCTCGGACCACTTTTGGAAGTTGAGATGTCGAAAAAGTGCACGCCGTTGTGGCGCGAAGCACATTTCCAAGTCAAAATGTACAAAACACCTCGGTGTCGGACGACTTTTGGAAGTTGAGATGTCGAAAAAGTGCACGCCGTTGTGGCGCGAAGCACATTACCAAGTCAAAATGTACAAAACACACCATGTACGGACCACTTTTGGAAGTTGAGATGTGGAAAAAGTGCACGCCGTTTTGGCGCGAAACACATTTGGAAGTCAAAATGTTAAAAACACTAGGGGTTCGGACCACTTTTGGAAGTTCAGATCTCGAAAAAGTGCATGCCGTTGTGGCGCGAAGCAGATTTTGAAGTCAAAATGTTAAAAACGCTAGGGGTTCCGACCACTTTTGGAAGCTCAAATGTGGCTTCGCTTCGCTTCACTACACTACTACATTACACTACACTACGCTACACTCCACTACACTACACTACATTACACCACACTACACTCCACAACACTAACACTACATCTACACAATTACACTCCGCTACGCTCCACTACACTCCACTACACTCCACTACACTAAATTACACTACACTACATTACACTACACTACATTACATTACGCTACACTACACTACACTACCTTCCACTACACTTCACTACATTACACTACACTACACCCCACAACACTACAACTACAACTGCACAACTACACTCCACTACACTAAATTACACTACACTATACTTCACTACATTACACTACACTCCACAACACTACAACTACAACTACATTACGCTACACTACACTACACTACCTTCCACTACACTTCACTACATTACACTACACTACACTCCACTACACTACAAATACAACTACAACTGCACAACTACACTCCACTACAGTACGCTACACTACATTACACTACACTACATTACACTACACTACACTACGCTACCTTCCCCTACACTTCACTACATTACACTACACTACACTCCACTACACTACAAATACAACTACAACTACACAACTACACTCCACTACGCTAAATTACACTACACTATACTACACTACATTACACTACACTACACTGCACTACACTACATTACATTACACTACACTACACTCCACAACACTAAAACTACACTCCACAGATAGATAGATAGATGGATAGAAAGATAGAAAGATAGATAGATAGATAGATAGGTAATTAGGTGAAAGAGAGAGAGAGAGAGATAGATCGATAGATAGATACATAGAAGATAGATAGGTAGGTAGGTAGATAGTCAGAGAAAGAGAGAGCAAGAGTGGGAGACTTCAAGCACCTTTCGGTCCATCAGTGGGTTCGCTCTGCCATTTTTGCGCCACACCAACTCACCTCTCCTATAGGTTTTCCATTTTTGAAACTTCCGCCACCGCCTTGCGCGGTACTACTGGTATAGATACTGGTTGGTGGTATACCTACCCGTCTGAAAAATATGAGTTCGTCAGTTGGGATGACTATTCCCCGTATATTATGGAAAATAAAAAATGTTCCAAACCACCAACCAGCATACATATATATGTATATATATATGTATGATACAGTACCTATCCCCACCAAACAAGAAACTTATAGATTAGCTAACTAGAAGCTTTATGAGGATATAACTAGAGAGAATGGGTATATAACCAACTTATAACTTGGGAGGCACCACCTTAAACGGTTAATGACATAGAATAACTTTTGTCTATAATTCTAGAATATCACACATATATATAGTATCTGAAGCTGCACAACTGTGAATGAAATATCGAAACCTTGAAAATTGACCTGCACAATGATACAACTGTTATTCAATGGATATGGGTAAAACATGGCATTCCAGCAACTGTCGGACATGACATAACATTTTTCATGCAGGTTTACACAGTCATAACATGTTACCATGTTTTACCATGTTTTACCATTGTTTTCATATAACATAATATAACAGGACATGACATAACCCAGCATTCAGTCTCTTGTGTTTTACCATGGTTTTTACCACTTTGAAGCACCGTCTTGATAAATCGGGTCATCCAACAGGATGGGGCCCCTTATAAGTAGTGGCTGAATGACCGTCATGGTTTATGGTAGATATAACGAACGAGTTCTAATGGGGGGAATCGAGAATCTGAAATCCAAAAAAACTAGTTCGGAAACTATCTACCATAAACCATAGGTCATTCTGAAATAGTGCATCTGAATCATCTGAATAATCCCATTAAACCATCTGAATAATCTGAAATACTGCATCCCATTGTGGGGTGCTTACCTTTACTAACCATCCATGGGGAGCTTGTCGGTCTCTATCTTTTTTGAAGTCTGCTGGGAGATTTTCACGAATCCGAAACTGCTAAGTGGTGGTTTCCCAAAATAAGGGCACCCCCAGATAATCCATTTATAGATGGGATTTTCCCCTATAAACCATCCATTTTGGGGTGCCCCCATTTCAGGAAACCACCATATGCATATATATATATATACATATCGTATTATCGGACTATACAATGGGGCTATACAATGAGTGGGATAATATAGCCTACACCTACTGTAATAGGCATATTAGTAAGATTACACCCGACTCATTCGTGGGATAGCAACTACTGTGGATGGAGGAAATCCTGCACCACCTTGGATGGTTGAAACCCTATATGTAATGGCATAATGGGATGTTTACCTCCTATCAACTGGTGCAGGATTTCTTCCATCCACATCAGTATTACTAACATATAAAACCAGTTATCTAATTAATGGGATAGCAACACTAGTTAAAATGGGATAGCAACACTTATTCACTATTGAACTAGTATTGCTAATTGAACTACCAACTGCTATGAGACTATAAATAAGTATAATTACCTAGTAATAGTAACTAGTCAACTAGAACGTGCGTGCGTAGCAACTAGCAACTAGAACTGGTCTGGTTGGTGGTATACCTACCCCTCTGAAAAGTGATGGAGTTCGTCAGTTGGGATGATGAAATTCCCAACTGAATGGAAAGTTATGAAATTCCATGGTTCCAAACCACCAACCAGTAATTGGATTAACTGAAGATGGGAAACCCTATTCAAAACTTTACTCTGAACAAAATACAAAAGAAACAACCTTCAGTTACCCTCTGCTTATTTAACATAGCCATGGAAAATGGCCCATTTATAGATGGTTTACCTATTAAAAATGGTGATCTTCCATGGCTATGTTAAATTACCAGATGGCAAGATGGTAACTTCTGACCCAGCGGCTCAGCACCCCGCGCCCGAAGCAGGCACGCAGCGTGCTCACCAAAGAGGCCACCGATGGATCAACCTTTCGTGGCGTCACCGTGCGATGCATGGATTGGTTGAAACCATGTGTTTTTCAGGTTGAAACCATGGCCTTTCCATAGGTTTTCCATGTTTTTTCTCATGAAACATTTTTTTTTCCATGGGTTTTCCATGTTTTTCCTCATGAAACATGGGTGTTCCATGGTTTTTCCATGAAATACGTTGATATCTATTGAAATATCGAAGTTTCCTATGCTTTTCTTTATGAGCTTTCCCTGACACCAATCCATTGATACCTGCGGAAATGGGACGGCCAGAAACTATCGGCATGGCCTAGGAAGAAAATCGGTAGAATCTCATGATCTCTCAGGGCCTCAAATTTTCATAAATTTTCTGAATGTTGGAGATGGTTCCCCCCTATTCTAACCATCATTCAACATCCTTGAAACCACAATCCTTTCCAAGTTTTCAACTGCCAAGTCGCCTCCGTCTCCGGCAGCCAAAGTTCATGTCCACAGCAGGCCTGCCAGCACAGGGTAAGGGAAGTTTGGATGAACTCAGATGTTTTTTTTTCAAAAAGTGGTTCTCCACAGCTCCAGATCTACCATGATATACCATGATGTACCATGATTTGTAGCTTTGAACCATGGTATATCATTTGAACCATTTCTTGCACACAGGGGTTGGATGGTTGGAATATGGGGCACGCCTCTAATGGCACCAAACAAAGAAGTTCGTCTGGATCCACATTCTCCAGAGCGCCTTGGGTGGATCAGGATGGTGTTCAAGCTGTTGCTGCATGAGAACCTATGACAAAGCTACTTTATTTAATTAACTTATTTGTCGGCCCAGTCGGCAACCCAGAACGAACTTAGTTTGAACCAAACACACTCAAGGTGGAAAGTGTGACGAAAGGGTGGAATGAAAACATAACGTACAAACATGTTCGAAACATATGAAAACCTTATAGTGACTAATGTTCCTCGTAGATTGTTGAAGGCCCTTAAGCAACTAGCAGTTCCAAAATGTTCCTTGCACCTATCTGATCCTTGCACTGTTGGGGCGTTGTATTTTGGGGTGAACTTTGACCCAGTCTTCATTTTAATGGTGACTTGTTGCGAAACCAATTTCCTCCATGCAGTGATTATATAGTGATTGTATTGGTCTTTCATCATATAGTTAAGTTATTATATATAATGTTTCCTCAATGCAGTAGCCATGATAAACATGAATTATTGGGATTCTTTGATGACTAAAGATTATCAATTTATGAATACGATGGCATATTATAACTATATCATAATCATAACAATAAATTATAGCTGTAGATTATAACTATAGATTCTATAATAACTAAAGACTATGTATTACTGTAATTTATGAATCTTGGGATTGTATATTTCTTTACAATCACAATGATAGATTATGAAACACATCAAGTGGACTGATCACCTATGGTTGTTCACCCATAGGCAATGGTATTGTCAACGAATGACATGACTATAGATGATTACTATAGGTGGAAAATATTACTATAAGTCAACTACTTGGTAATGGTATTGGATTATCATTGTATTATTATTTACGATTTGTCATTACTATTGATTACTATAATAATAATCCAATGAAAATCCAGGGGTGCTATTACCTTTACCTATTTGTTTACCATGATCATTTCTGTGATAAATAGCGGTGATTTATGATGAACCATTCCAAGCTGTGTTCCATCACCAAGGAACGAACACCACGACCTGTGGCTGTGGGAGTGTAGAAGGCTAGTCCTGAGGAACAGCTGACAGAGAGATTTTTCAATAATTTCAAGATGTTCCTAGATTAGTCCATATATATGAACATAAATTTCGATACTTTTCAATGGTTTTCCCATTTTAGATTTTGGCAGGTTCTAATATTTTTTGATTAAATCATACAAAAAGAGAACATCGCAACAGTCATGGGTATACATTGCTCTGTGCTCCACTTTGGAATCGCCAAGTTGGTGTATTTGCCTAAGCAATTTGTCAAAATCTCGCGAACTGATGGTGGTTATAAACCAACAAACAGGTCACTGTTTGTCTGGTTGGTGGTTTCAGCCATCTTGAAAAATATTAGTCAATGGGAAGGGTTATCCCATATATTATGGAAAATAAAACATGTTTGAAACCACCAACCAGTTGTTGGTTTATAAAAAACGTATCACTAAGTTGGGCTGATGGTAAAACCAACGAGTGGCAGCACCTTACGTAGGTCCAGAAACCTGGGTACCGAGTCAGCCAGAGGGATAGAAGATGAGTACATATAATATACATGTGAATATATTATTATTATTATTGTTATTATGAGTGCTATTGTTGTTAATTAGTACTATATTATGTCATTATTATGTACTATTAGCATCGTTGAACTGATCATGAACAATCAACCTGTTATGATTAGTTCAACATTCTTTTTGTTTCCACCGCCACCGAACGGCACACGGGCGATCTCTCTTTTCAACTGTTTCTGACCGAAATTTCGCCCGACGGGGTGATCGATGGAATGGAATGGAATCTAAGGGTGCCTATCTAGCTACCTTCCCAACATTTGGTGGCTTCATAAGCACCATTCAGAAGAGTTCATAGCTGGTTGGTGGTTTCAACCCATCTGAAAAATATGCTCATCAGTTGGGGTTATTATTCCCAATATATGGAAAATAAAAAATGTTCCAAACCGCCAACCAAACAGGGCTTTATGATACGTTAGTACACACGGATCTTAGGATGTCATAAAATTGCACCCCAAAATCATCCCAGATTTTTCACGGGAAAATCAATGGTGGCAAAGGGTACCCCAATTTTCAAGATCCTACCTAGACAAAAAAATGATTTGGCTTGTTCTGAAAATAGGGTATCCCCAAATTGTGGTGGTTTATCATAGTTTGCCCAATAAAACTTGTTACAGCCATTTGGGTGGTATACACCATTTTCAGACACCCAAAAATCATAAGGTAGATAGATATCACATTATCCCAGTATATCCAAGAAATGGCACTGTTTTTGCTAATTACAAAACTCTAATTAATGTCTAGATGTTCATGATTCAAAAACACTCATTATCCTTATGTTTGTTGGATATGTATCCCATTATCCCTATCCATTAACACTCATTTTAGTAGCATTTTGGTTGTTAATGTGTAATCATACACGATATCCTTAAACAACACGCTAGCTATTTGTAGGTATGTTCTTTCTTGCTGAATATCCATAAGATTATCCCTATTATCCCATGAGAGATCCATACCATACCCTCTGGTAAACGTTTACATAACTATGGAAAATCACCATTTTAAAGCTGGGTAGATCAATAATCAACTATTTCTATGGCAATTTTCTATTTGTATGTTTACCAGGCCGGGTATTCCTATTTGTTTCGTGCGGCGATCTTTTCCCATCCGGATCCATGGTCGACGTCCAACGTTACGACGTCCTGGGTGGGTCACAATGCCCCGGCCCTTGGCCCAGCGCAGCAGCGCGGCATCGACGGCATCGACGGCATCCATGGCAGAGCGAGGCTCCCGGGGGCCTGGCGAACCTGTACAATGCGAGGCCCCCGTTCGATAGCTAAGTTGGTTTATGACTCCAATTTCACTATGGTTTATGGTAATTAATGTCAACCCTGGATTAATAAACCCCTAGGCTGTTTAATTGGGAGGGTACCATTTAAGTATCAGATAATGACTACTGGAGGAGTACCCCCCTAATTAATAAACCACGGTTTATTAATCCGGGGTTGACATTACTTACAACTATGGTTACTGGTGCTTATAAACCAACAAACATAACTGGGGGGGGGCCCACATCGTAGAGATAGTTGCGATAAACAAATCCAGTTGGCTTAGTTGGGTCACGAACTAGTTCGGTTAGTTAATCCCAACTATCTAGGTTAATTGGGATTAGTATGGATTAGTTACAACTACTAGATTAAGTAGATTACAGTAATAACCATTCCTATTCAGATTATTAATCCCTATGAATTCCTTGGAGATAATGTAAACTTGGGACTAATAATTCCCCAGGGAAAAAAAGGGGGTTAGAAATCTGGGGTGGGCATGACATACCTAAGCGAAACTAGAAGAGGCTAAACTAAAATAAACTAGAATGAACTAAACATAAGTCTAACTAATTAACCTGTTCGATATTGCTTTGACTTTCAAGTCACAAAAAAAGGTGGTTAGTTGCACAGACAGTCATTGTTGTGCAGTTCTCCTTTCCTGGCTCTTGCATGACGTGCTCCCTGAACTGTCAACCGATGGCCCATCTCTCGATAGTGCTAGTTTTCCATGCGGTGCTGCACATCTTCCAGCATTGGAGCCAAACATCATGAGGAGATGCTGACCGACAGTAGGGTTACTTGGTGTTTCATCCCACGAATCGTAAGTGGGTTAGTTCACCCTATATATTTATAAGATGTTATAAGTGGACATTGCCCCTACTTATCCCATAGCAAAACCAGGGTGAACTAACCCACTTACGATTCGTGGGATGAACCACCAAGTAGGGGGCCGGAGAACCACCCAATTTTCACCGACACCACAATTGGACGATGAATCGAAAACAAGGCTACGAAATCCACCGTTCAGTTCGATGATTTTCCCACTAAGACTACCATCTAACGCATCCAAATTTATATAGGTTAATAGTCAACCTATAGTTAAATACCTTTTTATTAACCAAATTTGGTGAATACCTCTATTAACCATAGGTGAGTTTTTTTTTCCATTGACGTGGTCAATAGGCAATTGCCCATGTATATCGACGAGGGTGAAGGGGATTACCCACAAAATCAATTCTGTAGCGATGCGACAATCCAAAGAACAACACAAAAATCCTAAAAGTTCTGCATGATTTTTTATATAGTTTGTTGCTTATGGTAATGTTATAAACCCTATATAAGTAATGATCTTATGTAATGATGAAATTGATGAAATCGAGATTTCATCAACATTTTTCTGCTCAAACCCCCACTGATACCATGATAAACCCAGAAAACTCTCCAGACCGCGCTTCGGGTCCGGGTCCCCAGACCTTGGGTTTTTTCTTCGCCTTGGGCGAATCTGCCTCACTCTCATCCTCAGCGGGCAGGGCAAAACTGTTGTTTTTTTACCTTGAAATCTGCTGCTTTCCTACAACATTTTCCAACGCATTCTGGTAATGTTTGAACTTGGGTGAAGAAACCCTCGGACATGATGCTGAATTAATTTCCCTATAAATTATGGTCCAATTCCCTCTTAATGATCGTTACGTTGTGTTAAATGCCCTATAAATGATGCTGGACTCCCCGAATGAACCATTAAAAAATTCTATAAAATTCATAAGTATGTGTAAATTAAATGAATTATTATATTATATATTATATATAATACTGGTTGGTGGTTTCAACCCTGAAAAATATTAGTCAGTTAGGATTATTATTCCCAATATATGGAAAAATAAAACATGTATCAAACCACCAACCAGTTATATATATATATACACCTAAATTTATGATATTAATGTATATTGATTAACCTCCATAAGTTTTTCCATGCTGACCATTCCCTTCGCTGCCAGGCGGCGGTCAGGGCCGAGGCTTGCGAGGCGGCACTGGTGGCGCTCGCCATGCTGTGAAAGCTCTCGCCCGTCTGACCTCGAAACTTCGGTCCGGAACGGAGACGGGGGTTTGGCACGAAGGAAGGTGGGAAAAAAGCCACGGAAAGCATAGGAAAACCATGGGAAAACCATGAGAAAACGATGGAAAACGATGGAAAACCATGGGAAAACCATGGAAAACCATGGGAAAACCATAGGAAAACCACAGGAAAACCGTGGGAAAACGATGGAAAATCAGGCAGTTCCCTCTATGGTGTACTCCCCCTGGTGCTATTTTTAGCATCGTGAGGTTTTCCGACAACTGCATTCTGGATTTTTCATAGCTTTTTCATAGGGGAAAGCGGGCAATCGAAGATCCCCTGTAAATGGAGGTTTGAATAGGAAAAAAACACATTGACATCTATAAGTGGTAGACAGTGGAGGAGTTGTGAGCCTCTGGTTGATTAGAAACACATCTCCCAAACCCATTTTAGCGCGTCTGAAAGTTGTGCCAAACCACAAATGGCAATCAAAAATCCTCGACCGAAAGTGATGATTCACCAATGGATCGGTGTTTTTTCCCACCAAAAATCCCAGTGTATCCCCATCAGAACCAAGCAATAACACCCTATTCACCCCATCAGAACCATGGTGCCCGTTACTGCCCTTTTTATGGTTTTGAGGTCCTAAGTCAGGCAGGACACCCATTTCTTCTGCTCCCTCGCCGCTGCCAGTCTTCTTTTTCCCTGGCACAACGATTTTTTTGCGAGCGGCCTGGGTCCCAAAATCTTAGAGTTACATGCAATGTTGAAACATGTTGAAACTACAAAAAACGATTTGAACCAAGAAATTGAGCAGTGGAACATGATGGATGTGGAAACCTGCAGCATTTGGAGATGGGTTGTTGCAACTTATGGTGATTACTTGGGATGGTTTATGGCATCGATGGTAACATGGATCCCATCAATATACCCCATTGATGTTGGACATTTTGTAGTGATTCAATGGTGATTTACTGGGACTTCAAAATGTGATTTAGCGGATTATGAATGGGATATAGCATGATATAGCCTCTGGTAATTTAAGTTACCCCATTTATGGAATGAAACAATCATACCAATCATCTACTAAGATGCGACACCTGGTCGATGGCCACGTGCTGGGAGAATTCTCGAAATCCGGTGCGCTGAAATTCCCAGAAACTGCTTCAACATCATGGATATCAATAAAAATGGTGGGAATAGTAAGGGAAACTATTCCAGAAAATTGCATCATGGAATCATGTCCATTTTGTGACTCGAATTCAGGCGACTTACAATGCAGGTGACTTACCACAATTCATCCAGAAACGTTACACAAGGCTCCCGATCTTCATGCAAGTTATAAATGATAGATGAAAATCCACCATCATCCAATTCGTTGATCTCAGTACAACTGCGTTCGAAAACAAAACACGATGCTTGGAGTTCCCATCATTCGGTTGCTTCAAAGACTCATTCCAGGTCCACTTTTCGCCTGAGTTTTCTGGGTCGAGGGTTACTAAGTAATGTAGTAATGATTAGTAATGAATATATCCCCATTTGATGATGCTTAAACCTCCATTTCTAGTCAACAATTCCCAGTTTCTTTTTTGACAACAATTCGGCCGCCTTTCTTCTTGGGTTTCTCCTTCTTCCCCGCTTCGGATTCGGCGTCAGCCTCCTTGGCGGTTGACAAAAACAACATGAGGAAGAAGGAATTGGGAACCTACCCTCTGGTAAACTAACATAGCTATTGAAAATGACCATTTATATCCATTTATAGCTTGATTTACCCACAAATAATTGTGATTTTCCATAGTTATGTTAGTTTACCAGAGGGTAAATTTGGGACACTAAATTCATGGAGAACCATGAAAGACATAAAATGATTGCCAATTTTTGGGAAATCACATATCGTCTGGAAGTCTTAGTCTGGCGCAAAACAATACTCCAGAAACATCCTTGTGAAAGTTCAACGGATATCACAACGAATGTTTATCTCCATAAAATTGGTATGAATGGTTTGAGACTTTTACACGCAAACTGCTGGGCCCCATGCCCTGCAATGCCCGCAACAACAAATCATTAGATCTCTGAAAGTGTGGTCTCTCTCAACATGCTCTCTATTCGACTATCAGAACTATCATTCCAATCCCTGCGATGTATCTCTTCCAGCCACAAAACATGTTGTCGTGAACAAAAACGCCTTGGCTTTAAAGAACATCTTGAAATTTGGCGACATACCCATGCGACGCTGCCAAAATTTCCATGTTTTCAGGTGGCACCCCAAATATATGATGTGTCTTTTGTTGTTCCGAGCATGTCATAAATAAATGGCCTAATAAATGGCCTTTACATGCTTTAGTCTCGGGGTTTTGAATGTGTGTTGCTACTTGGCGGTTCATCCTCCTTCGTAACAGTATAGGTTAGTTTATTCTATATAGTTATAACTGAACATTACCCTACTGAATTAAGTTGTTCTTCGCATGCCTTATGATTTTTGGACATTTTTGGGCATTATGTCATAGATTTTCATAGATGACGTGTACCGTGACGTGTGAGGGTCCAACTTACTAGTAGGGAAGAAAAACTAAAACATGCTTTAACACATTACGAACTATCTCATAGGATCCATGGTGCTGCTATATATTGTAACATGGATCCCATCAATATACTCCATTCATGTTAGCATAGCTACCAGCACCATGGATCCGTCATGGGTAATTATTTTTCGGCACTTAAATCAAAACACCAACCTCTGACTACAGCAGTGTACCAGCACCCTCCGGTAAACGTTTACATAGCTATTGAAAATGCCAATGTTTTCCATGGGTAAATGCCAACTATTTCTATGGCCATTTTCAATAGCTATGTTAAATTACCAGAGGGTATCAATTGTTGACTATAGTTTTCCACATCGCGCCCGAAAAAGAAAAAACAACACATAGATCCCCCTTGGCGAGTCACGACTATTTTTCTACCGACGTGCTACGAAAAAGTATGACATGACCTGGTCCCAACGTCGGATGTTTTCAAACGAGAGTTCCTTTGATCATCACGAAATGTAGGATTTTTGTTGCCGAATTCTATTGCACCAACAAACTCATGATTTGCATGATATGCAATTATAATGTCTTATGTAATTATATATG
Source organism: Cladocopium goreaui (assembly GCA_947184155.2). Classification (NCBI taxonomy): domain Eukaryota; class Dinophyceae; order Suessiales; family Symbiodiniaceae; genus Cladocopium; species Cladocopium goreaui. The sequence goes on from CAMXCT020001113.1 coordinate 646,251, forward strand.
ACATTAAGATCATATGACTATAGAATACTATAGATGCATACCACCCAACAAGAGTAGCCTTATTTTTATGCTTTGGTACTCTTTTTATGTACCAATCAGACCCCAATCAGACACCCCCGGTTTCGACCCTGCCGGGGGGCCCGGGCCGTCATGGAATCCGTCTTCGCGTGCGAAGCTTCGGCCTATGAGAATTTGCTGATGGGACCCATGGGACTTGGGAAGATGATCGGATATATCAATGATAAAATGTGAGGCCCCCGTTCGATAGCTAAGTTGGGGCTAACTAATCACTCCAATTTCTCTATGGTTTATGGTACTTATAGCTATAGTTACTGGGGCGAATCTAAACCAACGTATAACTAGGGGGCCCCACATTGTATAATGTGAAACCCAAATAACTGGGATATTGATGGGTTAGCATGTTTTAGCCATGGTACTTTAGGAGTAAACCAATGATGATCCATCTGAAATAGTGATCTCGCCTAGATTGGTTGAAATAAGTAAATGACAGAATGATCAAGCATCGTTTGGTTTGGTCATCCAATAAGATTCATTCACGTGATATTTCCCCTCAACTCAAGTTCTGTTTTATTTTTTTCAAAATATGTTCTTTGGTGCATCTAAAAAGATATTGTTTCAAAGATATGAATTTATGTCAGGGGAACTGATTGTGCGTTCTGTTTCAAGTTATTTCAATATCTGGTTGGTGGTATACCTACCCCTCTTAAAAAAATGAGTTCGTCAGTTGGGATGATGGAATTCCCAATCTATGGAAAGTCACAAAATTCATGTTCCGAAACCACCAACCAGTGAAAAATGTTGAACATCAATACTTGATATTCAGAATGATGTTCAACATTTTCAGAAATTACATCTTCACATATATTATATATTCACCAGTTATTTCAATACATTTTTTCGGAAGTTTGGTTGACAGTTAAACAACCGAAACTCCTCCGACCAGAAACCAACCCTCCGAATTCGATCATCGAAACACCCCACGTTTCGTAGGGGAAAATGGGCACGTCAACGCGTCGAAGTGAAGTGAAATCCCCATAGAAATAGATGGTTTACCTATGAAAAATGGTGATTTTCCATAGCTATATGTTAAATAACCAGATGGGTTGGTGGTTTCAAGCTACCCCTCTGAAAAATGATGGAGTGAAAGTCAGTTAGGATGATGCCATTCCCAATATGATGGGAAAAATAAAATTCATGTTCCAAAGCAACAATACAAAAATAGTTATTACCTATTTGCTGGTGAAAACCATTAGTAACTGCGACCATTCACCAAGGACACCGTCGGTGGCATTCAGCAAGGCAGCAGCCTCTGGTTATGTAACAGTTTGCTATGGAAGCCATGACCCAGTTGTAGATGATGTACCTATAAAAAATGGTGATTTTCCATGGCTATGTTAAATAACCAATACGGGTAAATGGGATGGTTTATGGGTAGGTGAACGTCCCAGCTTTCCATATCTTTCCAATATATATAGATATATGTAATATGTATCCAGAGATGGCAACAACAGTTGTCCAATTTCAGCTGACGACTCCTGACGACTCCTGACGACTCTGACGACCTCGATCGCTGACGACTCCTGACGACTGCTGCCGACTCCTGACGACTGCTGACGACCCCTGACGACCCCTGACGACCCCTGACGACCCCTGACGACCCCTGACGACCCCTGACGACCCTGACGACTGACGACTGACGACTCCTGACGACTCCTGACGACTCCTGACGACTGCTGACGACCCCTGACGACCCCTGACGACCCCTGACGACTGACGACTGACGACTCCTGACGACCCCTGACGACCCCTGACGACCCCTGACGACCCCTGACGACCCCTGACGACCCCTGACGACCCCTGACCGACTGCCACAGGAGATCTTTGTCCGTTTTGACGCCCCTGTCTCTGACCTTTGTTCGTGTGTTGAACGTATTGGTTTGTAGGGTGGATGGACGGGAAATTTCAACAATTTACCCCACATATTCTGTTGAGCGTATTGCTTTGTGAGGTCGAAGGGGTTAAATCATGTTAAATCTATAACAATGACTCATATGCTAAACCTATTGCTTTGTAGGGTCGAGGGAGATAAGTTTCAAAAATGGCTCAAGATGCCAATGTTCTTCACATGTTCAACATATTGGCTTGCTGTAGGAGAAGGAATTAACGAATATAAGAATGATTACATTTCATTTTGTTCATATATTCAACGTAATAATTTCCAGGGGAAGGAAAAGACACCTTAAACATGGTTCATGATGCCAAGTTGTTTTATATGTTGAACGTAGTGTTTTGGTAGGGGACAGCGGGGAAAAAACATAACAATGACTCAAGATTCCAAATTGGTTGATATGTTGAGCGTAGCGTTTTAAAAGGGATGGGGGGAGATGGAGGGAGTACATTCAAACTTCAAAACAACGACTCAACATGTCAACTTTGTTCATATATTACAGGTACTGCTTTGTATTTTGTGGAGTCGACGAGAGGTTATAAATTGCAAAAATAACCCCACATGTCAATTTTCTGCACTTGTTCAACCGTTTGCTTTGTAGGGTCGAGGGGGGCTAAATTTTAAGAATAACTCGACGTGTCAACTTTCACCGTAAAAAAAACTCGACGTGTCAACTTTCACCGTTTTTTTTAACGTATTGCTTTGTAGGGTCGAGGGACTGTAAATTTCAAAAATGACTCAAGATGCCTTTCTTTCCATGTGTTCAACGTATTGTCTTGTCGCCGGGGAAGGCAAGGAACATTTTGACATAAGTAAAGATGCCATGCTGGTTCATACAGTAAACATAGCGTTTCGTAGGGGACAGGGCAGGTAAATCCAAAAGAATGAATCAACATGTCAACTTGATCCATATGTTGAATGTATTGCTGTGTATGGTCCAGTGGGCGTAGATTCCAAACATGACTCGAAGTTCCAATTTTGTTCGTTCAACGTCTTGCTTTGTTGTAGGGGAAGGTAAAGACATTTCAAACATGACTCAGGATGCCAAGTCGGTTCATATGTCGAACAAAGTGTTTTGTAGGGGGCCGGAAGGTAAATCTATAGCAATGACTCAACATGTCAACTTTCTTCATATGTTGAATCAACCGTATGGTTTTGAAGGTTCGAGGGGGGGGTAAATTTTCAAAATGACACCACGTGGTAACTTTCCGCATACAATGAACGTATTGTTTTGTAGGGTCGAGGGGGGTAAATTCGCAACAACGATTCCACGTGTCAACTTTCTTCCAACGTTGAACATATTGCTTTGTAGGACCGAAAAAGGGAATAAATTGAAAAATTGGTAACTTGAGAAATGACTCAAGCTGAGAATTGCCCCCATGTGTTCAAGATATTGTTTTTGTGGGGGAGGGCGGATGAAAAAAGATGACTTAACGTTTCAACTTTGTTCCTATCTTCAAGGTTCTGACTTGCATGGAAAAGGACATGTTAAACACGTCTCAAGATGCCAAACAGGTTTGTTTATTGAACGACTTTGAACGTATATTTTTGTAGGGCACAGGGGAGTAGATCTTTAACAATGACTCAACATGCCAAGTTTGTTCATTTGTTGAAGGGGGTGCTAGCTAGGTAGGGTCGAGGAGATGTAGATTTTAAAAATGACTCCGCATGGAGTTTCTTCATACCTTAAACCATTTGTCCGGCAGGGTCGAAGGGACGGAAATCCCAAGCATCACTCGACATGCGAAATCTCTCCATATGTTCAACGTGTTGTTTTGTAGGGTCGATGGGCTGTAATTTTCAAAAATGACTCAAGATTCAAGTTTTCATGTGTTCAATGTATGGTTTTGTTGCAGGGGAAGGCAATGAACATTTTAACATAAGTCAAGATACCATGCTGATTCATACGTTAAACAAAATGTTTTGTAGGGGACAGGGCAGGTAAATCCAATAGAATGAATCAACATGTCAACTTGATCCATATGTTGAATGTATTGATTTGTAGGGTCAAGGTGTTGGTAAAATTCCAAAATGTTCAACTATTTTCTTTGTACAGTAGGGTCGAGAAGGGTAAATTTGACAACTGACGCGACATGTAAGCTTTCTCGGTATGCAAAAGGTTTTATTTTGTAGGGTCAGTCGAGGGATTGTAAATTGCAAAATGACTCAAGATGCCATTTTTCTTCATGTGTTCAATGTATGAATTGGAAAGGGAGGGTGGTGAAATGTTTCAAGACAAATCAACATTTCAACTTTGTTCATACGTATATTCAACGTATTGATTTTTGAGGAATAAAGAATACTTTTTGAACATGACTCAGGATGCCACGTTGGTTCATATGTTGAACGTAGTGCTTTCAAGAGGACAGCGACGAAATCTACAAAATGACTCAATATGCCAATTTTCTTTACATGTTTAACGTACTGCTGTGTAGGGTCGGGGGGTCGTAACTTTCAAAAATGACTCAAGATGAATTGGCTTAATTTGTTCAACGTATTGTTTTGTTGAAGGGAAAGGAAATGACATTTGAATCATGACTCGAGATGCCAAGTTAGCTCTAATGTTGAACGGACGTAGTGTTTTGTAGGGGACGGGCGGGCAAGTTTGTAGCAATGACCCGACTCAACATGTCAACTTCATGGTAAGGTCAGGGGGGGAATAAATTTCAAAACTGGCTCAAGATCTCAATTTGTTTCATGTGTACATTCATATTGTTTTGTGGCGGGGGGAGGCATAAAAAAAATGAACTGACTTAAGTCTTCATCTGTGTTCATAGTCAACGTGTTGCTTTGCAAGGGAGGAAACGATATTTTAAACGCAACTCAAGATGCTACGTTGGTTCATATGTTCAACTATGTTAAACGTAGTGTTTTGATGAGGTAAACCGATGAGAAGAACTCAGCCAGTCAACTTTTTCCATAAGTTCAACATATTATCTGGTAGGGTCGATGGGTGGTAAATCACAAAATTGACTCAAAATGCCAATTTTCTTCGTCTGTTCAGCGTATTGTTTTGTAGGGTAGGGTAGGGGGGCTGAAATATGTGAAAATAAATCAACACTTTTGACTTTGTTCATAAATTCAACGTGTTGTTTTGTGAGGAAGGAAAAGACATGTTCAACATGATTCAAGATGCCCAGTTCGTTTACATGTTGAATGCCTTGTAGGGGATGTGTTTGAAAATCTATATAACACTAACTACATGTGTCAACTGTTCATATAATATATGTTGAACCTATTGCTTTGCAGGGCTGATGGAAGGTAAGTTTATTCCCCTCTCTTACGCGCTATATGTTCTGACATAGTTTACGACATACCATCTGGAAGTATTTATGGCAAATATATTCTGATATTCTATCTGACATTCTTTCTGGCATTGTATCTGACGTATATTCTGCCATTCTGTTTGTTCGGGTCCAGGCGCGCTCCACAGCCTCCTGAGCGCGCGATATGGCTGTCGGGTCCAGGCATCCTGATCTCGCGGCATGGCACTCAGGTCGAGCCGCACTCCACTGCATCCACAGCCGGCGAGGAAGAAGAGAAGGAGAGGAAGGAGAGGAAGGAGAGGAAGGAGAGGAAGGAGAGGAGGAGAGGAAGAAGAGGAAGGAGTCGCACCTTTGTTAAAATCTAGAAACCTTCACCTGGCAGGTGGGGAAAAAGAACTCAAGATAGAAGTTTTGTTCTGCTTTCAAATGTATTGTTTTGTGGAGGTTTGGGGGTGCAAAAAAATGACATAATGTGTTCAATATTCAAGGCAATTATATGCAGGGGGGAAAAAAACATTTTAAACATCACTCAAGGTGCCAAGTTGGTTTAATATGTTGAATGTATTGCCTTGTAGGGTCGAGGGGCGGGTAAATTTTAGAAATGATTTGAGATGACAATTTTGTTGGTTCAACATATTGTTTTGTAACATCGGAAGCGCAAAAAATCTTGATGACGCGGACTCGACATGTCAATTTACTTCATTTGTTCAACATATTGAAAGGTCGAGGGGGGTATATTTCAAAAATGACTCAAGATGCCAAGTTGGGTCATATGTTGAATGTAGCGGTTTGTACAGGGCAGGAGGAAGGGGAAGAAATCATAACAATGACCCAAAATGCCAACTATGATCACATGTTCAAGGTATTGCAGTGTAGGGTCACGCAATTGTAAATGTCGAAAGCCCATTCTTTGGTGTGTTCGAGGTATTGTTTTTCAGGGGAAGGAGAGGAGTTCAAAATATAAAGATGACGTGACATTTCTACTTTGTTCATATATTCAACGTATTGGTTTGCAAAGGTAGGGAAAGGACCTGTTAAACATGGCTCGAGATGGCTTGTTCATGCTGAACGATGTTGAACGTTGTGTTTTGTAGGGGACAGAATGTATATATTGCTTGGTTGGGTCCAGGGGGGATAAATTTTTAAAAAAGACTCCACATGTCAACTTTCTTCATACGTTGAACGTATTGCATTGTAGGGTCGACGAGTTGCAAATTTCAATCATGACACAAGATGCCAACTTTCTTCATCTGTTCAACGTATTGTCTTGTTGTAGGGGAAGGAAAAGACATTTCAAACATGACTCAGGATGCCAAGTCGGTTCATATGTCGAACAAAGTGTTTTGTAGGGGGCCGGAAGGCAAATCTATAGCAATGACTCAACATGTCAACTTTCTTCATATGTTGAATCAACCGTATGGTTTTGAAGGTTCGAGGGGGGGGTAAATTTTCAAAATGACACCACGTGGTAACTTTCCGCATACAATGAACGTATTGTTTTGTAGGGTCGAGGGGGGTAAATTCGCAACAACGATTCCACGTGTCAACTTTCTTCCAACGTTGAACATATTGCTTTGTAGGACCGAAAAAGGGAATAAATTGAAAAATTGGTAACTTGAGAAATGACTCAAGCTGAGAATTGCCCCCATGTGTTCAAGATATTGTTTTTGTGGGGGAGGGCGGATGAAAAAAGATGACTTAACGTTTCAACTTTGTTCCTATCTTCAAGGTTCTGACTTGCATGGAAAAGGACATGTTAAACACGTCTCAAGATGCCAAACAGGTTTGTTTATTGAACGACTTTGAACGTATATTTTTGTAGGGCACAGGGGAGTAGATCTTTAACAATGACTCAACATGCCAAGTTTGTTCATTTGTTGAAGGGGGTGCTAGCTAGGTAGGGTCGAGGAGATGTAGATTTTAAAAATGACTCCGCATGGAGTTTCTTCATACCTTAAACCATTTGTCCGGCAGGGTCGAAGGGACGGAAATCCCAAGCATCACTCGACATGCGAAATCTCTCCATATGTTCAACGTGTTGTTTTGTAGGGTCGATGGGCTGTAATTTTCAAAAATGACTCAAGATTCAAGTTTTCATGTGTTCAATGTATGGTTTTGTTGCAGGGGAAGGCAATGAACATTTTAACATAAGTCAAGATACCATGCTGATTCATACGTTAAACAAAATGTTTTGTAGGGGACAGGGCAGGTAAATCCAATAGAATGAATCAACATGTCAACTTGATCCATATGTTGAATGTATTGATTTGTAGGGTCAAGGTGTTGGTAAAATTCCAAAATGTTCAACTATTTTCTTTGTAGGGTCGAGAAGGGTAAATTTGAAAACTGACGCGACATGTAAGCTTTCTCGGTATGCAAAAGGTTTTATTTTGTAGGGTCAGGCGAGGGATTGTAAATTGCAAAATGACTCAAGATGCCATTTTTCTTCATGTGTTCAATGTATGAATTGGAAAGGGAGGGGGGTGAAATGTTTCAAGACAAATCAACATTTCAACTTTGTTCATACGTATATTCAACGTATTGATTTTTGAGGAATAAAGAATACTTTTTGAACATGACTCAGGATGCCACGTTGGTTCATATGTTGAACGTAGTGCTTTCAAGAAGACAGCGACGAAATCTACAAAATGACTCAATATGCCAATTTTCTTTACATGTTTAACGTACTGCTGTGTAGGGTCGGGGGGTCGTAACTTTCAAAAATGACTCAAGATGAATTGTCTTAATTTGTTCAACGTATTGTTTTGTTGAAGGGAAAGGAAATGACATTTGAATCATGACTCGAGATGCCAAGTTAGCTCTAATGTTGAACGGACGTAGTGTTTTGTAGGGGACGGGCGGGCAAGTTTGTAGCAATGACCCGACTCAACATGTCAACTTCATGGTAAGGTCAGGGGGGGAATAAATTTCAAAACTGGCTCAAGATCTCAATTTGTTTCATGTGTTCAACATTCATATTGTTTTGTGGCGGGGGGAGGCATAAAAAAAATGAACTGACTTAAGCCTTCATCTGTGTTCATAGTCAACGTGTTGCTTTGCAAGGGAGGAAACGATATTTTAAACGCAACTCAAGATGCTACGTTGGTTCATATGTTCAACTATGTTAAACGTAGTGTTTTGATGAGGTAAACCGATGAGAAGAACTCAGCCAGTCAACTTTTTCCATAAGTTCAACATATTATCTGGTAGGGTCGATGGGTGGTAAATCACAAAATTGACTCAAAATGCCAATTTTCTTCGTCTGTTCAGCGTATTGTTTTGTAGGGTAGGGTAGGGGGGCTGAAATATGTGAAAATAAATCAACACTTTTGACTTTGTTCATAAATTCAACGTGTTGTTTTGTGAGGAAGGAAAAGACATGTTCAACATGATTCAAGATGCCCAGTTCGTTTACATGTTGAATGCCTTGTAGGGGATGTGTTTGAAAATCTATATAACACTAACTACATGTGTCAACTGTTCATATAATCTGGCCAAATTACTTTAATTCTTACCTCGTCTCCCTCGTGTCTTAATTTGTTCCCCATGATTACTGTCCTCGTTCGTTAATTTGCAGGTGCAAATTAAGGCTTTACCTCGTTAATTCGAAGGAAGAAAGTAGCTTGTGGGCCTTCTTCCCAGGGTCCAACCCCAAGGAAAAAAACTTTTCAGCTTCCGAAAAGTTTTTTTCCACGATCCACGGTCTCTTGCAGGGATTTTTAAGTCTGAGTCTGATCGGTCTGTGCGCTTCTTGCGCTTGGGTGGTGACATCTCTGACATTATCGCAGAGATGCAATGCTCTTCTGGAGCAACTCTGAATCCTACTGCTTCTGCAGCCGTCAACCCACGAAGCGCTGGCGATAGAAAATAAAACTTTTTGGGGCCTGAAAAGTTGTTTTTCCTTCCTTGCCTGCTGACCGGCCTCTGGCGATAGAAAATAAAACTTTTTGGGGCCTGAAAAGTTTTTTTTCCTTCCTTGCCTGCTGACCGGCCTCTGGCGATAGAAAATAAAACTTTTTGGGGCCTGAAAAGTTTTTTTCCCTTCCTTGCCTGCTGACCGGCCTCTGGCGATAGAAAATAAAACTTTTTGGGGCCTGAAAAGTTTTTTTCCTTCCTTGCCTGCTGACCGGCCTCTGGCGATAGAAAATAAAACTTTTTGGGGCCTGAAAAGTGTTTTTTCCTTCCTTGCCTGCTGACCGGCCTCTGGCGATAGAAAATAAAACTTTTTGGGGCCTCAAAAGTTTGTTTTCCTTCCTTGCCTGCTGACCGGCCCCTGGCGATAGAAAATAAAACTTTTTGGGGCCTGAAAAGTTTTTTTCCTTCCTTGCCTGCTGACCGGCCTCTGGCGATAGAAAATAAAACTTTTTGGGGCCTGAAAAGGTTTTTTCCTTCCTTGCCTGCTGACCGGCCTCTGGCGATAGAAAATAAAACTGTTTGGGGCCTGAAAAGTTTTTTTTCCTTCCTTGCCTGCTGACCGGCCTCTGGCGATAGAAAATAAAACTTTTTGGGGCCTGAAAAGTTGTTTTTCCTTCCTTGCCTGCTGACCGGCCTCTGGCGATAGAAAATAAAACTTTTTGGGGCCTGAAAAGTTTTTTTTCCTTCCTTGCCTGCTGACCGGCCTCTGGCGATAGAAAATAAAAATTTTTGGGGCCTGAAAAGTTTTTTTTCCTTCCTTGCCTGCTGACCGGCCTCTGGCGATAGAAAATAAAACTTTTTGGGGCCTGAAAAGTTTTTTTTCCTTCCTTGCCTGCTGACCGGCCTCTGGCGATAGAAAATAAAACTTTTTGGGGCCTGAAAAGTTTTTTTCCTTCCTTGCCTGCTGACCGGCCTCTGGCCCCCAAAAAAGTTTTTCTAGCCAAGCCCAAGCATGCAACAGAACCAATGCAAGGCTACCTCGTCGAGGTCGGCTAATTCTGATGAGCAAATTAAGGGCTGACCTCGCTAATTCCTGCAACCTGCCTCGTTGCCTCGGCTGTCCTCGCTATAATTTGTGCAGATATAATATATGTTGAACCTATTGCTTTGCAGGGCTGATGGAAGGTAAGTTTATTCCCCTCTCTTACGCGCTATATGTTCTGACATAGTTTACGACATACCATCTGGAAGTATTTATGGCAAATATATTCTGATATTCTATCTGACATTCTTTCTGGCATTGTATCTGACGTATATTCTGCCATTCTGTTTGTTCGGGTCCAGGCGCGCTCCACAGCCTCCTGAGCGCGCGATATGGCTGTCGGGTCCAGGCATCCTGATCTCGCGGCATGGCACTCAGGTCGAGCCGCACTCCACTGCATCCACAGCCGGCGAGGAAGAAGAGAAGGAGAGGAAGGAGAGGAAGGAGAGGAAGGAGAGGAAGAAGAGGAAGAAGAGGAAGGAGTCGCATCTTTGTTAAAATCTAGAAACCTTCACCTGGCAGGTGGGGAAAAAGAACTCAAGATAGAAGTTTTGTTCTGCTTTCAAATGTATTGTTTTGTGGAGGTTTGGGGGTGCAAAAAAATGACATAATGTGTTCAATATTCAAGGCAATTATATGCAGGGGGGAAAAAAACATTTTAAACATCACTCAAGGTGCCAAGTTGGTTTAATATGTTGAATGTATTGCCTTGTAGGGTCGAGGGGCGGGTAAATTTTAGAAATGATTTGAGATGACAATTTTGTTGGTTCAACATATTGTTTTGTAACATCGGAAGCGCAAAAAATCTTGATGACGCGGACTCGACATGTCAATTTACTTCATTTGTTCAACATATTGAAAGGTCGAGGGGGGTATATTTCAAAAATGACTCAAGATGCCAAGTTGGGTCATATGTTGAATGTAGCGGTTTGTACAGGGCAGGAGGAAGGGGAAGAAATCATAACAATGACCCAAAATGCCAACTATGATCACATGTTCAAGGTATTGCAGTGTAGGGTCACGCAATTGTAAATGTCGAAAGCCCATTCTTTGGTGTGTTCGAGGTATTGTTTTTCAGGGGAAGGAGAGGAGTTCAAAATATAAAGATGACGTGACATTTCTACTTTGTTCATATATTCAACGTATTGGTTTGCAAAGGTAGGGAAAGGACCTGTTAAACATGGCTCGAGATGGCTTGTTCATGCTGAACGATGTTGAACGTTGTGTTTTGTAGGGGACAGAATGTATATATTGCTTGGTTGGGTCCAGGGGGGATAAATTTAAAAAAAGACTCCACATATCTCCACATGTCAACTTTCTTCATACGTTGAACGTATTGCATTGTAGGGTCGACGAGTTGCAAATTTCAATCATGACACAAGATGCCAACTTTCTTCATCTGTTCAACGTATTGTCTTGTTGTAGGGGAAGGAAAAGACATTTCAAACATGACTCAAGATGCCAAGTTGGTTCATATGTTGAACATAGTGTTTTGTGTGGAGAAGGGACTAAATCTATAATAATAATGACTAGCAGAATGACTCGACAGGTCAACTTGCTTCATATGTTGAACGTGTTGTGTTGTAGGGCCGAGGGAGGTAGATAAAACATGGCTCAAGATAAATCAAAATGACAAGTTTGGGGTTGGTCGGACATGGTCGGAGTAAAACGACACAAAAGAAATCTGGAGTTAGTTTCTAAACTCCTGTTCGGAACCCTGCGGCGTCTTCGGGCGTCTTCGGCGTCTTCTTCGTCTTCGGGCGTCTTCGGCGTCTTCGGGCGTCTTCGGGCGTCTTCGGGCGTCTTCGGCCGTCTTCGGCGTCTTCGGCGTCTTCGGGCGTCTTCGGCGTCTTCGGGCGTCTTCGGCGTCTTCGGGCGTCTTCGGCGTCTTCGGGTCTTCGTCTTCGGGCGTCTTCGGCGTCTTCGGCGTCTTCGGGCGTCTTCGGCGTCTTCGGCGTCTTCGTCTTCGGGCATCTTCGGGCGTCTTCGGGCGTCTTCGGCGTCTTCGGCGTCTTCGGGCGTCTTCGGGCGTCTGCGGCGTCTGCGGCGTCTTCGGCGTCTTCGGCGTCTTCGGCCCGAAGTTGGGGCACCTCTACTGCCATCAATGTGTATATAATATATAATATATATAATATAATATATGTTAAAACACATGTGCCCTTTTAACACTAGAAAGGATAACATGTTCACATGTGGCCATGGACAAGTAACATGGTATATGTGCGACCTGGTCATCCATCCCGTGATGGGAATTCAAACAGAACGAGTAATTACAATTCCCTATTGATGGATCCATGACCATAACCCTATATGAGCAATACAGAAATCTGTGAATCCCCGTATAATGATGCTTAATTATCGTCAACTCCCGCTGTTTCTCAGGAAACTACCCCGTTTTGAATGGCTAACCTTAGATACCATGCAAAAACAAGTTTTTGACTTCTTAGTGTGTGTCTCTCTCTCTCTCTCTCTCTATACATATATATATAGAGAGGTATAAAATACATATGCACATAGATACAAATTATATGCATATGTGTTATATGTATATATGTTCTCTGGTTGGTGGTTTCAACCCCTCTGAAACATATTAGTCAGTTGTTATTTTTATTCCCAATATATCGGAAAAAATGTTTGAAAATATATGGAAAGTCGTAAAACATGTTTTTTCAACCACCAACCAGTTATATGTATATACAGGATTATACATGCACATCGCCATCTGGATGGCCAAAAACTCAACCAGGGACCTCCATCTTACTGGACTCCGCCGACAGCGTCGCAGATGCCTTTTTTCAGATGCCCCGATGATCCGCCGGTATACGGTATGGCTAGAGTATACGGTATGCATATACAATTGTGTAATATACATATATATATATATATCAGTATTCTACGTATGAAAATCGGAGTTTGTCAAGGAAAATATGGTACCCCCTTTTTTTATCCACTGCTTGATGATAATGTTTCCCTGCTAAACAATGCCGTTTTAGGGGTATATCGGTATATCATATCTTATTTCAAAACATAACCATATGTAGAGAAGATGTAGAGAAACATATGACAAGGTATGATAATATAGACATGAATGTACACATGCATATTTATACCATACTCACAATCATATAAACCACTCTGGCATCTTGACACATCTTCACACGGTTTCTTTCAATGTGTTGAGCCCCATGGATTCACCAAGCAGTTGTGCTTGAGAAGGCTGCCCTATACCTTGAAAAAAGTGAGGTTCAACCTTTCAACGAAGAAACATGGCAGCATCAGCCAATCTTTCCCCTTTTCTCCCTTTGTTTTTTTTTCGGGGGCCCTCACCGTTTTGTGCTCAAGGCCACATCTTTGTAGCTGTCTCCGATGAATAAAGCTAGAAAAGATGCAAGGACCCTTGATACTAAGCTTCCGGCTGATTGTTCGGTTGACGATTGCTGCTCTTCCCTGGGCACACGGAAGTGGGTTAGGGAAACCATCGTGATTGTGAGTCCCAAAGTCACGGGGTGATCGGATATCCCATGTACAGCTGACAAAAGTCACCAAAGTTATATATATATATATGTAGTATATATATATACTACATATATATATAAATATGTATACATATATAATTATATATAATTTGTATATATAACTATATACATGAATATCAATAATTCTTTTCTGAGATGATCAGCGGAGTGCTTCTCAACGTCAAACATTATGCATTTTGCCCAATGAAAGGCTCCAATGGGTAAATATCTTACTTTCTGGATTGAAGTTGCTGAACATGGAGCTTTTACAAGTTATAGTTTCACCATCTGATTAATTACCCCATGGTCAGATCCACCCATTTTTAGTTTGGATCAAACCTTTCAAAAAAAAAACAAACCGGAATGGTCTAGTTAACAAAATGTCAGACTTTTTCGGGGCCAAAATGTGACCATAATGTGACCCCACATCTATCCCTGAGCCAACACAGTATAACACAGTCCGTCCGCAGCTTTCAAGCTGAGCCAAGAAACTTTCCCTTCTTCTTTCCCTTTTTCTTCTTTTTCGATTCAGATGCATCCTTAGGACGAAAACGCTCCGAGCCTAGCGGAGATTCAACCCAATCTCTTCACGGTTGATCAATGTTGATAAGCCCGTAAACCCAACCATTCTCCGGGGTCACTGAAATGGCATGGTTGATTCCAGGTGAAACATCATAGCTAAATGTACCATGACATGTACATGTCATGGTTTAGACACAATCATGAGAAACCATTTGTGGGTCCATAATTTGGAGGGTACTCATGTCTTAACTCATACCCGGTTCTTGAGGTACGTAAAATCCAACCAATGTGTTCTTTACAAGAAATATACATTGGGCCTCACAGTGTATATCATACACCACCAACCACCCTGGATTTGTTGCGGATGACACTTATATATGTTTTTGTTGACTAATCCACTAAAATTGTGAATGCTAGTGGGAATAGGTTGTGTATGGACAAATAATAGTTTGCACTAAATAATGCCGACTCTATATCATACATATATATAGTAACGGCTGAAGGAATACCTTTGCCCCAGTAGTTTTTAAAGTAACGAATTAATTCTGCAGGAACGGACCTGCTACATTACCATTTGTTTGATTTCTCCTGCCTGCCCGGAATTTAGTGATACCAATCAACCAAAGCTCGCTTTCTGCTTTGTATGCATTTGCAATCCTTTCTTACTATTGCCTACTACATTGCACCCTGCACTGGAAAACACAGGGCTTGTGCTAACTCCTTTAACTTGGATAGAGTGGCTACAACCGTGAAATAACCAATGTGGCTGCAAAAACTTCTTCCAAATAATGCCAGTTGAACATCTGGCAAGCGATGTAAATTCCGATATTGCTGACAATTTCAGAAACTAGCCATGCTGCTTCAAAAGTGAAGGCCAGCTAACAGAGAAATCGTTTAATGTCACCCCGGATTAATAGTTTATTAATTCGGGAGGTACTTCCCCAATAGTCATAATCTGATACTTAAATGATACTCTCAGCTGTGTTGGGGTCTTTTTTCATGACCTTTTTGACCCTCACCCTCCTGTACCTCTTTGGCTTCACAGGTACTTCGGGTGCTTGATCCACCGGTTCAGGTACTTCGGGTGCTTTTTCAACCACCTCCTTGTCGGTTTTGGCCTCCCCGGACATAAGTCGTCCTTGTCATCGCCCTCTTGTGCTCGCTGAAGGATGAGATGTTTCATGCCATGGAGAAACCGGGTCACCAACCAGTTCAAAACTTCCCCAAATGAAACAGCTGTTTGGGGTTTATTAATCCAGGGCTGACATTAATCAGAAATTCAGGATCATTCTCTTTCTCTGTCTGGTGGGTACCCAACGCCGTGGACTTGATGGCAATCCGTTTTTACGGAATCATGGTCTGCTGTTGTCCATGCAGTGTGCATATTTATGTAGGATTTATGTATATCATCCTGCATGGTTCACATCCCTTAGTCATCATCTTAAATCCTCATGTTTGAGCGCTAAATCACGCAAAAAATCACCGTGGTTTCACGTGTTTTTCATCTTTAACATATAGTTAAAATCCCAACTCATCCATCTTCATACTTTCACATATGTTTATAGTTGATTTACCTACTAAAACTGGTGATTTTCCATAGCTATGTTAGTTTACCAGAGGGTAACCAGGTAACATCCGTAAACCATCCATATTTACCAACATTCACCCTAAACATCACCCAGTTATGAAGGTAGATATACCATAATGCCAACCCTGGATTAATAAACCCCGAGCGTCTGTGTAATTGGGGGGTACCATTTATGAATCATATTGTGACTATTTGGAGGGTACTCCCACAATTTTCATAAACCATGGTTTATTAATCCGGGGTTGACATTATTGGATATGTCAACATATGTCTGGGTAAATTATAATATTTCACTAACCTGAATTGTTCGGCCATAAAAGGGGATCATTTCCCTATGAACACCATGAGTTCAGGCTTCGGGAGAACAGGCTTCGGTCATTCTAATTTACCCTACAATGTGAGGCCCCCAAGATAGCTAAGTTGGTTTATAACTCCAATTTCACTATGGTTTATGCTACTTATAACTATAGTTACTGGGGCTTATAAACCAACTAACATAACTGGGGGGCCCCACATTGTATGATTTCTAGATCTAACGAACTAGTTACTGGGGCTTAAAAAAAACAACAAACATAACGTTTGGGGACCCCACATACTGTGGATCGCTGCGAAATCCTGCACCACCTTGGATGTTTGAACCCCTATAAAGAATGGGATGTTTACCATCTATCAACTGGTGCAGGATTTAGTAACCATCCACATCAGTATTACTAACATATAGAACCAGTTATCTGATTTTTGGGATAGCAACACTAGTTATAACATTGGATAGCAACACTTATTACTATTGAACTAGTATTGCTAATTGAACTATGTTAACATAGCTATTGAAATACCCTGGTTACCCTCTGGCAATTTGTTACATAGCTATTGAAAATAGCAATTAATAGTGGATTACCCATTGAAAATGGTGGATCTTTCCATAGTTTTGTAAACGTTTCCCAGAGGGTAAACCTCCATTAATCACCATTAGATCCCATTAAATCACCATAAAATCACTATAAAATCACCATAAAATCCTATTAAATCCCGTTAAACCCCATTAAATCACCATTTATAGTTGATTTACCTATTAAAAATTGTGTTTTGTTATGATTCACCTATCATTTTTATGGTGATTTTCCATGGTGATTGCTATAAATCCCATTAAATCCCATTAAACCACCATAAAATCACCATAAAATCAGCATTAAGTCACCATTAAATCACCATAAAATCACCATAAAATCAGCATTAAGTCACTATTAAATCACCATAAAATCACCATAAAATCCGCATTAAGTCACCATAAAATCCCATAGAATCCACTAAAATCTTCAGCCCATCCCTGCCATCCCTCCATTTCTGTCGCCAAGTCACCGACGCCTCGCTGCGCGAGGCCTCGGACGCCGCCGACGTGGGCCGCGGCACGGCCACCGTCGCGGCGCCGCCAACACCGGCGAGGCCACCGGCGGCGGGCGTGGCCGGCTCCTGGGCGTTTTGAGGGGTGAGTTGTTAAAGGAACCATAATATATATATATATATAAAGATAGATAAGATAAGATAAGATAAGATAAAGGTAAGATAAGATAAGATAAGATAGGCCTAGATAGGGTTAGATGGGATTAGATAGGATTAGATAGGATTAGATAGGATTAGATAGGATTAGATAGGATTAGATAGATAGATAGATAGATAGATAGACAGACAGACAGATAGATAGATAGATAGATTAGTAGATTAGATAGATAGATAGATAGATAGATAGATAGATAGATAGATAGATAGATAGATAGATAGATATATATTATACGTGTATATATATAATTATATATACATATACATAGATATGGATATAGTTATAATATATATATATACATCGATATATCATGGATTTTATGGTGGATGAATTGATGAATGGATTATATAATAATATAACATTACGTATTGGATGATGATTTACGCGGGATTCTAGTGTTAGTAGCCATCACCCGTGAATCATCTCTACATCTCAGGGGATCAAGAGCCATGTATCCATGGCCAAGTAAGCCATGGACAATATGTCGGAATTTCAGCTACAACATGGTGATAGAAAGCTTGGTTTAGTGGGATGGAATGGTACGAGTCATCGTGGGATATCAGACACATTTTGAGGAAATCCGTGGTGATATCATGAGAAACTACCATAGGATTCCAGCAAAATAGGATGGATTCAAGGAATATACGTGGCTTTGTCTTTGCCACCAGAAACCATTTTTGGGGGGCATAGAATTTCCTGTGAAATCTATGAAACATATTTGTGATGGTTTTATGATGTTTTATTGCCATGTTTGTTGACCAGAGGGCATCCCAAAAGTCGGCAAGTTGGCAACACTTCATGGAATACCCTATATTACCAACACTTCTTAGAATAGTTTGCATGTTATTCCTTGGGAAAAAACACGGGGATACCCAATAATGTTGGTAAAACAATGCCATAAACCATCCCCCAGTCATCACCATAAATATGTAGGTGGGAACCCAACCCCAGTCATGGCTGGTTTATGGCATTGTTTTACCCACATGATTACCCAAACATTCCATGGTGCTGGAATATGTTACCAACATTTATACCCAACAAAACTACCCAGTTATGAAGGTAAACATAGGATCCATGGTGCTGGTATATGTGCTAACATCATTGATGGAATCCATGTTACCATATGTTACCACATAGCAGCACCATGGATCCTACGGGTAGGTAAATCTACCAGCAAACCGCCTAAAACCTCGGAAGATTGAGGGCCTCCGACACCCGACTCCGACAGGGGCCCATAGAACAGGCGAAAAACGTGTTAACCAAAGAGAATTTGGGACCCTGTGCTTTCAATTTAATCTTTGACTGGTATAACAATGTATGTATATATATATACATAAGTACATATATGTAGATGTAGATGCATGTATATGATATAAAGGTGATAAATTAAAATTATCAAACAACTCATACATTGTCTTGGTATAGTCCATTTTCCCTCTGGCAAAACCAGCAACTTGACCCTCATTTGGTACCCAAAATACTATGGATCAAGGTACCAAAACCACTTATATGACTTATATCAACTTATTCATCTTTGGTCAATGGTAAATATTCCAATGGTAACCACATATATTACAAAAATATTCACGGTCAATAGTAAAAAAATCAACGGACCAAGCAATGGAGATATTCCATCCATGGTCAGCAGTTGAACCATCCAGGATCCGAAGACTGTCCTCGAATTCGGCGAGCGGTTCAGCCTTGGCTGCCTTCTTCTTGATTGTTTCCTGGGGAAACATCACGTGGCCCACTGGGGATTATATGGGATTATACCTCCTGTTTTGTGATTTTTCGATGATCTTCTAACATATTCCAATTTCGAGAAAAATGAAGTTCTAAAAACTATAGATGTACCAATCCAAGGCTTACCCAAATAACGTCCTAATTGGAGGTTTCAACTTCTTCCCTCGAGTCGTCATTGATCTCTCCAGGTTTCGTGGCACATGGGTAGGTTGATGGTGAAATAGCACAAAATGGGCAATGTCAATTAATTTCATAGGGAACATGATTTGGTCAAGGATTAAATGTAGGTATAGAATATATTTTCGGACAAACCCAGGCATCATATGTGCTAGTTCTCTTTCCCACGATCTTCCCATTACATCAATGGGAATTTCAGGATCCTAAATGGAGGTACTGTACCATATAAGGCCATATTTTGTGGGGATATTCCCTTACATAGGCCTTCTATAGGCCTTATATATGGTAGGTACCTCCATTTAGGTTCCTGAAATGGCCATTGATTACAGTCAATATTATTTGCTACTAACTACCTTCCCACTGGGTTGATACTCATTGCAACCACTATTTTCAGACACACATGGACTTGACAGGCTTAACAGGAACAATACCTCAAAACGGTATGCTGCAATGCAATCAGCATGCAAATACAGCAAATAGTAAACCTTCTAGAACAGCTAGAATGAGCAAAAAACGAGACACTTTTTAATATGTATTTATATATATGTATATATGGAGGTTTCCTAAAATGGAAGTACCCCCGAAATCACCCATTTATAAATCAAACATTCATTTTCCATTATAAACCATCAATTTTTGGGTACCCATATTTTAGGAACCCCCATATATATCTATATATACGTTGACAATAAAAACCACAAGTGATAAACCTTGCTGTAAGTCTCCCCCAGCTTCAGTGACAGGCCTGTGGACCCCCTGCTGTTTTTCTATCCATGTCACCATGAAATCCCCTTCATAATCCGTTCTGGTTAAAACTACTCGTTGATTGACCCAGACATTGACCCATGGTTTCTTGTCAACAAAAAACAATAAAACAC
This sequence comes from Cladocopium goreaui, assembly GCA_947184155.2. Classification (NCBI taxonomy): domain Eukaryota; class Dinophyceae; order Suessiales; family Symbiodiniaceae; genus Cladocopium; species Cladocopium goreaui. The sequence goes on from CAMXCT020001113.1 coordinate 666,364, forward strand.
ACACAATTCTGAAAGGGTTAAACTATGTTAAACTGTTGTTTTCGAATGTTTTTGACTCATTCTGGTTCTGTACCCATCTCCCGAAAAATTTTGGTGTCCACATCTACCCATCCCATGAACGCATCTCCTGTAGATCTGCATCGCCAGGGCGAAGCGTCGGATCTTTCATTCCCAGGTGCTCTTTGTCCAGCCAGGTACTCAGTGTGCAACGAGTGCAACCAATGCGGCCGTCTTCTGGAGAAGAACCAGGGGGTTCATTCCAACCAGGGGGTGGGCTAGACCAGTTAGAAGTGGGATATAGTGGGATATATTGGGATTATAAGATGGTATATGGTATGTAATATATGATAAAATATATATGATATATTATATTATTTATTTATGGATACCTCATGGTCATCTATAGCTAGAAGGGGGTTAACGTTAAAAGCATCTGATATCTTGGGGCGATTTTTTTCTCCCTGGAAACCCTGCATTTATCTTTTAACGTTGTGAGTTTCCCTGATGTTTTCTGCAAACCACCTTTGGGTTGGCTCCCAAACCGGTACACAGAACCCTTACAGCAGTGGAGTTGGATCATGCTCAAACGACCTATTTGACAGCTGACCCCCCAGAAGTGTTGCGAAGTTCCATAATTGGTCCTGCTGGTCTACCAATTTGTCGGGTTCCCGGGTTCCCCGTTCTGATGTGCTTCCATATTAGTCTCCAGAATTGCTTGGTATATGTTTGCATCTACTTGTTCTGTTTGGCAAATCCCTTCCTTTTAAGTGCTTTTCACAGCAGATGCATGGGAATGGGAACAAGACCTACTTGGTGGTTCATCCTACTGAGTATACCCCTGGCTGTACGTGGGCTAAGTAAGGTCAGTCCTCTTACAACTGCGGTTACAACCTACTCCTTGAGTGGGACTGGTTGGATATAATACCACAATTGGAGGAATTACCATCCAGCTGAACCAACTGTTTGATGTTCGCCAGAGTGCCAAGGTCTTGCTTTAAACGTCACAAAAAAATACAAAAAAACAACGTCTTAAATTTGTGGTGAAAAACCATGTCCCTGGAACCCAACCTCCATAACCTCTATCTAATTGGACTAACCATGGGGTTAGGCTATGTTGGGCTCCTTTCTTGGAATAAATCCCGCAATCCTGGATAAACTTCGAAGAACCTGAGGTCCCCAACTCAGCAGCGTAGGCCTTCACACCCCCAGCCGGAGGAATTTTGCCTGGTGTTGGGAGCAGATTGGAACATCTGTCGTTGGTTTCTTGGCATTGGGTCATGTGCTAGACCCTTTTTTTAATATAAACCGTTTCCATGTGGGGATGGTTCATACAAACCATTTATGCTAATATTGGGGATGGCTTATGGCATGGGCCACTAACCACTAAAATAAAGAACTATTGGATTCTGGAAATGGATCCCCATGGATCCCCCATGGCCATGGCCTAACCCTCCAAGGATGATCATTACTTATACCTGCAAAGTGGCGCTCCAGTTACCTCAGTTCGTTTGCGAAGCTGGTTTCAAGGTTGCTGAAATAACTTGGCTTTATGGTAATTACAACTGTTATATAATTAACGGATGTTAAACCAACATAAACCAACTCATTTTTGCGCTTGCGGTTGGCACGTACTAGGTGGTATAACTTTGAGGCTCGAAGATGACACTTTCGCCAGGATGATCTACCCGATCTACCCGTGGGGATTTGCTTTAGAAATTACCAAAGCGTACTGCAATATACTGCAATTGTCCCTTTGATGAGCTTGTCTGGTTGGTGGTTTCAACCCCTCCGAAAAATATGAGTCAGTTGGGATGATTATTCCCAATATATGGAAAAATAGAACCCATGTCCCAAACCACCAACCAGCCGCAAGGCCGGCACCACCCCAAACATGGTGGCATGGTGACAAAAAAGTGAACATGACGTGAGATCGAACATGATGTGAGATCCTTCTGAGCCCTCAAGCGATGGAAAGAAGCATGGACTTTTGCAACTCTCTGTCGACTTGTTCCGGGTCTACTTCTGCTGCATGGATGCGACACTTGTCTCCGGCTTATATGAAATTGGGGCACTTTGCAGGTCTTGGATCTTCATCTTCACGTAAAATCAACCACGTCTCTCTCGCATATATTGGGCAATCAACTCAGAAACTATATAAGTGAGAATATCTCATATTATGATATCTCATATAGCCATAAGAAACTACACTCCACAAACGACACCATCGCACATACATGAACAAGATATCCGCAGGATCCGAAAATGGCTGTTGGCAATTGGTGATTATCCTCTGGTAAAGTAACAGTTTGCTATGGAAAATCACCATCTTTAATAGGTAAATAAACGAACTACATGGGTACACGCCGCACAGACGGCCGTGGCGTTTCGGTCACTTTTTGCAACTCGCACTGACGTTTGTTCATCAGCACTTCTTGCAAGGAACATCTGTTTATCTTCGTTTCGTCCCATTTTTTCAATGTTTCAGGAGACGTTGCAGTGCAGTGAAGAACTGAGTTGGTGACATGGGTCCTTGGTGCTGTCGCCAAGCCCATTGAAACACGAGTTAAACTATTGGAGAAAGAACAGTGTGCAACAACGTGTGCAACGTACAAGGAACGTTAACATGCCCCACCCCACCCCAGCCCCTGCCCCACATCGTGGCAGTTGCGGAACATCAACAACGTGTGCAACGTACAAGGAACGTTAACATGCCCCACCCCACCCCAGCCCCTGCCCCACATCGTGGCAGTTGCGGAACATCAACAACGTCTGCAACGTACAAGGAACGTTAACATGCCCCACCCCAACCCAGCCCCTGCCCCACATCCTGGCAGGTGCGGAACATCAAAAACGTGTGCAACTTACAAGGAACGTTAACATGCTCCACCCCACCCCACCCACAGACCCTCGTGGACGTAGTATCAACCTCGTTCCAAAACCCTGGAAAATATTGAGAAATGGTGAAAGGCACACGGCCGTCTATGCGGCGTGTGCCAACTACATGGACCATTTTGAATAGCTATGTGGCAAATTACCAGAGGCATTAAATCCCATTAAACCCCATTAAATCACAATAAAATCGCATAAAATCCACTAAAATCACATTAAATCATCATGAAATCACCAAAAAGTCCAATTACATTCCATTAAATCACCATAAAATCTCACTAAACACCATTGAGATCACCATAAAATAACATTAAATCCCATTAAATCCCGTGAAATCACCATAAAATCCTGTTAAATTCCATTAAATCCCTTGAAATCACCAGAAAATCCTGTTAAATTCCATTAAATCCCTTGAAATCACCATAAAATCAAATAAAATCACCCTAAAATCAAATTAAATCATCGAGCTGGCCTTTCAGCACATCCGTGCCGCTGGCGGGATGCCGGGTGAGGTGGAAGGACCTCAGTCTTGGAGGTCCCAGGCGCAAGTGGATATCAACCAACCATATTATCAGTCACTAAATATATATATATGTATATATAGGCTTGTCCTGGCTTCTGGAACTGCGGCAGCAGTTACGCACACGCGGGGTGGGGGGTGGGGTGGGGTGGGATGTTAACGTTCATGTGAACTTGCGGCAGCAGTTGATGCTACGCACACGTGGGGTGGGGGGGGGTGGGGTGGGATGTTAACGTTCATGTGAACTTGCGGCAGCAGTTGATGCTACGCACATGCGGGGTGGGGTGGGGGGTGGGGTGGGATGTTAACGTTCATGTGAACTTGCGGCAGGATGTTAACGTTCATGTGAACGGGACAAGTTTTACCAACCTAATTCAGGTTTGCGCGGTTCCAGAAGCGGGGACGAGGATGATGATGATGATGATGATGATGATGACGATGATGATGATGATGATGTGATGCTGATGATGATGATGATGATGATGATGATGATGCTGATGATGTGATGTGATGATGATGATGATGATGATGATGATGACGATGATGCTGATGATGATGTTGATGATGATGAGGATGATGATGATGAAAATGACCCAAATGAAACTTGTAAATTCCGGGACGAAATTTCGTCCCGGAATGGACAAGTTTTCCCAACCTAATTCAGGTGGTCCGCAGTTCCAGAAGCGGGGACGAGGCTATATATACATATAATATATAATATAATACATGTATACATATTAATATGTACATATATATATACATACATAATATAAAATGTCCCTGGCTATATTATGGATTATTATGGCATGTAATGTTTGTAATTATATGAGTTGAATGTCATTATAAACCACTGACCAAGCAGGGTGCACATCCAAGTAGGCGTACCTAGACCCTCAAAAACACTTGATGGTCCCTGCATAAATACCAAGTTTAGGGAGTTTTAAGGGGATTTGAAGGATCCTGACTCTCTGAATGAGCTACATCGCCACAGGCATACGTGTTCATGGCGCGAAATCGCTTGGCGATTGGTGTTTACCCTTGACAAGGTCTAAGCAGATTGCCAACAAATCCGCAAGCCTTTTGGAAGGGATCTCTTGATTCTCCTGCAGCTCTGTTACAAACGATGGGATTTACAGGCACGCAACATATTATTAATAATTATCTATATGTTGAAACTCGCAACCGTGGATGGCAGATTTCCAGGGATGCAGCTCGGTGTATGAATCTTTAGATCTAGACCGTCAGAAGAATAAAAAGTCAACACGTACAGCACGTGAAAAATGCATGGGTATCACAGTTGGCTAACAAACATCGACAAAAATCACAGGTCCCCCGAATCTTAACATCTCACAAATGTCCAAATGGTGCCAATAAAAAAAATGGACCCTGCTAGTCATGGAAGAACACAAGGGCGCTCTGTCAACCTGGAAAAACCCATGGTGTGTTGCCCTTGAAATGCCATGGTGCCATGTTTCGGCAAAGCCATGACTACCCCCCGACAAAAAAAGACACATGGCTGGTGTCCAGCAATAGTTCGATGCTCTGCTCACCAATGCACATCGATTTAGTTGGATTTGATCCTTTCCATATCATCCATATCATCATATATATATATATATAGACATGGGAATCTCCCAGCAAGCCAGGTTTTTTGTTAGCCACAACAACTGACAAAGTGCGGCCCCCTGGATAGCTAAGTTGGTTTATAACTCCAATAATCATGTTTACAGTATGACTGTTTATGATTCATTCTTGATACTACAGTATTCATGGGCTCTTCATATAAACCAACATTCACAGCACTTTTTTTTTTTTGCCGCACTATACCCTCTGGTAAACTAACATAACTATGGAAAATCACCAATTTTCATGGGAACATTCACTATTTCTATGGCCATTTTCAATAGCTATGTTAGTTTACCAGAGGGTAACCCCCATTAACACTAGTTCGTTATATCTACCATAAACCATCGAATTTAGCCATTTATTTTAGGCAGCTCAATGCGAGCTCGACTGGTGGCCCCATCCTGTAACCGCTAGATTATATAATATTGTAGCTAAATCCATTAAAATCATCATTAAGTCACCATTAAATCACCATAAAATACCAGAAAATCCTATTAAACACCATTAAATCACAATAAAATCGCATAGAATCCACTAAAATCAGATTAAATCACCATGAAATCACCATAAAGCCCAATTACATTCCATTAAATCACCATTAAATCCCATTAAACACCATTAAATGGACCAGACCGCTGCCGTGCACCAAACAGGAGCCCCAACGCTGTCATCGTCACCTTCCGCTTCTCTTCCGGCAAGCGAATGATGGGCTCCTGGCACCGTCCCGCCCAAGGAACGAGGCGAATGTTGCTTAAAGGTAGATGTAGAGGAACTAGGATTTCTGGTATACATATACTGTACATATATATATATATAACATATATACATATATATATATATATATGTATGTGTATATATATATATATATATATATTTTATGTATACATATGTATATATATATATGCACATAGATCAAACTAACTAATGGGGTGAAACATGGTGAAACTAAACCAACTCATAACTGGGTGGCACCACCTTTTAGACTTTCAATGTTTGGTGGGTCAAGATGTGTCAAGACCTTATCTTTGGTGGCTCACAATCCAATGATTGCTGCCTAAATACAATTTGACCTTCTTTTTTAAATCATCTTCAACCTAGACTGTCCTGGTTTCACTATGTTTAACCATGTTTAAACCCTTTGTCAGTTGGTGAAATCACCCATTGTTTGCACAGAAAAAAGGCCCCAAAGCCCCAGCAGCCCTCCTTGGCCGCCTCCTCAGAATTTTTCCTCAGCCACCAAAAATCGCCAGGAAAACGGACAAACATCTGACATCTTTGGATGTAAAAAAAAATACATATTTACAGTGATTTTACATTACACACATTCGTTTTGCTTGGATATATGTCTTGTAACATCTATTTCTTGCAACATTTAAGTCTAAGTGGTAAACTCTCACTTAAATCGACCTTTTTTTGCGGTGTAAAGCTAGCTGCCTTACTTAGTACGCATATTTTTGAGGGGAAACCGGGCTTGACATAGATACCATCGATCCCAAGCCTGACTGTGAAAACCACTCCACGGCTAGATTTCATACCTGGCTACCATTGGGAACAGCAGGTAATTGGTGGCATGCTAGTTTCAACTATAGCAAATGTTATCCCTGGAAGCACAGACTTGAACAACCACTGGCATTTAGACTTGTATGGCATGGTGCCTTTTGGGTTCTGTACATGTCTGGTGTTGGTTCCAGGAGTCGATCTTTCTATATCTTTCTCACTTCTGAAATCAAGGGATCTAATGCTTGAAGGAATCAAACTCTACCTCCAGTAATCAAAAATGGCTGGAAAATCAGCCCTGTTTCAGCCTCGGGTATCTCGAGGAAGATATTTTGTGACAGCTTCTGCCTATCCTGAATCGAATGTGGTCACCCTCACTGGAGATCACATTGGTTTTGTTAGGATTTCACCAAGATGGAGATAGAATGGACATATCCAGCATTGTCTAATCAATGCGTTGGTTTAAGGGAAAATCTGCAGGAAACCATGGTTTTTACCATTAAATATGGGGGTGTCCTGTAATTTTTCCCTTAAACCAATCCATTGATCTAAACAACATTTGAGTGTTCTATCCGGGAAAAAAAAAAACATGCCTTTCCGACTTCTGAAATTCAAGTCTTGGACAGCCTTCAAGAGGCGGCCGGGTATAGCTTTGAAACCAACCAGCTGATTCCACCCTTGGTACATCCTTGATTGTTTTTGGACTGATCTCAAGATGTTTTGAGTAGGTATCACTATCTGGTTGGTGGTATACCTACCCCTCTGAAAAACATGAGTTCGTCAGTTGGGATGATGACATTCCCAATATATGGAAAGTCATAAAATTCATGTTCCAAACCACCAACCGGAGTAGGTATCACCAAATATTCTACAACCAACACGTTATTCATGGCATGTGGACGTAATTGGGTACGAAAAAGTCAAGTCATACCCGCCGAAGTCACCAAGTCTTTAACTTGGACCAACCCATCCCGACACTTCCCGATGTGGGCTGAACGCTGAAATCACCACCGAGCTTCTCATAGAATGTGTACATCGGCTGCTTCTCATAAGGAATGGCCTCACAATTCGGAATGTCTCCAGCATCCGGCTAGTCTTAGATACACAGCATCGTTTCTGCAGTTTCTGTTTTGGCTGGGTATTGCGCAGGTATATATATATAATACATATACATATATACATATTACACATATATTAAAAGTATAGCCATATTATGCCATATGATGTTACTATGGCAAATACCTCGACTGTCCAAGTACCCGGATGACCAAATTTTATCCAGATCACGGATTGCTGTTTCCACCAGTAGTTCCCACCATGTTGGCCACCGATTGTTCTCGATTTTGGAATCGTCTACTCCACGTGTTAGAAAACAAACTTCAACCAGATGCAATATTCGACTCTCCTCAGGTCAGCACCTTTAGTTGTATCTTATTTCCTGCAAGGTTTAAACATGGATACCATTGCAATATCCCACATGAGTAGTGGACAAAACATATATGTTAAATTTAAGGCCATGCACAAATTAGGGTCGTCCCCTATCGGTTGTGAGGATTTCAATATTCCCGGACGTATCACAAATGGGGTATCGGTATAGGGTCGTCCCCTATCGGTTATGAAGGTTTTGTGGAACCTCGGAAAGGCCAAGGCGAAGCAAAGACTAAATCAGTATATTACAATAATGTTGTCGGTTACTCACATGATCAGTTGATATCAGTTGTCTTCCAAAAGAAATATCATATGGTGGTTTCCTAAAATGGAGGTATATAACATTATATAACCCCAAATCATCCCTAATATATGTTCAGATTGTCCATGAAATAAACCATCCAGCTATTGGGGTACACCCTTATGACCTTTTGAAATCTTCGTCGAAATCGGGGTCAGCGATAGGCTAAGGCCGCGAACCCAAGCCGCCAACGTGCCATCCTCTTTCGAGTGTGGACATGTACTCCTGAGAAAAGCTGGAGCTTTTTGGGTGTCTCGTTCACCAAAAATGTTCACCCATTCAAAGAAGCCAAAAAAAAGGATGTTCTTCTGGGGATTTCACCAACAAATTCTGGGGATTCACGTTTTAACCCCAAACAAGGCCACCAAACAATCAGTCTTAATCTGAAACAATCACATATGACACATCTGGCTATGGGTCCGAAACCCCTGTTCACTCATAATCATAAAGATAGCTGGTAAACGCATGGTGTAATCTTTCCCTATCTTTCCCATGTCCTGTAAATGTTGACCCACCTCCATATATCCATAATGGAGAAATGCAAGGCATCATGGCAAATGCTGATCCGACAAAGAGATGCTGGCCTCTGGTAATCCAACAGATTGCCATTAGACATGGCAATCTTCAATGTGCAAAACCCAAGAATACACCTTCCCCACATGTTTCATTTCTATGGGTGGGATAAACGATCCCCAAATGGTAGGTTCATTGTTGGGTTTCCCTCATAAACCATCTACAGTATATAGAAATGCGTAACTTTCCATGGTTATGTTTGACTACCAGAGGCTCATCTCCCCAGAGGTTTACCCTCACATCCACAATTCGACCATGAATTAGGATTTTAACTTCTTTGACCCGTGACTTTCTTGGGGATTTTTTTTGGGATTTATATGGATTTATATGGATTTATATGGATTTCTGGCAAATTTCTGGCTTTTTCTGAACCCCTCCATAGATTTCATGACGATCCGCCGCGACTGCTGCCGCTGCCGGTGGCACCTGAAGTGCGACTCAGCTTGCAGCGAGCCATGTTCCATGCGGGAGGAACCCCACCGAGTCCTAGGAGCGGAAAGCCGGAAAAGTTGCCCAACACACCCAAAATGGGGACATGTTCACCATGTTTCACCTACAAAATATGGTGATTTCATGGGAAAATATGGTGATTATGATATTTTTAACCTACAAAATATGGTGATTTCATGGGAAAAGATGTTTTATAATGCTTAATGGTGGGAAAAGCCTGGGAAAGTCAATAAAGAACAAGATACTAGCATTTTTTTTTTGGGGGGGGGAATGGTTGCGAGTTTCCCACCTAAAAATTGGATGACTTGGGGCGGATGGTTTATGGCATTGGGTTTGCCACATTACAGTAGTTGGGTATATAGAAGTAAGCAAGTATGTACGTGACTATGTCAGTGAGAAAGCCTGCTTTATTTCCCTACACAAATATCATCAAGAAGATTCATCTTCAGTAATATGGGAAACCCAATGCCATCATTCCCGCATTAACATCTACCCAATTCTTTGCCATTAATGGCTGACTAACTACACACTTTTCAAGCCACGGAGCAGGTCAACGTGAAGACTTGCAACTAACTTTGGCAAAGTGTAGGGTTGGAGGATGGCGACAGAATCACGCAGAAAATTGCCAAAGGAAGTTAGAATTTCCTCCATTTTGAAGGTCACCACTGTAATTTTGACAATCCTGCTAGGTGCATGTTACCCAAACGTAGGCAAACGAGGCTTTTCAATCTGTAGTGAGTTCTTCAGCTGCAACATTCAAGATTTAACTGGACCCATGTTCAACAGTTCAATCCCTAGGCTGGGATTTAAATTCTTTCGTTTCTGCTTGGTGGTTTGAACCCCTCTGAAAAACATGATAGTCAGTTGGGATGATTATTATTCCCAATATACGAAAAAAAAACATGTTCCAAAGCACCAACCAACTATACATATATAATCCCTTCCACCTTTAACACTTCCTTAGAAACCATGTTTTTTTGTAGGGAATGTTCCCTGAAACATATTTAAAAACACACACATATCTGGGATCTGGGTGAAGTTTGTCACAACGATCCTGGTCCCTGATTCCCCACTTGGAGATTCCAATGTGTGATTAGTTGCTTGGGTTCGAGCGATAGGAGCCTACTTAGATCATCTTAGATCCACTTATAAAATCTTACAATGTGACCCCCCCAGTTATAAGTTGGTTTATAAGCCCCGGTAACTATAGTTATAAGTACCGTAAACCATAGTTATTGGAGTTATAAACCAACTTAGCTATCGAACGGGGGCCTCACAGTGTATATATAGGAAAACCACACGTTTGATATTTTTGGACCAGGAAATTCCGAGGAATGATCCTCCAAGTACCCCGCCAAAAAAGGATCCGTACAAGGTGGTGTCCCAGTTCGTTAGCGAAGTCGGTGTATAACTCCAATTTCACTATGGTTTATGGTAGACTGGTTGGTGGTTTCAACCCCTCTGAAAAATATGAGTTCGTCATTTGGGATTGTTATTCCCAATATCTGAAAAAAAATGGTCCAAACCACCAACCAGTAGATATGATATATATATATTTACTATGGTTAATAAACCAACTTATAACTGCGGGGGCACCACCTTGTATAAATATCCCCAATGGATATTGGATCTCCAAAACGTCACCCCTACGCATTTACAGAAAAATTGTCTCATCATTCTCCTGCCTTTGTCTGAAGGTTGGGCACCCCTTAATCCGTTCTCAAAACAGCTTGGTTACTTCTACCATCTAGCCAGTGTCATATCAATTCAAAATGATGAATTAAATGATTGATCATCAGATTATTATTTTTTCTTTTAGACTTACATCATCATTAAATACTCATAGGATCCATGTATGCTATATATGGTAACATGGATCCCATCAATATACCCCCAATATCCCCCAATGTTAGCATATATACCAGCACCATGGATCCTATGGGATATCATTAAATCATGTGTCTTTTTCTATGAGAAAAAACACAATTCGTTTCTCTCGCCCTCTGAGGTTGGAACCCAACGGTTGCATGTGCCTTTTTGATCAGCTGATCCTGGGCCCAACATGGTGAAAATTGATATGTGATGGAGATTAAAGCAACGAGATACCTCCAAATTCGGATGCTTGATATATCATGGAAAAATCCAAAAATCACCTGAATGATTTAGGACGTTTAGGGGTAGCCACCATTTTAGGAAACCTCCATGTGGTAAAATAAGATGATTAAACTAGTAACACATGGTAAGAATCATAGATATCCTTTTTTGGGTGCGTTGAAACCACCCATTGTGTTTACCACATCGAGTTGGTTGAAAAAACCGGCTCATCAAGTGGCGCTACTTCCTGATGATCCAACCGAGTTTAGGAATTTGCAAGGCCATTGAGCCAAAAACACAGTATTAAAATGTATGTCCCAAACATGTAGTGTAGTATTGTAAATTGATATGAAAGAAACAACACATGGACATTAAACAACATATATAAACAACTACTGAGCATGGGGCTCCCAACATTGGAGTTCCGTGAAATGCTCCATCCCATTTTACTACTTGCACACTGATGCATGCCTAACATCGGATGGGTATGATGGGTTTTATTTGATTTCATTTGATTTCAACATACCAGAAATGGCTAGAATTCCTGAATTTCCTACTCGCCTGCTCCATTCCTGGCAAAGTGGTACATCCCATAGAAATCCATGTATTAAACACGGCCTTGAAAGCAGTGGGTTTATTGTCTTGGGGATTTGACTTCCGCTTGTCCATGTGAACTACCTCAAGGGGATCGGATGTGATCGGATTTCATGTCCCATAAGATACCTGTGGGACAAATCCTGAAGTAATGTATCATTTGGATTCATTTTGAACCTCTAAACTAAGATTTAATGTTAAGTTCCTGTTCATCAATTCCCCAAAGATGAATCCAAACGACACCTTGCATTGTCTTCTCAACTCCCCTTTCTGCCAAGACACGGGATCGGCTTCATCGCTATCGTGCACCTGCAGGTTCCAATATGGCAACGGGACGCAGAAATGGATTCAGCTGGGAAAAAGGCTACAGTAAGGGCTTGTTCAGGCCTTATTCACCACCAGCAACAACGTTTATGATTTCTCAGGGCTTATGAACGATCTATTATTGGGGGCTCCCCTTCCTTGTTTGAAGCCCTATGCATAACACCGTTCATTTCAACATGGTCCGATTTTATTGAGTTCTCCTCTGAAACCATCAACCGTCGGCCAGTTTTCTGCCGCCAACTTCTGACTTTTGAGACAACTTAGGGGGTCCACCCACGCCAACATTCGTTACTGGTTGTTAGTTGGAGATAGTTACTCCAACTTCCTCATTATATACGTACAGCGACGTCGTCGGGTCGTTATGATTGATCCAGATTTATCTATGTGATTCTATGTGTAGATATACCGTTACCCCCCCAAAAATAGAACAATAGTTTACCATAGTTTACCTGTATAGTTTACCACTATTTTTAGTAGGAATGTAAGGTTGCTATCTTTTTTGGGGATGCTATACTAAACTACATCGTTTGAAATATGCAGAGTTTCTCTTCAAAAAAATCTGATCTCAAAACCTTAGCCATGTAGCGCCCTCCACTGAAAGGTTTCTTTGTTTAGTTTCACCCCATCAATTCGATCGAATAAAACATTGATAATTATACCATAAAGACATGTGACATGTGATGTATGTCAGCCAACTCAGCAAACCTTAACTTATCCTCCTCCATTTTTTGCTGGTGAAGTCCCCCAAAATGGTTGCGGAAATCACCCAAGACACCGATGCGCTCTCCGCCGTCCACCTGGGTGAAACTGGCCATTTTTTTTTCGAGAAACAAACTGGTGGGTGAACCCCGTAAACAATAAAGATGTCAGCAAGATGAGTTGGGATGTGTATGAAATTTAAGGAATGGGAATTTCAGGATCCTAAAATCGAGATACTGTATCATATAAGGCCATATTTTGTGGGGATATTCCCTTACATAGCCTTTACATAGGCCTTATATATGGTAGGTACCTCCAGTTTAGGTTCCTGAGATGGCCAGTGATTTAAGGAGTGACCACGTGGAATGGGAAAACCCGTAAGCATTGGTATCTATAAGAAATCAACACGGGATGGAAAAATAGATGGGATGATTGGGGGCCCGGAGGGGAATCAACGGGTTTTGCTGGCGATATTCACAAATGGACTAATGGATATTGAGCATCGTTTGAACAAAACATTGAGTAATTAGGTGATTGTTAGCTATTTCCCACAGAGATTTGCACATATTTGAGACCATTGAGCGGGTGTTTAATAATTTTAATAGTAGGGGGATTGTATTGTTGATACCCTCCGGTAATCAAACATGGCAATGGAAAATGCACTATTTATGTGATTTTCCTATTGAAACCCCCATTTCTAGTGGGTTTCCAATCGCCACATTTGATTACCGGAGGGCATCGTTTGTTTCTATGGGTTCATCGGGGCAGTCACTTCACTACTCCTCTTTGTTCATCATTCATCAACCAACGTTATAGTACTATTATGATTGTTAATCTGACTCATGATTTTCCTTGGGAAAACCACAACATCGAATTGTTAATCTGGTTTTTCCATTTCTGACATGAGTCATCACCACTTGAAACCACAACAATGGTCCGATGGTCCCGCGAAACCAATCAAGACAGCCATGTCTCTGGATCTTGGCCGGTGTCATCATTTCATTACTCCCAGGTTTCGGTACCTTGCTTCAAAAAAAAAGGTCAGTGGCTGTCACTTCAATGAACAACCCAAAGAATTGAACATCTTAATTCAACGTATATACATGTATCAAATATATGATGCTTGTAAGTAATGATGTATAATACTTATATCCATATGCATATATACATATTATGATGTTTATCATATCAAATATATGATAAGTATATAATGTTAGTGTCCTTGCAGTAACACATGCGGAGACATCATCGCTAAAAGCGGATCTGACATGGGAGTTAGTTCTAATATGCTTTCTTATATTGCACGTACTAAAAATATACACATATATTATATGTATATGCATATACACACACAAATATAATAATAATAATGATTAATAATAATAATGATAATAATAATGATAATAATATATGCATCATAATATATATATATATGTGTATATATATATATGTGTGTATATATGTATATATGTATATGTATATGTATAATAATATGTATATGTATATATAGGTATATGTATATGTATATATTTATATATGTATATATAATTGTTATATATAATTATATATATATAGTTATATATATATATATATTAATATGTATATGTGTATACTATATATATATATAGCGTAACTACTATTATGACATATTCTGATGAATTCTCTGCAGGCTCCTCGGCCCATGCTCCAAGCCGCGATCCAGCTTGCCCCGGCAGCTCGTAGTCCTCGCCCTCCAAGTGGCTGGCTAAGTACCTAGTGATTTCACCAACAGCAAAACATGGGACTTCAGCTGTGATGGCTACCCTCTGGTAAACATACAAAAAGCTATTGAAAATGGCCATTTATAGTGAGTTTTCCAATTAAAAATTGTGATTTTCCATAGTCATGTTAGTTTACAAGAGGGTAAGATGCCAACTTGAAGCCATGGCCATAGAAATAGTGAGTTTTCCCATACACAATGGTGATTTTCCATAGCTTTTTTTATGTTTACCAGAGGGTAAAATTTTGAGAATCTACCATCTGGTTATGACTAACAGTTTGCCATGGAAAAATCCACCATTTTTAATAGGTAAACCATCTATTTCTATGGGCCATTTCCCATGGCTATGTTAAATAACGAGAGGGTAACGAGGAAATATGGTGAATTTATCCATGAGTTCATGGAATCACTCATTTGAAATCACATGCAATAACCAATTTAATTGTGACTGTTGGAACTCGACCATCTTTATTAGGCAATATATCCGGATATTCATGAATCAAACCTTATCTTTGCCTATCTTGGATACCCTGCATTTTTTTGGGGGTTACAGTAGCTGGTTTGTATGTACGCCTCAGCTCCTCGATTGGTATTTTCGCGCAGTTGCGCAGTGTATTGCCTCAAACAACATCTGAGCTGAGCTCTGTGGTGAACAACCTCAATTGATCACTGACCGCTTGTAGGAGTGTATCTATGTGTATCTTCTCTTTGAGTTGGGCATTGTCCATGAACCTTTTGTCAAGGATCTTGGCTGCCACTTTCAATAAGTCGGAGTGGACTCCAACGATATCCACCTCGAGCGAATGAAACAGGAATTAATCAGGATCTTTGTCTTCCAAAGTCAGGTTGACGCAGTACTCCTGTAGTGATTTGTAGTTGGGTTCACATGTTCCACTTCTGCTGCAGAATCATCTCCGCCAAGCATCATTGATTCCCAATCATCAAGGATTAAACACAAGAGGAACAGCACAAATAGACTATTCAACAGATATCAACCAACAAATAGTTGGAAGATCTCAAAATAACAATTTACCCTCCGGTAATTTACCATAGCTATTGAACATGGCCATTTATAGTGATTTTCCATAGTTATGTTAGTTTACCAGAGGGTATAGTGTGATTTTACCAGTATTGGGGGTGTTGAATCTTAGGGATCCTGTATCATTCCTCCGATCCTGGCCAGAAACAAACGCAGTAAAATACTAAACCAAGGTTATACCCAATCAGGGGCACACTAAAATTGCACCATGCTATAAGTCTATCCATACTTACACTTCGGTATATCTAAAACAACGTTACGGGGATCTTGACGAGTTCCTAAGTTTTGGGATATCAGTGAAATTCCTCCAATTTTTTGAATACAAGGTACCCTCTGGTAAGCATACACAAAACTATGGAAAATCACCATGTTCAATGGGTAAATCCAGTATTGCTATGGTCATTTTGGATAGCTATGTAACAAATTACCAGAGGCTATATCCCATTCATAATCCATTAAATCACTATAAAGTCCCATTAAATCAACATTAAATCACCATAAAATGTCCATCCAATCAGCATTAAGTCACCATTAAATCACCATGGTAATAGCATGTAATAGCCAGGTTTTCTATCCAGACACCATCCACCAAGCATATATCAACTCAGCTCCTCAGCTCCCAGGTCACGCATCCGCCATACTTCCAACTTTCACCTGAGGCAGGGCGGCCACACCTGGTGAAAAAAACGGGCTAGCAATGCGGAAAATGATGAGAACCTAGACTCTGGTTATTTGTTACATAGCCATGGAAAGATCCAACATTTTTAATAGGTAAACCATCTATTTCTATGGGCCATCTATACCATGGCTAGGTTAAATAACCAGAATCTAGACTCGTCGACCAATCCAGCAAACATCCGGTGAATCATTGGTTGCATACACCTTTCGTTAGATGGCTTGAACAGGATGGATGTATCTGTAGCTTGTGGGCACCACTGCACCACCTTGTATTCATCTTCCTCAAATCTAGAATCCAGAATGACTTTTTTGAGGATGGGTGAAATATGAGGTATCGACGGACCCACAAAATCAATAATATTGTAAAAATGGTTGGTGATTTTCACCATCTTGAAAAAGATTAGTCAGTTGGGATGATTGTTCCCAATATATGGAAAAATAGAAACATGTTCCAAACCACCAACCAGATATTAATCATCATTAATCATCATTAACCATCATTAACCATCATTAACCATTATTATCCATTATTATCCCATGATTTTATGGGTTTGGGTTTGGAATAGACAATTTTGACCCGTCCTCAAGCTGCAAGTCAGAATCATCCCCACCAAGACGGGTGCGCAAAAATTCACAACCCCAGTCCATCTCACGGTTTACATAAATTGTCTTACAATTCCAACTTTTCTTATGATGTTTGATTCCCTTTGTGGTTGAATTTAATGTTGGTTTCATGACAGTTTGTCCTGTTGAGGCTATTCTGGTTGTTGACTTTCGCTGATTAACATCTGCTTCAAAAATCACACTCAACAAAAATTGGACTTTAAAATCTAGTTGCAATTCCCTTTCTAGGCCTAAATTTACCACGACAAGCATTTAAAAAAAGATCCGGGTTGGGTTTCCCTGGCCAGGAAAAATCTCCGAAACAGCCGCGCCTGGTCGCTCTTGATCACATCACGATCCAAGTGGGCAGCCACCACAAAGGGTCCCACCTGAGGTGGAAAGCTATCCCAACAGTAAAGGGAACTATGATAGAACTGATAAGTTTTGATAGTAAAAAGCTAGTGCTAATTGGTACTATGTACTATGAGAAAAGCTATCAGAAATAAGCTAGTAGTACTAATCATAAGACTCATAAGACCATCTCATGATCAGTACTATTAGCTTATCATTTATTACAATATGAATCAATATGATCATTATCATTAATCATAGTTGATATGGGATATACATAGTGGATATTCATGTATATATAACTATATATATATATATATATCATTATTCATAATCTCTATGAAGCCAAACACTGTCTGAGAAGGTACTTAACCCCCTAAACTATACCCCAACATATTTCCTAAGAAGGTATATGTTTTCATCCATATGGAATAACACTATTTTCTTACGTATTATTCAATGTGTTTGATAATTATTGTAAAATGACACCTTTTGATCATGTCCTCTTATGAGTAATAGTGTTTAAGATTAATAGCGGTTGACAGTAAAAATAATAGTGATGACTGGATTATTCATTATATAATAGTGATGAATAGTGATTATATAATTGATGGCACTCAATGCCTGATTTATATACCCTCCAGTATTTTATTATTTTGCTATGAAAAATCATGATATTGATACGTAAAACATTCATGAATGGGCCATTTTGCACATAAAACTGTTAAATTACCGGTGGGTAAGGGCGATATAATTCCAGGGTTACAATGGACGTTTTCTTGGGATACATCTGAGGAGATGATGATATAATGGGGATATAGCTAGGACAAATGGTGATACAATAGGATTGACTAGGAATTAACTAGGAAATGGTGATGACGAACTGGTTTCTGTGTTCGAAAATGAGCCGCCTGCCCCTATGAAACAACTAAAACGTCAAGGCTTTGCAGCATGTTTGCCAATGAAATCAATTAACCCCATACTTGCAGCTTTTGGAGGCAACCTTCCCAGAGACAACTCGCAATAACTGATTTAGTGGAACTGAACCCCAAAATATCCCATAAAATAGATGTATCTCTCACGTTCAATCCCAAATATCCCAATATCCCATGGAGTACATGTATTTCACCTTCAATCTATGCTGGAAATTCAATTCATACACCATTTCTGGATGTTCTTGCTGTAAAGAAATGGAACCTTCATCCCTTTGCCAGTCCCCTTCCGGATGCCGAGTTGAGCACAATCGCTCCATGGGCGCAAACCGTAACCAAAACCATGTGCAAAAAAGACCACTTGGTAAAACTCTGTTGTAACCCATCACATGATATATATATATGTATATATATACCCTCACCACTTTTAATGGTTAAATCCACTATAAATCACCATTTTCAATAGCTACGTTAAATTACCAGAGGGCACATACAAATCACCATTTTCTTGGTGGCTCATTGCTTGTGATTTTCCACCGGCGCCTAAACCCACCGGCGCTTGGTTCCCTAAGTATCATCCCATAGCCATGACAAGCCAAGACGGGCATGTGCTGAGCTCCAAGGCACTCAGTGACACTGAAAAATGGGTTGATATAATGTGGTTAAAACAATGTCATAAACCATCCCCTAGTCATCACCTTTTTTATAGGTGGTATGAATAAACCATTCCCAGTCATGGGTAGTTTATGACATTGTTTTACCCACATTATTCCAATTATTAACTGTTATTAACCACTATTATTCATTAATCATTAACCATTATTAACCATAGATTGACTAAATGGGTGATTTATGACATGGTTTGAACCACATTAATCATTTTTTACCCATCCCTTTGGCTCCTCGGGCCCAACAGAATCCCATCCGCCCCCGTTTTTCGCGCACCTCGCCCAAGCGCAGGCGGCTATTAGGATCCTCCACCTGTTCGGCGAGCTCTTGCAGCGCTCGATCAGCGGACATGGTATTGCCTCAGCCACGAGGCCAACGAAAAACCGAATGTGGAGATTCCAAACGAACGAAAAGTCACCATCTTGATCATATTGGAGTATATGTATAATATGTATAATATGTAATATATATATATATATAATCCTCATAATAATAAATAAGTAAAATAATAATAATAATAGTAATATATATATAATAATAATAATAGTAATACTAATAATAATAAATAATGACAATAATATTAATAATAATAAATAATGATAATAATAGTAATAATAATAACAATAATAATATATATATATAATATGATATATTATAGTCTTAAATGTATTCAGAAAGGACTTCAAACAAATACCATGGGCCTTGAAAATCATCTAGCCATCTAGAAGCAGAGGCCTTGAGCCTATGATGAATATGTGGACGTCGATCCGACAGGTTTCTGGGTTTTGGAAACCCAATGTCCATGACATTCTATAAGTTGATAGGTTCAACTAATACCAGGTTGGCGGTTTCAACCCCTCTGAAAAATATTAGTCAATGGGAAGGATTATCCCATATATTATGGAAAATAAAAAATGTTCCAAACCACCAACCAGTTTGGATTGTCAATGCTTCCATCATTCGGAGGTGTTGGAATCCCAAAATAGGAAGTAGGAAATGGTGAGTAACTGTGAATCCCTCTGTCAGTTGGTGGTTTATAACCTTCATGTAACGGGGCGCACCGTCCAGTAGAGTATCTCACTTGAAATCTCGCACTTCTTTGAGGGCTGAAAACAACCAGTTTCGCGCACAAATGATGCAACTCATTCATTGCGGCTGGTTGGTGGTTCAGTCACCCCCGGTAAAACAGATATTGGCAAATTGCGCTCATTCTAAATAGACATTACACATAAAACATATCTGACACTACCAACCAGTTATATCGACTATACATCCGTGCTTCATGGATATACCCTCCTGTAAACTAACATAGATGTGGAACCCCCACCATCTGTAAATCATGTTCCTAGGAAAACCCATGGGTTTTCTACATCTTTTTGCAAAGGTTTACCCCAGGATATTCCTCCAATCTCCTGTGCTGGGGTGTTCCAACGACCTTCCTCATCTTCCTCACCAGTGGGCTCCTGGAGATTATTGATGGTTGGTCGTCCAGTGTCACACAACCTACCAACCCCAGGTTTACCCAGTGCCGATGCTTCTTGGTTCATGCTATCCTAACTAATTCGACATATCCACTTGGCCGCTTAGCAAATCAACCAAGCAACTCAGTTGCCTGTCATACGTCAGCTATAAAACCAAATTTTTGGTACAAAGTGGGGCCCCCAGTCATGCCCATTGGTTCAGAATCACCCCATGAATACTATAGTTCTAAGCATAATGAACCATACTTATTGGAGGTATCTTCACCAACTTAGCTATTGTTTGGGCGCCCAACTGTTGTTAGTGAAATCCGCATTCCCGGTGGATAAATCTATCATAGAACCTACCCAACTTGGGACCCCTTCCGCAGCCACAGCCCAGTCCAAAATGGATAGCAAGACTTTGACTGATCCACGTTCGAAACCATTCACCTGGCGCAAGTCATACAGGGGTTTCCATAAATGAGGGCGCCTAAAATGGATGGTTTAATAATGGAAAATCCGACTACAATGAATGATTTGGGGGTACCCCCATTTCAGGAAACCTCCGTGTACGCGATGGAAGTTGGAAACTGAATTCCAAACAGTTTCAGCGGAACTTAGCAAAACCTGTATGTAGCCAGCTGGTACCCATGACATGTTGCACCCACGATGCCGGGCATGCAAGTAAACTGGATGTACTGTGGCTATCTTCAGTTTCCATGAATGGTGAAGTAACAGAAATGTACCTGCAACATTATAAAAACCAAACTGAGGGCATCTAAGGGCAATATACCGATCTTCATCGCATCTTGTGTCTTGAAATACACAAGTTTGGGTCAAAATTAGCTACCAGTAGCCCCCAAATAGATCCAAATAGAACAATTACCCAAAATCGGATCAACAATAGGATCAACATCTGTGGTCCCCTGGGTCTTCAGTTTTGGCTCCAAAAACCGCATCTACACTGATCGTGTTGGAACCCTCACTGCCAGAATTGAATCCAATATTCAAAGAGAAACTTGGGCAAAAAAAAGGTGTTATTTTAAAGAAAAAAACGAAACACCAACAGACAAGTCAAGTCGAAACAAAACATTGGAAAACACACACACACACAAATCCCTTACCCTTGTGGCAATAGGATGGAGCACAGCTGACAGCGAGCTCCTTTTTCAGGGACAATTTTCAGTCATCGGCCGCCCGTCATGTCGACCTGAGGGCAAGTCAAAACCTTCAGTTGCTTGGTCCGTTTCACCATCCACATGATTATTCAAAGGCTTAAAAACCAAAACACAACTTACCCGGCCTTGTTGATTCTACAGTTTAACATAACGTACAGTTGTTTCATAGCTATTTGCTAAGCAAACCACGTTCAGTCATGTTCACCAACTTTCCCGGTGACATGGCGACCCTGAAAAAACAATACTTTCTTCGAGTGGTCCCCGCCTTGAAACACCATTCTGAAATAGTTTCTGACATACCACCTGGACTTGCATACGACATATTTATTCTGACATTCTATCTGACATTCTTTCTGTCATATATTCTGACATTCTAAATTTGGCATCTATTCTGACATACTTTCTGGCATATATTGACATTCTTTCTGACATTCTATCTGGTATATCTTCGGAGGTTCTTTGTGGTTGAGGTCCGGTGGGGAACACTTTGATCCGGAGCTTGCGGTGGAGGTCCGGCGGGGGACACTTTCAGCCGGAGGTTGCTGTTGGGGCCCGGCAGGGAACATTGCGCTCTAGAGCTTGCAGTTGAGGTCTGGCAGAGGAGGAGGAGGAGGCGGGCCAGCTGACATAAAATCTAACAACCCTCACCTGACAGGTGGGGAACAAAACGTATCAGAAAAGGAGATGTTTATTGCGGATCTCCAGACATGGCTGGCTGGAAAACCAACTATTTAGTTCGATTATTTTCCCAGCTACAAATCTCCATTTAGTTCAGGGATTTTCCAGCTACAGTACACCGGATGGTAAATATCGCAGATCAATATCCCAATTAAATTAGATAATATCCCTACAATTCCCCATTCACCATCCATTAGCCATGGTTTTTCATTGTTTTCCATACTTTCCCATAAATGTTCAATATTTTTCCATGGTTTATGAGGATGTTCCATGGATTTGTACTCAACATAACTGGTTGGTGGTTTCAACCCATCTGAAAAATATTAGTCAGTTGGGATTATTATTCCCAATATATGGAAAAAACATGTTCCAAACCACCAACCAGATAACCAATCTTGTGAGTCCCTTTTGAGCCATATCCACCCCACTTGTTGAGAACAACATTCTAATGATATGGCTATGTCGAAGACGTGGGGAATTTGTAAAAACATCCCAAATCCAATCAGTAAATGATTAATTGCTAAATAAATAGTTCGTAGTTCATGCCCAAAATTGAATTCAAATTCAATCTGCTAATCCGCCAGAATCACGACAAACTAATCTGAAATTCTATAAATATGTATACTGTATATATATATATATATCATTCTATTACATTAGACATTACCAAATTTGGTAAGCAAACCAATTTTGGTGGAACCCCTCACATCTTAACGCACCCTGTGATTTCTCCCAACGTTGGCACAGCTGCTGGCAATCCCGTTCCGCTTGGCAATTTAATCAAATTTTGGTGTACATGTATATATATATATGTATATATACTAGTATTACTCTTATAACTATTTATCATTATTGTTTTTATTATTGTTAGTACTACTGTTATTCTTCTCATTACTATTAAGCAAGTTTTACACCTGCCCCGGCCTTCCAGTTACTAGTGCATTATTTTGTAGTGAGGCCTGATGGTGGTGACTTCGACTTTGGGACCAGTGCCCAGAGGTACCAAACCTGCTCATTTTATAAATAGGCCTCCTGGCGGAACCCTGTAGTTTCCATTATATTTGATTCTGAGGGCCAGCAAAACAACGGTAAAACCGTCATCCAGTCTGTAATCACCATTGATACCATTGCCACGAACAAAAACTCAGGGGAACCCGAAAAACTCTGAGGAGTCAACTTTGCAAATCTTCCAAAGCTGCATACCTCAGGCATGACAGGATGATTTCAGGTCCACAGAAAAAATCACTGTAGAGCTGGGCATAGCTTTGGCTTTCGCCAGTTATCTGACTCCTGAAACATACTGTTACCAAGGTCCATGTTGATTCATGCTTTGGGGCCCTCCATTTTAGATAGTAACCAATCTCCCTTGCAGGCATGTCACATCATGGATTCCTGCTAGCCGTTGCAAATTTCGCTCCACCAGAACCAGAAATCACCAGAAATCATTGGATCGTCACCCGTCATGGCGAGGATATGAATCCAGTTTTGACCTGTGTTGCTATGCATCCAGCCTACAAACTCTTTGAAATCGCCATGTTTTGGCCAAACAACTATCGTATCACAAAAAACGACATATATGTATTTATATATTTAATTAGATGTACACATTTTTGATGACTTTTGGTTAAACCAAACACCACAACGTGTTTCTATGCTCCCAATAATCCAATGAACATGTGTTAGGAATTCATTTTGGGAGTCAAAACCTGGCCCCAGGTCACATCGAGCCCAGTGATACAGCCATATCAAGTTGGTCAAGTACCCTCTGGTTATGTCAAAATAGCTATTGAAAATGGCCCAGTCGAAATAGTTGATAGCTACCCAGCTAGAAAATGGTGGATCTGTCCATAGTTACCCTCTGGTAAACTAACATAACTATGGAAAACCACCATTTTTTTATGGGAAAATCCACTATAAATGGCCATTTTCAATAGCTATGTTAAATTACCAGAGGGTATGTTAGTTTACCAGAGGGTATCCCATGATGTTCCCATATCCCGATATCCCCATGACATCGCTGTGAAATGGGCTGCTTCTGATCTCAAAATCGGCTGTGATGTCTGGCTTCAGAAAACGTCTTCCCGTCGCGGCACGTGGACAGCTCCATGAGCTTCAAGCTCCGGTGGGCCAGCAGCACACGCTGTAAGACCTGGTTTAACCATCAACAAATCGAGGAATTCACGGGGATTTTTGTTGGGCATTTAATGGACAATTTTCATGGGAATTAATGGGAACATCATAGGATAATCAAATATGTCTGGGAAAATCTATGAACATCTACTAATTTAGTAGATCTTCAGAGATTGTCCCAGTCATATTTGATTATTCTATAGAGGCTTATAGCTGGGAAAATCAATGAACATCATAAATCCAAAATTTTCCAGCAAACCATGTTCGATTCGCGGATGGTAAATGTCCGGTGCTGATTTTGAACATCACATCTGCAAAGTATCAGTTGGACGGTAAAAAAACTCATCAAAACTCCAATACTCTCCGGTAATCAAACATAGCAGTGGAAGAATCACCCATTTAGTTTGATCAATCTCCCAGCTATAAACTTCTATTTATTGTAAAATGTTGCGATGAACAAATACGGGCTCGGATCCGTGAAATCGATACTCGAAAGCAGATCCGTGAAATCGGATCGGTTGAATGTTCGTCACTACTGTGAAACCATGCCTGTAAAATCCTGTAAACCTCGAAAACTAGATATACCAAGATAAACAAACAAAATACGAATTGGAAGATGTCAGTCACAGTTGCAATTGCACTTCATTTGGGTGAGTCCAGGTTTCATTTTGGATGGCGTAAACTTATGGAACTTTGACAAGGAGAAGCTTTCAAGCATGTATATTGAAAAATGACCATTGAGTGTTCTGCTTTGAGATTCCAAATCATTTCCAAGTGGATGTGCATCCTGGTTACTAGTTGGTACCTGGCTAGTAACCCAGTTTGATTGGGGTTTAACCTATACATTTAGATGAGATTACATGTATACACAGCAACTGGATCAAAAAATAAATCGCAGCCGCTTGGTAATTGGATACCATCCGCTTGTTGGCAACATAAGGTCCGTACGTAGCTACCCTCTGGTAATTTAACATAGCTATTGAAAATGGCCCAGTCGAAATAGTGGATTTACATGGATTTACCCATTGAAAATGGTGATTTTCCCTCGTTTTTGGTATGTTTACCAGAGGCTACGCCATTTGAACCACCAGCAACAAACATTCGGATTCTCCCAGGACTCACGGCACCACAGCGACCCACCTCCCCTGCCATGGGCTGTTCTTCAGTCAGCAGGCGCTTCGTTAGCGCCTCAAAGAGGTGTTCATTGCCTCGGTGCGCGAAAATTTTGGAGAGTTCACCCCACGTTGGAAATGGAGATTTCACAGGCCTCGCTGATTTATGATACAAGGTGGTGCCCCCCAGTTATGTTTTTTGGTTTATAATCCCATTAACTATAGATATATCACCAACAAAAACCATAGTTATTGGAGTTATAAACCAACTTAGCTATCTAGGGGGCACCACCTTGTAGCTAAGTTGACTTTTTGTTTGCCTTGCTTAATGTTTGGGGTTGATTAGGGGAATATAACATGATACAACTAGAAATTCTACAACTGGGGAGGCCTCACCTGGGACAATCCGAAAAAAAAAATCACTGATTAAACGGTGTGCCACTGTGCAAATGACTAAACTAAAAATTGTGAAATTGATTACTGAATGGATATGATGCATATATATATATGGGTGAATCCATTGTACCCCAATTTAGTCACGGAGTACTGACGATTGAGTTCTCACAGTGGATCACTGACAGGGCTATTCATCGTGGCTATTCATCGAGGCTACTGACAGGTCCTGGTGTCCTGGTGAAGATCGGCTCGTGGATGTGCACCAAAAGATCAATGGCCATTTCAGGATCCTAAAATGGAGGTACTGTACCATATAAGGCCATATTTTCTGGGGATATCCCCTTACATAGGCCTAAAAAATAGGCCTTATATATGATAGGTACCTCCAATTTAGGTTCCTGAAATGGCCATTGAAAAGAATGGAAAATAACAAGTAACTGCTTGGTGGTTAAAAAACCATCTTGAAAAATGATGGAGTTCGTCAATGTTGGTGGATTATTCCATACATGAAATGTAAAGTCATAAAATTCATGTTCCAAACCACCAACCAGTTATTAGAGGGAAAACATTGGATTATTTATGGACAATAAAACATGTTTGAAACCACCAACCAGATATTAATCATCATTAATCATCATTAATCATCATTAATCATCATTAATCATCATTAATCATCATTATCCATGATTATCCTATGATTATCCCATTAATAATCCTCATTCTCAACCTGGTTGACCTTCGAACTTTTCCTGGTCACATCTATCCGTTCGTTTGTTAACCGGCCCGGTGACGTACATTCAGCGCAGCATAAGCTTCCAGCATCTGAACTGCCTCCGGCGCCATGGGGGGAGATTGGAAGGTTTGGAAATTTCGAGATTCGACCGGGTACAACTACCTGTGTTTTGTTGGATGTCGTCACAACAGGTACTGAATTGGCCAGGGAATGGCAGGGCATGTGAAAATATGTGAAAATGCTGTTCTATGCTTGAACATCTTGCCAGTCAAGTTGAAAGCAGTTTCTTCGCAGAAACTCGGGACCCTCCACAATTGACCACTGCACAGTTTACTTCAGGTGTAATCTCCTGTGTGTTTACAGTAAGGGATTTTCGAGCTATTTCACCACCAAAAATGAAATACATATAGAGAGTTTAAACTAGATCAGATGAGAATAGAATAGATTCTAGGTTAGATGTATTAGGTATGATTAGATGTACTAGATTCTAGAGAATAGATTCTAATCAAAAATATGAAAGAATTGAATAGGATCAAATCATCCAATATCCATAAGACCATATATGCTATATATGGTAACATTTACCATCAATATACCCCATTTATGTTAGCATATATACCAGCACCATGGATCCTATGGGTAGGATCATCAATAGAATTTAGCATCCAAACTCTGATTTTCCACCTAGACCCTCCAGGTACCTTGGAAAAACACGTGGTATTTTTTTCGTTTTGGCCAATAAATCTAATACTTTTACCCATTCTTGGAGCTACAACTGGAGACTCTGGCTGTATAGATATATATATATAACTATATATATATAACTATATATATAGTTATGTATATATATATATGTATATATAATATAACTATGGGTAATTAAATACATATAATCATATATATATATATTCTCAGCTTAAATGGTAACAATGTTGACATCCTAGTCTAGCTTGTTTTACCACCAGTTCTGTTGGTTATACCCTCTGATAATTGAACATAGTTATGGAAAATCATAATGTTCAACAGGTAAATCGTCTATATATACATGGCCCTTTCCTTATATAGCTATATGGGGATGGGTCAAAACCTATGAACTTACCAAATGACGGCGGGAATCACCATCTAAAATATATAACGACCTCTTTTAGTGTATTGAGGGTAGCAGGGCTTTGAGCCAGATGTTCAATTGGCAAGTCTGATTATCCTACTACATTCTCATGATATTCCTATTAA
Source organism: Cladocopium goreaui (assembly GCA_947184155.2). Taxonomy (NCBI): domain Eukaryota; class Dinophyceae; order Suessiales; family Symbiodiniaceae; genus Cladocopium; species Cladocopium goreaui. Next base: position 694,310 of record CAMXCT020001113.1, read on the forward strand.
ATCCCATGAAATCCAATGAGATTCCCATGAAATTGTCATGTACATAACTAAATTACAAGGGGCTACCCATCAAATTCAACATCATTCAACCATTTGATCCCATTACGTACCTACTTGGTGGTTCATCCCACTTACTAAGTAGGTTATAACCCTGATATCCTGATTATAAGTGGGATAAATAGGTGTTAATCTACTTTTAGCTAGCCTTATATCCCACTTACGATCCCTGGGATGAACCGCCAAGTAAGTAAAATCCGTGATTTCCGGTGGTTAAATCCACCATTTCCTGCGGTCATACTGGTGAAATATCACCATCATATAGGTATTAACCGCATCGACAAATTGTTGCTGACATGTCCCCTTAAATATTCCAATCACAAGTATCACCAACATGATTTGTTGATTAAAGTATATATCATTATATATCCCCATCATTAAGTATTATCCCCATCACATATATATATATATACCCCATCATTAAGTGTATTATATATATATATCATTACTGGTTGGTGGTATACCTACCCCTCTGAAAAATATTAAACTCAGCTGAGATGATGACATTCCCAATAGATGGAAAATCGTAAAATTCATGTTCCAAAGCACCAACCAGGTGTACTATGGGCCATTTTCGCCAGGCACCTCGGCAACTTCGAAGCTGGGTGCCTGGACCAGGGACGACCTAGGGTGAGATCCAAGGGCCTAGGTTTTCCTCAGTTATCACATGTTTTTTTTCGTGATTTTACCAGGAAAAACTGTGAAAAACTATGCTCTAGTGATAAACAAATTGGAATTTTCCGTCCAAAAAAAAATAAGGATTCAGGCATTAAAATTACCCTCAAAGCTGCCATTAAAAGACTGCTATTTGATCATCCAGCGAATGGAATTCAAGCACCAAAATTAGGAATTTAGGGTGTCTGATAGGTAAATTGGTTCAAGACTAAGTGTTGGACTTCTGGTGTTGATTCATCCGCAGCTGAAGGGGGTTCTCCCACAAAACGTGGAGTTTCTTGCCTATGAGGGAAATGGTTGGCTGCGAGCCCCATGAAAATTTCTCAAATTCCATGGGGCCTCTGCATTGAATGGATGAACATCCCAGGTAGATCTCCGGCCGGTCATGTTTGTTGCTTTCCTAATCAAACGATCGTTTTTGTCATGTAGAATCACCTAGAATCACCACAAAGCCTACTTCATCTGGCGCTGTAAACTCACTGATGAACTGAGGCAGCTACTTGGGATATCAAAAGAGATGCTGATTTGACAACGCTACCAGAATCGATACGTCCCAAAATGGGACCATCAGAGCACTTGATGAATGGCCCCACAAAAATAGAAAGGCAAATTACTGGTAAACCGCAAGAAAAGGACGGTTGTTGATTCATTACGTATAACTACTGCTCACTGTACACTCTATATCACTTCTAGGGAGGGTACGAATCATTGATGTTTCAGCACAAGTAAGGATCCATGGTTATTGAAACTCCCTGTCCTCATTTTCATTGTCATCCTCATGATAACCCGCGTCAGGTACTCTTCTTGAAAGGAATCAGATGCAAAGCAATTCTTTAATTTCGACTTGTAGGGGTAACAAACCAATGTCACACACACAAATTTCGTTGCTTAAACTTAAATCACCCATGCATCAACTAACTTTTTACATTTTTACCACCTATACCATCCTTAAATCACGATTCAGCCCATACTTCAACCATCAATGTTCCCAGCGCTATCTCACCATTTTCCAATGGTTCTCCCACAATTCCTCACATGTTCCAAGGTAAAACCATCATTTTCCAGGCTAAAACCACCATTTTCCCAACATTTCATACCTTTTCCCACCATTTTCCCAGCGTTTCCCCAGCGTTTCACCAGGTGCTCCACAGCGCCTTGGCGATGGCTTCCTCGGCCAGCAGAAACAGCACCCGAAAGTCTCGCTGCTCTGCGGACGCGAAGGCGCCCGCGCAGCGCGCCAGGTCCTGCAGGTTTAGCAGGGCATATGTGACCAACATGGGCGTAGCAACTGTAGCATTGAGCATGCATGGAATATTTTAGATGCTGACCTTTTGGCTATGATCAAGAGTAGTATCTGACACAAGAGACATGACTGTGGTAGGTAACAACCACCTCCTACCAAAAATGGAAGATTTCTGGGAGAAAGTTGCTATGCCAAACCGTTTCACACTTTTGTGTTTTGAAATGGTCCATTTTGTGGTCATTGTCACTGCGTGCTCACAGGGATAAGAAGGATTTCGACTGACCACCAGATGACCAAAAAGGATCTTGATCCACATAACATTGAGAACCAATCAACCATGAGAATCTAACTTGGATGCGAAAGTTGAGGTGGGGTAAACTGGTGTGCCACGGGGAATTCATTGAAGAACTTCCTATGAGTTAGTACAAAAATACATATAAAGCCTGGATTGATTGTTCAGAATTCAGAACAGTGTTTTCTTTCACATCCAAATTGGATGTTGAATGGGCGCCACTTCACAACCATCAAACATTACAGAACCATCCACGTGGAGATCTACCGGCTTCAAAAGCTGCCTCGCGGAGCTGGATAAGTTATTCACTGACACAGGGATTTCACTCCAAATGCTGGTTTTACGTTGGACAATAGTGATTTTCACAATGAACAATGGTGAGCTGACCATGGAAAAATATTGATTTCCAATTCCTTTTCCTTCGGGAATCCTGGATGTTCTTGCCATCCTCATGGCGGAAATTTGGGTCAAGTTGCAGCCGAAATATGCCATGAACCAACAGTTGAAGTCACCAGTAAACCAACTTACCCACCAGAAACGAATCCAATGAATCATAAGGTGGACTTATAACAATAGTTTACTAGTTTATATCTAAACCATAAACATCCACAAACCCATATTGTTTGGTTGCTTTGGTGGTTGCCATCTTAACATATTATTGTGCTGCCATACCACGACTACGGGGCACCGTCCATCGGGAAGTCCTCTGCCTTCATGGTGTCTGCCAACTTGCCTCAGAGCCATGGTCAGCTATGGTGTTCCTTGGTATTTTTTGGCTGGCAAAAAGTCTTACTTTTGGGATTGATAAACAATGTAAACATCAATTTACATTTATATTACCCTTTGGTTATTTAACATAGCCATGGAAAATGGCCCATGTATAAATGTTTTTTGATGATTTACCTATCAAAAATGGTGATTCTCCAGTTCGCTACGTAAAATAAATAGCCAGATGGTAATTCTTAAAATAATCTATATATGATCCCAAGAACTGGTAAATCCAATCCATTCATATCCTACAAAAGGCTAAGCATCTGAGAGGCAATAAAATCCATCCACATTCCTGTGCAACTAGCTTCTGACTGAAAGGCAAGCGACATGATGTGAATCTGCGTTTTTTCTCTTAAAATCCCAGACTAAAAAGTGGGCATTTAGCCTCTAAGAATTCATGCTCTTGCCTACTCGTGTGCGTATCCTGGATTGTCTACTTATAATTAACTAGTTTTAAATTACGATGATGACGGATTGAATGTTTCAAGGCGATGTTTTTCGACTTTGAGGCCCACAACAAAGAGCCTGAAGTGGTACTTACTAGACACCCAAGCACTACCACCCCCCAAACAAAAATCGGCTTTGGCCAAAGACGAGCCAACAGATCCCAATGAGACATTCACCCCATCAAGTCTAGTTGAGTCGGTTTGTCATGATTTTCTCAAGTCTAAACCACCAATCTTGAGATCCATTTGCCCAAATTCACAGGCCTGGGCCCAGTTTTCACAAGGGTCTGTTTCCCGTTCAATGGAGCGAAATCTCAATCGATGTAAGATTTTTCACCAAGCCCAAAAAAGAGGTTTGTCTACCAGTGCAACATGAAATGCAGTGATCAAACTGCAGATCTTGGCCCAAGCTAGGTATCCTCCCAGCACTTCCATCAGGCTGGAGTTCTTAAATGATAAGTAAGTAAAACTCGATTATAACCCACAACTTATCCCAGATATTGTCATGTGTATATATAATAGTTGTGTAAGGGCGCTATTCAGAAATTTTAACTTCCAAGCAGGGATCTGCGTTAGTCGTTTCAAGGCTGTGCAACTCACCTGCTTGTCTGGTTATCACAAAATCTTCCAACTATGTTGGGACTCAGAACCCACAAAAACTACCCTCTGGCAGTCAAACATAGCAATTGAAAATCCCGGCAGTTATGGCCGGTTATTAGTTATAACTGGTTGTAAATGGGACTGTAGATTCCATAACTGGTTGGTGGTGCAATAACCCTCTTGAAAAAATATGAAAGTCAATGGGTTCCGGATTATCCCATATATGAAATGGAAAATAAATAATGTTTGAAACCACCAATCAGTACTTATAACTGGTAAAGGGGCCATAAGTGTATAAATAGACATGTTACTGGGAAAATCACGGAACGATGCTGGACGTTCACCTCGACACAGCACTGTGGCCCCCCAAGTGATGTGAACGTGGGTTTAGATCACCCCATGAATACTTGTTGTTTCTGTTTGTATCAGAAACCGCGAAATTGGAGGTAGCAATTCACCAAACAATCGCGATTTCGGTGCGGTTGTACAAACCAATCTAACTAGTTCGATATATCTACCATAAAACCCTAGTTAAGTGAGTGACTTATCTAACCAGCTTAACTGGCTAAGTAGGGGGAGCCCCACGTGTTTTTCCAGCCCAAGGGGCACGCCCGGTCGCCGGCCCACTTCCAATTCGCTTCCCTTGTGGACTCTGAACCACCACTGGCTCGCGCCAGTGACTGGCAGTGCCTGAGTGGTGATGGTGATGGGTTCCGAAGTTGCGAAATGACCACCAAAAAATGGAGGTTTTAATGGGAAGTATCATCTATAATCAATAATTGTGGGATAAGTTATCAGATGTTATGCTTGTATGTTTTTCATTATTTGACCTAAATTAAGTTGAATAGATGGTTCAAGGCTAATTTGGGTCCAAATCCCAAGCATATCCAAGCATTCTCAACATGTACCTAAATGTACCTGCATCTTGAGGATATGTTCACAACAAATTGTAGCAATAAGCACCACAATATCCCACAATTATGGCCATTTATTAGTTATAGCTGGTTATAAACGGGATTATACATTCCATGAATGGGGTTAGAAGTACACTGGCAAAGGGCCAAAATATCCCATGCTGTAACACTGTACTTACAACAAAGTGCTACTGCGCCTTGAGGTTTGTTGCTGTTCCTGGCCATTCTTTGTGCAAAACTCCCAGGCCGGTAAGCATATCCAAATAGTCACCCTTGAATAATTTCATGTGGCGATGGAAAATCCAACTTCAACTTATAATTTTTATGTATCATATATATATATATGTATATATGTATATATGTATATATGTATATATGTATATATGTATATATGTATATATGTATATATGTATATATGTATATATGTATACACATTCTATGATCATGTAAAAAAAAACATCAGACAAAACCATGTATTGAGGGATTTACTATTGCGCTGTTTGTTCAAGGTACACAAGTCCGGGTGTTCCCATTGGACATCCCCGTTCTCAGTCGGATGCTCGAGTCGGTCGACCAGGTAGCCCATCTCCAAGGTTCCGTTTGTTCAAATGGGATCCCAGTCGACCAACAGTCATCAAGCATATCATTGGTTGGTGGTTGACCTAACCCTCTGAAAAATATGAAAGTCAGTTGGGTTTACGATTCCCAATATATGGAAAAAAAACTTTACTTGGTGTGATCCCCACCATGACATTGATACATTTTGTTACTCGCAAATCTTCTGGCATTCTATCTGGCATTCTATCTGGCATATCTTCTGGCATTCTATCTGGCAAATCTTCTGGCATATATTCTGACATATCTTCTGGCATTCTATCTGGCATTCTATCTGGCAAATCTTCTGGCATATATTCTGACATATCTTCTGGCATTCTATCTGGCATTCTATCTGGCATATCTTCTGGCATATGTTCTGGCATTCTATCTGGCAAATCTTCTGGCATATATTCTGACATATTTTCTGGCTTTCTATCTGGCATTCTATCTGGCATATCGTCTGGCATATGTTCTGGCATATCTTCTGGCATTCTATCTGGCAAATCTTCTGGCATTCTATCTGGCATATCTTTTGGCATATCTTCTGGCATATCTTCCGGCATATCTTCTGGCATATCTTCTGGCATTCTATCTGGCATATCTTCTGGCATATGTTCTGGCATACCTTCTGGCATTCTATCTGGCATACCTTCTGGCATTCTATCTGGCATATCTTCTGGCATTCCATCTGGCATATCTTCTGGCATTCTATCTGGCATATCTTATGGCATTTTATCTGGCATGTCTCGTGGCATTTTATCTGGCTTCTATCTGACATTCTATCTGGCATCTCTTCTGGCATTCTATCTGGCCGTTGAGGTCCAGCGGTGCACACTGAGCTGGGCAGGTCCCAGGTTGAGGTCCAGCGGTGCACACTGAGCTGGGAAGTTGGCAAAGAGCTTGGCGCAGAGAGTCGGCGAAGAGATTTGGCAAAGAGTTTGGCGAAGAGTTGGCAAGGCGGAAGTGCATTTCAAGTTGATGCAGACATGGTCGAGGAGAAACTGGAGGAGGAGGCGAGGAGGAGGACGAGGAGGAAGAGGACAGCTAGTCGAGGAGGAGGAGGAGGAGGAGGATGACGAGGACGTGGAGGAAGAGCGCTCTGACAAAATCTAACAACCCTCACCTGGCAGGTGGGGAAAAATGTTCCAAACCACCAACCAGATCAAGTACTATTTGGAAGGGGACTTGCAGTGGATGATCCAAACGCACATGTGCGGCGGTAACATGGGAATCCAAACATCCTGGGTTTGGAAAAACACACCCTAAAGGTCAGGCAAGGTTATTTGGAGCAAAATAGGTAAAAGTGATTTTGGAGGCAAATTTCTAACTAATAGTTTATTATTAAGGAAAACATTCTAGGTATTTTTTTTAACTACATAGTTAATTTTTAAGGGTACAGTTCAAGGTAATTTTGGGGGATTAAAAAAATACCCTCAAAAATTACCTTGAAATTTTGCATTTTTTGCTTGGAAAAAAATGCATTTCGACATTTTCTTAACATTGTACCATAGTAAAGTGACCATTATCAAGTGCTTGAAAAGTTTTTTAACAATATGTTTCTTGATTTTGTGTGAAGTCAGTCCTACATGATTACTGGAAGTGCAAAAAAACTATATTGTTTGAACTTATACTTGTTTGAGCAAATCAAAGTTTTTATTTGTGAAGATCAAATCTGATTGGATGTTTTGAAGATATGTTATACAACATCAAAGCTACAATGAAATAACCCCAAGCATACATTCTGTCTTTGAAAGCTCGGTGAGGACATCCATCAAAGTATACTTGAGTTTTTGGTCTTTCTTGTCAAACAATTTGACAGCCGGTCTTTGACAATCTCTGCCCAGCCGCTCCTGGGAGCACTTGCCCTGCTCAGTTTCACAGGAGCATCACAAATCCCTTTTGGCAATGCTGAGGATGAAGTAACCACAGCTGGTGTAGAGGAAGCACTGCTACCACTACCACAACTACCACTACCACTACCACCACAACTAGCTCCAGTGCCAAACTGGCTCCAGGGCCTGCTCGACATGAATTGACTCATCTGCGAATAACTCATCCTTGGTGATGTTGGCTTGGCCACCATGCAAGACCATGGAACTGCCCTGCTTCTTCCCAATGGCTGTGGCTATTGTCCTGACATGATAGTAACCATCTTTCTGATAGACATCACCTTGTCTTTCTGCTCGTTCAAAGCTTGCTGGTTTCACTGGATTTTTTCCATGACATGATGGAGTGAGGCAACCCAGTAACCTGAGATTTGTTGGTGCAAATCTCAGAGTTCTTCTTGAAAACCTCGCACTGGGTATTTCCAGGAGCAAAAGCAAACTCGCCACTGGTGTTCTGCTGAAAGACTTTGTTGATGAATTGACTCTTAAATAACCTTGGGGGAGGAGAATTCTTGGAGCCCTCTTCATAGAGCTGCTGAAGATCTTCTGGCACCTGACCACTTTTGATCATTCTGGCACATTTCCTTACCTTGGGGTAGCTTCGATGCTCATCATCAGCAACTGTTGCATCCTCCTCTTTAGGCTCCTCATCTTCTCCTTCTGCATGGTCATCAGGAACTGGCTCATCCCTGGTCTTCTTCCATCCTGCTGCCATCTCCTTGGCAGTCTTCGCTTTGGCCTTGGCTTTCGCCTTCAGCTGCATCAGGTCTTTTCAGGATTTTCTTCATTGTGCTCTTGGCTTTTGCCTTTTGAGCTTTCATTGGCGAAGAAGTAACCCCAGGAGCTTTGCTGGCAGCAGCCTTGGCTTTACCTGCTGCCTTTGCCTTGACTTTAGATTTTGCTTTCACCTTGGCTTTGGCCTTTGCCTTTGGTGCTGCAGTATCTAAGTATCTAAGTCAGCTCATGGGGCAGCTTCTTCTGGAGAAGCCTGTTCTACAGATTCTGGTGCTGGTTCAGGTGGAGGCAAAAGCAAGCATAGCATCAGGTGGACAAGCAGGCCTCTTCATGAGGTTACCAACAGGGGCGACAAGTGACAAGTAACTTCAATCTTGAGCACCACTGTGCTACATAGATGGTACATGCACTTGTACACTTGACATATTTTCCAACCTTTCACCAAAAAAGCAGCCCACATACCAAAGACCTCGTGCATGTATCAACCAACCATTGTGGTATTTATCATTCACAAAAGGTGTTGCATGAGATTTTATTTTTTTTTGGATGGTAATATGTTTTTGTGAAATGAATATTTGTCCTATGCATGCAATAATGGAAAACAATACTTAAAGATATGCTGCGACTTTAAGAAGTGGTTCGTGTTCAAAAACATTAACAAGATAAATAAATATATAAATAGAAAAATAAAACACACACATATATATATAAAAGAATGAATAACAAAAAACAATAAATGAGCAAATAAATATTTATTTATATATATATACACAGTATGTGTATATATATATATATATGTATTCAATCAATAATCAGTGGTGGTATATGCTGGCGGCTGGTTTACCGTACGTGCGTTTTTGTGTTTTTTTGGCCGATGGGGTGGGGTGGGTTGGGGTGGGGTGGGGTGGGCTAATAACGTTCAATGGCACTAGCACACATACTTGATGCTACGCTACCGACCTCGTCTCTTGCACTTGCACACATACGTGATGCTACGCTACCGACCTCGTCTCTTGCACTTGCACACATACCTGATGCTACGCTACCGACCTCGTCTCTTGCACTTGCACACATACCTGATGCTACGCTACCGACCTCGTCTCTTGCACTTGCACACATACCTGATGCTACACTACAAATGGGTTGGGGTGGGGTGGGTGGGGTGGGCTAATAACGACGTTCAATGGCACTAGCACACATATGTGATGCTACGCTACCGGTCTCTTCTCTTGCACTTGCACACATACGTGATGCTACGCTACTGACCTCGTCTCTTGCACTTGCACACATACGTGATGCTACGCTACTGACCTCGTCTCTTGCACTTGCACACATACCTGATGCTACGCTACCGACCTCGTTTCTTGCACTTGCACACATACCTGATGCTACGCTACCGACCTCGTCTTGCTTTGCACTTGCACACATACCTGATGCTACGCTACCGACCTCGTCTCTTGCACTTGCACACATACCTGATGCTACGCTACAGATGGGTTGGGGTGGGGTGGGGTGGGGTGGGCTAATAACGTTCAATGGCACTAGCACACATACGTGATGCTACGCTACCGGTCTCTTCTCTTGCACTTGCACACATACGTGATGCTACGCTACCGACCTCGTCTCTTGCACTTGCACACATACCTGATGCTACGCTACCGACCTCGTCTCTTGCACTTGCACACATACCTGATGCTACGCTACCGACCTCGTCTCTTGCACTTGCACACATACCTGATGCTACGCTACAGATGGGTTGGGGTGGGGTGGGGTGGGGAGGGCTAATAACGTTCAATGGCACTAGCACACATACGTGATGCTACGCCACCGGTCTCTTCTCTTGCACTTGCACACATACGTGATGCTACGCTACCGACCTCGTCTCTTGCACTTGCACACGCCGAGACTCTTCGAGCGAACATGCAGTGAAAGTGCTGCGCCAGAAAAAAACCGAAAAGTCCGAATTTTTTGTTGTCCCCTGTGGCGAAACGCAAATCCATCAAAAAACAAGGCATCCTGAAACAGCCTCTTTCTACTCCTGGCGTTCACAAAAGCCTGCAAATACAAGTGAAAAATGATGAAAAAATAAAACGCAATGGAATTAGCCACATTTTGTGACCAAACATGATGATGATTGCTTCAAAAGTCCTGCAAATACCAAGAGATAAACATGAAGGTCATCATAAAGACTCTTGAGAAAATGCCAAAACACACGCGCGGTAAACCAGGCGCCGGGTGGTATATGTGGCAAAAAACACATTACAGTTTCAGTATTGTACATGTGGTTTTTTGATTTATTTATGTATGTTCTCCTAATGTAATTGCTCTTGTCCTGGGTTTTTTTGAAACTTTGAGGCATAATGTACCCAAATACTACTGTAGAGATATATGTGTGTTCATTTGGTGTGGTGTTATTGGTTGGCTTGGGGTTACAGTTTTGCAAACCAAACCCATTGCATGCCAACCAACCCTATTAGGTACGTTGTAAAATGGAAGGTGCTTTAACCCCCCCTTGAGGTACCTTTTTATTTTAGCAAAAAAATAAAAATAAAAATGGGAATGCCCCAAAAATGTGTAATGGAAATATTTGATTATAGTTTCTGTATTGTACATGTGTTTTTTCTTTTCTTATTTATGTATGTTCACCTAATGTAATTGCTCTTGCCCTATGATTTTTTGATGACACTTTAAGGCATAATGTGACATAATGTACCCACATACAAATGTGGAGGTATATGTGTATTCATGTGGTGTGGGGTTATTAGTCATTAGTTGGCTTGGGGTTACAGTTTTGCAAACCACACCAATTGCATGCCAACCAACCCTAGTAGGTACTTTGTAAAATAAAAAGGTGCTTTAAGCCCCCTTAAGGTACCTTTTCATTTTTGGGGAAATCACAAAACAAATAGACATATAGATGTCTCAAAATGCCTAAGGCAAATGTTTGAGTACAGTTTCAGTATTGTACATGTGTTTGTTGGTGTTTTTTTTAATGTACGTTCACCTAATTTAGTTGCTCTTGCCCTAGGATTTTTTGATGCAACTTCAATACATAATGTACCCAAATACTACTGTGGCAATATAAATATAAATATATATATATATATGTGTATTCATTTGGTGTAGGGTTATAATTTGGTTTGGGGTTACTGCATTGCAAACCAAAACCAATGCATGACAACCAAACCATGTTTTGGGTTACTTTTTAAAACACATTTAGACATGGTGGGTGTAACATGTCAAAACAATTTGCACAATAAACAACCATTGGTTGTTTTTTGTAATGAGAGAAACACTTACACAAAATAGTAATCCATATTTGGGGTTGCTTCTTTTAAAATGATCCCAAAAATAGATCCCTATGTTGTTGTTTTTTCAACCAATAACATACATGAAGCCTATTCTTGAAAAAAGAAAAAATGAAAAACTCATTTTTTTGAAACAAACAAGCATGGTTTTCAAGAAAAGAAACAGTATTTTTTTAAAAAAATGTTTTCTCTATATTTTTGTTTACTGCCCTGAAAGTTTGTTGAAAGTTTGTTGCAAACTTTCAGTCAAACTTTCAGGGGAGGTTGCAAGTTTGACTGAAACTTTCACTGCAAACTTGCAGGGCTGGATTGAAAGTTTCAATGCAAACTTTCAAGGCTGGATTGAAAGTGTACAGAAACTTAGTTTGCATTGAAACATTCAATCCAGCCCTGCAAGTTTGCATTGAAAGTTTCAGTCAAACTTGCAACCCCCCCTGAAAGTTTGACTGAAAATTTGCAACATACTTTCAACAAACTTTCAGGGCAGTAAACAAAAATATAGAGAAAACTTTTTTTTTAAAAAAAATACTGTTTCTTTTCTTGAAAACCATGTTTGTTTGTTTGTTTCAAAAAAATGAGTTTTTCATTTCAAAAAATGTTTTGTTTTTTTAATAGGTTTCATGTATGTTATTAGTTGAAAAAATAAAAACAACATACCAAAGGAAGTAGAAACCAAATTGTTTGTGCAAAGTACACTGTGGGCCGTAATAGAAAATATGTTTTTTTGGTGCCTTGGTTTGCTCACAAATAACCACAGGGATCTATTGTTGGGATCATTTTAAAAGAAGTAACCCCAAATATAGGTTACTATTTCTTGTAAGATTTTTTCATTTAAAAAAATAAAATAAAAAACGAAGGTTATTGTTGCCTGGTTTTTAGATAAACATGTAGTACCAACCATGGTTTGTGTTTGATTGAATGCTGTGTGTTTCCAAAATAGAAACCCCAAACATAGGTTGGTTGTCATGCAATGGTTTTGGTTTCAATGCAGTAACCCCAAACCAAATTATAACCCTACACCAAATGAATACACATATATATATATATTTATATTTATATTGCCACAGTAGTATTTGGGTACATTATGTATTGAAGTTGCATCAAAAAATCCTAGGGCAAGAGCAACTAAATTAGGTGAACATACATTAAAAAAACACCAACAAACACATGTACAATACTGAAACTGTACTCAAACATTTGCCTTAGGCATTTTGAGACTTCTATATGTCTATTTGTTTTGTGATTTCCCCAATAATGAAAAGGTACCTTAAGGGGGCTTAAAGCACCTTTTTATTTTACAAAGTACCTACTAGGGTTGGTTGGCATGCAATTGGTGTGGTTTGCAAAACTGTAACCCCAAGCCAACTAATGACTAATAACCCCACACCACATGAATACACATATACCTCCACATTAGTATGTGGGTACATTATGTCACATTATGCCTTAAAGTGTCATCAAAAAATCATAGGGCAAGAGCAATTACATTAGGTGAACATACATAAATAAGAAAAGAAAAAACACATGTACAATACAGAAACTATAATCAAATATTTGCACTAGACATTTTTGAGACATTCCCATTTCTATTTTTTCGTTTTATTTTGCAAAAAAAAAGTACCTGAAGGGGGGCTTAAAACACCTTTCATTTTACAAGGTACCTTATAGGGTTGGTTGGAATGCAATGGGTGTGGTTTGCAAAACTGTAACCCCAAGCCAACTAGGAACACGGCCTTTAGAAGGCCGTGGTGTTTTTGTGATCAACGGGGTGCCATGGATGATGTTTGATGTGGTCGTGCCAATAGGATTTTGGTTGATGTGATTTCAAAGGCGAGAAACCCCTTATTCTGGTGCATAAAATCAAAAACTAGCATTTCGCCTAGGCGAAACTATCATTTTTGATGTTTCTCAGAACTCCCCAACTAATTCGACCTGCAATGGTTTGATATGATTTTAAAGGCCAGAAACCTTTATTCTGGTGCATAAAATCAAAAAGCAAGCGTTTCGCCTAGGCGAAACCCATTTTTTTTTGTGTGGTTGACTATTTGCCCAAGATTCCAGTTGACATCTGCTGATTTCTTTTTTCTCTCACCGGAAAAAAAAGAAGGTACTACTTACCCCGCAAGCTCACATGAACGTTAATACATGAACGCATGAGTGGCAAGTTCCAGAGAACTTACAGTAACGTGGCATGACGCATGAGTGGAAAGTTCCAGAGAACTTACAATAGCGTGGCATGACGCATGAGTGGAAAGTTTCCAGAGAACTTACAGAGCGTGGCATGAGGTATGAGTGGAAAGTTCCAGAGAACTAGCACTAGCGTGGCATGACACATGAGTGGAAAGTTCCAGAGAACTATACATAGGGTGGCATGAGGTATGAGTGGAAAGTTCCAGAGAACTTACATAGCGTGGCATGACGTATGAGTGGAAAGTTCCAGAGAACTTACATAGCGTGGCATGACGCATGAGTGGAAAGTTCCAGAGAACTTACAGTAGCCACAGAGAAGCATGTCCTTCCTCCGCAAGTTCACATGAACGTTATTACATGCCCCACCCCACCCCACCCCACCCCACCCCACCCGTGCATACATGCACCTACCGGCAGCCACAGACAAGCATGTCCTTCCTCCACAAGTTTGCATGAACGTTATTACATGCCCCACTCCACCCCACCCCCCCGATGTCCACGAAACAGCACGGCCGTGCTCCAACTAATGACTAATAACACCACACCACCTGAATACATGTGTATTTATGCATACATATATATATATATTTCTATATAAATATATATATATATACATATATATATATATATATAGATATAGCCACAGTGATATTTAGGCACATTACGTCTTAGAGTTTCATCAAAATAATCATAGGACAAGAGCAGCACATAAGTAACAAAACAAACAAGATATGTACAACACTGAAATTGCAATAAAATAATTGCTCTAGACATTTTGAGACATCTCCATTTCTATTTCTTTAATGTTTTATTTTTCCAAAAAATGAAAGGTACCTTAAGATGGCTTAAAGCACCTTTCATTTTCCCAGGTACCATTGTGGAACCAGTTTTTGAACATGTTAGGCTTCGGTTTCGGAAACCAATTTTCAGACGTTTTGAGACATCTCCAGTTCTATTTTTTAAGTTTTGCTCAATGAAAATGAAAAAGCCATGCAACATCCATTGTGAAGTATAGATATCATATTTGTTGATTGATACATTCACAAGGTCTTTGGCATTTCTGTTGTAAGCTTTTCTGACATCATCATGGGCAAAACATGTTCTTCATGGAGTTACTTTTGGTGAAAGGCTGGAATTTATGTCAAGTGTACACTTAGGGATGTCTCAAAATAGGAGTGCCCCAAAGCTCTGTTTTGCACACTAAAAAACAAGGGCTTGGGGCTCCCTATTTTGAGACATCCCCAATTGCATATACCATCTGTGTAGCACACTGGTGCTCAAGATTGAAGTTACTTGTCACTTGTCGCCCCTGTTGGTAACCTCATGAAGAGGCCTGCTTGTCCACCTGATGCTATGCTTGCATGTTGCCTCCACCTGAACCAGCACCAGAATCTGTAGAACAGGCTTCTCCAGAAGAAACTGCCCCATGAGCTGACTTAGATTCTTAGATACTGCGGCACCAAAGGCAAAGGCCAAAGCCAAGGTGAAAGCAAAATCTAAAGTCAAGGCAAAGGCAGCAGGTAAAGCCAAGGCTGCTGCCAGCAAAGCTCCTGGGGTTACTTCTTCGCCAATGAAAGCTCAAAAGGCAAGAGCACAATGAAGAAAATCCTGAAAAGACCTGATGCAGCTGAAGGCGAAAGCCAAGGCCAAAGCGAAGACTGTCAAGGAGATGGCAGCAGGATGGAAGAAGAGCAGGGATGAGCCAGTTCCTGATGACCATGCAGAAGGAGAAGATGAGGAGCCTAAAGAGGAGGATGCAACAGTTGCTGATGATGAGCATCGAAGCTACCCCAAGGTAAGGAAATGTGCCAGAATGATCAAAAGTGGCCAGGTGCCAGAAGATCTTCAGCAGCTCTATGAAGAAGAGGGCTCCAAGAATTCTCTTGAACACCAGAGGCGAGTCTGTGTTTGCTCCTGGAAATACCCAGTGTTCGAAGTTTTCAAGAAGAACTCTGAGATTTGCAACAAAACTCAGATTACTGGGTTGGCTTAGGTTGTGGACAAAATCCAGGGAAACCAGCAAGCTTTGAATGAAGCAGAAAGATGAGGTGATGTCTATCAGAAAGATGGTTACTATCATGTCAGGACAATAGCCACAGCCATTGAGAAGAAGCAGGGCAGTTCCATGGTCTTGCATGGTGGCCAAGCCAACCTCACCAAGGATGAGAGTTCGCAGGTGAGTCAATTCATGTTGAGCAGGCCCTGGAGCCAGTTTGGCACTGGAGCTAGTTGTGGTGGTAGTGGTGGTTGTGGTAGTGGTAGCAGTGCTTCCTCTACACCAGCTGTGGTTACTTCATCCTCAGCATTGCCAAAAGCGATTTCTGATGCTCCTGTTAAACTTAGCTGGGCAAGTGTGCAGCATGACATCAAAGAAACCAAAGTGGTTCAGGAGCGACTGGGTAGAGACAAGAAAGACCAAAAATCAATGATACTTTGAAGGATGCCCTCACTGAGCTTTCAAAGACAGAATGCATGCTTGGACAATGCTTCATTGCCAAGTATGACTGGTTCATTATTGCCATAATCTGTATGTGTATGTATGTGTATGTATGTGTATGTATGTGTATGTATGTGTATGTATGTGTATGTATGTGTATGTATGTGTATGTATGTGTATGTATGTGTATGTATGTATATGTATATGTATGTGTATGTGTATGTATATGTATATGTATAGCTACGGATATAGATGTAGATACAAATATAGATATGGAAGAAGATGTTTATATAGTTATATAAACATACACACATACATGTAGGTGTATATATATACATATATGTATGTATAGATACCGATAGAATAGATATGAATATAATATGGGTAATTATAGATATAGATATATATATTTATATATATATACATACACATATAACCAAACATAACAGTGCAGTGCATTGCATTGCATTGCAAGTCATTGCATACATACATACACAACATTACATTACATTACAGTACAGTACATTACATTACATTACAGTACATATGCATATGTTGTGTATGCTTCTGTCGAAGTATTCCGGATTCTATGCCCCCCCCTCTGCAAAAGAGTAGTTTGAAACTGTTGGGACTTGTGGACTGGTGGGAGCACTATGAGACACTGTACCTACATAGACAAACATATATAGTGTACACATATGTCTATGTATATATATATATTGTATGTATTGTACATGTACTGTAAATATAGAGAAATATAATAGATGCATACATCCGGTGGCTGATTGGCTCAACGTTTGGAAGTCTTGGGATACACAGCAACAAGTCCTGTTCGCTTATTGTCTCAAGCCTCTGCCATTCTTTCCAAAACTCATTGTTTTTTCAAACGCTCGCACGCCAGTATCCACACCAACACACACAGACATACACATACATGTTTTAAATCAATGTATTGCTCAACCATTCAAAACTAGCCATCGCGAAGCCGGCTTCATAGATCCCGTTCCACATTCCTTGACTTTCTGGAGCCTCCTCGATCATTGCAATGCCACCAGGGCCCCAATTGTTCCATGAACCCGAGAGGTAGTAGGCCTGGCACGACTTCAGTTGTGAAGCTGGGACCCTGGTTTCTAAAGTTCCTATGTGGCTGCTGCTTCGAAGTAGTGACTATGTCTACAAATATACGTACTATATTTTTAATGTGTGTATTTAGTTAAGTTGTTCATACATAATACCCTACCCTTCCAAATGCGATGTTTAACATGGTGGTATTTCTTCAAATACAATGTTTAACGTACGTAGTATTTTCTCAGATACAATGACTAACCACCAAAATCACTTCTTGACCAAGTCGGTGTAAGTCCCGAAATCTGTGCACATAATCGGCATGGAAGCGGGATCGCATTGAAACTTTACGCAAATTTCACGTCTAAACATACGTCTGCAATATTTCACGGGTAAACTTAGTACTTCAAGCAAATTTCACGGGTTGTAAAATAGACTTGCCTTCAAACATGGTCAAACATACTGTGTGTTTAAGAAATACGATTTTGAACCGGGTCAAACATAGCATTTGACAAGTACGAAGTTAAACTTCAACATTCAAGACAAGGGTATACACATGATGATATATATGTGTGATGTGTACACGTTCCATACACTGGTTGTAGCAAAAATTCTGAATTTCAGTCACCGGGTGTCTGCAAGTCCGCGCAAAAAAGGAGGTGACCATGGTCCCCGCGTCCCTGGGTTGACCTTCTCGGGTCTAGGTGCATCTCCACCACCTCCCAACCACAGCATCATGGAGGACCTGCCAACATGTTGGTTGAAAAAAGTTGGTACAAGTATCAGTGAAATTGTTTGTGCCAAACTGCTAATGTCGTTGCTGTTGATGTTTCTTCCTGTTCGTTGCTGTTGATGTTTCTTCCTGTTTTACTGTCATGACACTGTATCGTTGCATGTCATATTTGTTGTTGTTTTTCCAGTTCCCTTCTCATATGTGCGGCCGTTACCGTTCTGTTGCTGTCCACTCTGTGTTTGATGGTCCATGCGGTTGCTGTCACGGGCACATCCACACCGGCCTGGAGTAGTTCCTCATGGCGACGCGTGGCAATGGGTGGTAGTGACCCAAGGCTGTGAACATTGGTCGCTTTAGCCTCTCAGGCACCTTTCGGCCCAAAGATACGTTTTGGTTTCAACGGCTTTTTACCGGGAAGATGTGCACATAGATGACTGCATGACGACTGTAACATTAGTTATATAGTTATATTGCTTCTTCATTAGGTTAAAGGGAAACTGCAGGAAGCCATTGCTTTCCCAATGAATGTCCATTGAGTACCAAGTTGTCTTCAGTTTTTCTTCCCTTAATTCAGTTCTTGGACCTCTAAAGACCTGGCTCCCGGACTCAACGTCGGAATGACCATGGTGACCATGGCTGGAACCAGTGCACATGACGCAACCTGAGAGGCATTGCTACCCACGTTGGTTATACCAACATCTACCAACTAATTCAATTATATTCAATTCATTCTGACTATAATTCTGACCATAATTGCCATAATTCTTCCTGTGATTCTGATTATCAGTTGATCAGAACCCCACGGGCTAGAATTGGTGCAGAGGTTCACCTCTGCATCTGTGCTCCGATCTAGATCCATGAAAATCCCAACATCACCATGTAGAGCCAAGATACCCATGGTGCCACCCCAGCCATTCGCCAAAACGCCATAAACGGAGCTCCTGGAGGTCTGAATATGTGGGGCGGGATTGGGGTATTCCAAATCTTTGCAAGTGGCCTCTCAAGGGGAATGAAATGATACTCCGCTTGTTGGGATCCTTTCCAGTTTGAGTTCATATCCGGTGCTTTATAGGTACTGTAACTTGTTTGCAGGCTTGTCGATCATCAAGGGTTCATGGTCGGGCGGAGTTTTTGCCAGTGCCCCTGTGGGTTTTACCCTGCACATTTCTTAAATGTGATATTATCTGATATGTATATAATATATATATATACACGTATATATCACAAATTTTGAACTGCTCGACTCAACAAGACCCATCCAACAAGTCAGTCTCAAACCCAAGATGGTGTCCCTACAAACGCTGAGTGAATACTCCCTAAGCCTCTTAAATTGTTGAAGAAAACGGCAGCACCGATTGAACCGTTGAACTGCGAAAGACTGTCGGTGCACATCCCCCTGCGCTTCCAAGGCCTGGTATAGAATCTCACATTCTCCGTTGAGAGCATGATATTCTGCTCGGCTGCATCCTTCGATCATGCAGGCGTTCAAAGGCTATAGCCTGTTGGGACATTCTGTTTGATTATATTATACTAGGCGCAGATGACACGGGACTTTGCGGCCGATTTAGCCGATGTTTTTTGGCACATGACATGGGATTTATGTATCGATTTTGCTATGGTTTTTTATTTTACACATGACATGGGAGTTATGCGCCGACCTAACGGGCAGGCATTTTTCCATTTTTTTGACAGATGACATGAGAATAAGTGAGCCAATTTACACATGACATGGGACTTTACACCGCGGGAGATGGGACATCCAAGGTGGGAACTGGCAGGTAGGGAGATGGGAAGAGGAATTTTACCACAGGAGATGGGACATCTAAGGTGAGGAGGTGGGACATCCAAGATGGGAACTGGCAGGCGGAACTGGCAGGTAGGGAACAACAGGAGATGGGACATCCAAGGTGGGAACTGGCAAATAGGGAGACGGGAAGAGGAATTTACCGCAGGAGATGGGACATCCAAGGTGGGAGCTGGCAGGTAGGGAGATGCGAAGAGGAATTTACCACATGACATGGGACTTCCAAGGCCGTAATGGGACTTCCAAGCCCGGATCTGGCAGGTAGGGAGGAAACATGTACCACAGGAGGTGGGAACTGCCAAGTAGGGAGATGGGAACAGGAATTTGACCACAGCAGATGGGACATCTAAGGTGGGAACTGGCAGGTAGGGAGATGGGAAGAGGAATTTACCGCAGGAGATGGGACATCCAAGGCCGGAACTGCCAGGTAGGGAGATGGGAAGAGGAATTTACCACAGGAGATGGGACATCCAAGATGGGAACTGGCAGATAGGGAGATGGGAAGAGGAATTTACCACAGGAGATGGGACATCCAAGATGAGGAGGTGGGACATCCAAGATGGGAACTGGCATGCGGAACTGGGGGAACTGGCAGCTAGGGAGAAGGGGGAGAGGAATTTACCGCAGGCAGGTAGGGAGATGCGAAGAGGAATTTACCACATGACATGGGACTTCCAAGGCCGGAATGGGACTTCCAAGGCCGGAACTGGCAGGTACGGAGGAAACATGTACCACAGCAGGTGGGAACGGGCAGGTAGGGAGATGGGAAAAGAATTTACCACAGGAGATGTGACATCCAAGGCCGGAACTGCCAGGAAGGGAGATGGGAAGAGGAATTTACCACAGGAGATGGGACATCCAAGATGGGAACTGGCAGATAGGGAGATGGGAAGAGGAATTTACTGCAGGACATGGGACATCCAAGGGAGACGAATTTACCACATGACATGGGACTTCCAAGACGGGAACTGGCAGGTAGGGAGACGGGAAGAGGATTTACCGCGGGAGGTGGGGCATCCAAGGTGGGAAGTGGCAGGTAGGGAGATGGGAAGAGGAATTTACCACAGCAGGTGGGAACTGGCAGGCAGGGAGATGGGAAAGGAATTTTACCGCAGGAGATGGGACACCTAAGGTGGGAACTGGCAGGTAGGGAGACGGGAAGAGGAATTTACCACAGGAGATGGGACATCCAAGGGAGACGAATTTACCACATGACATGGGACTTCCAAGACCGGAACTGGCAGGTAGGGAGAGGATTTACCGCGGGAGGTGGGCATCGTGGGAACTGGCAGGTAGGGAGATGGGAAGAGGAATTTAACACAGGAGATGGGACACCAAGGTGGGAACTGGCAGGCAGGGAGACGGAAGAGGAATTTACCGCAGGAGATGGGACATCAAGGGAGACGAATTTACCACATGACATGGGACTTCCAAGGCCGAAACTGGCAGGTAGGGAGACGGGAAGAGGAATTTACCGCGGGAGGTTGGGCATCGTGGGAACTGGCAGGTAGGGAGATGGGAAGAGGAATTTAGCACAGGAGATGGGACATCCAAGATGGGAACTGGCAGATAGGGAGATGGGAAGAGGAATTTAACCGCAGGAGATGGGACATCCAAGGGAGACGAATTTACCACATGACATGGGACTTCCAAGACCGGAACTGGCAGGTAGGGAGACGGGAGAGGATTTACCGCGGGAGGTTGGGCATCGTGGGAACTGGCAGGTAGGGAGATGGGAAGAGGAATTTAGCACAGGAGATGGGACATCCAAGGTGGGAACTGGCAGGCAGGGAGATGGAAGAGGAATTTACCGCAGGAGATGGGACATTCAAGGGAGACGAATTTACCACATGACATGGGACTTCCAAGACCGGAACTGGCAGGTAGGGAGACGGGAAGAGGATTTACCGCGGGAGGTGGGGCATCCAAGGTGGGAAGTGGCAGGTAGGGAGATGGGAAGAGGAATTTACCACAGCAGGTGGGAACTGGCAGGCAGGGAGACGGGAAGAGGAATTTACCGCAGGAGATGGGACATTCAGGGGCATCCAATGGAGACGATTACGACATGACATGGGACATCCAAGGTGGGAAGTGGCAGGTAGGGAGAGGGAAGAGGAATTTACCGCGGGAGGTTGGGCATCGTGGGAACTGGCAGGTAGGGAGATGGGAAGAGGAATTTAGCACAGGAGATGGGACATCCAAGGTGGGAACTGGCAGGCAGGGAGACGGGAAGAGAATTTACCGCAGGAGATGGGACATTCAAGGGAGACGAATTTACCACATGACATGGGACTTCCAAGGCCGAACTGGCAGGTAGGGAGACGGGAAGAGGAATTTACCGCGGGAGGTTGGGCATCGTGGGAACTGGCAGGTAGGGAGATGGGAAGAGGAATTTAGCGCAGGAGATGGGACATCAAGGTGGGAACTGGCAGGCAGGGAGACAGAAGAGGATTTACCGCAGGAGATGGGACATCCGGGAGACGAATTACCCATGACATGGGACTCCAAGGCCGGAACTGGCAGGTAGGGAGACGGGAAGAGGATTTACCGTGGGAGGTGGGGCATCCAAGGTGGGAAGTGGCAGGTAGGGAGATGGGAAGAGGAATTTACCACAGCAGGTGGGAACTGGCAGGCAGGGAGACGGGAAGAGGAATTTACCGCAGGAGATGGGACATCAGGGACATCCAATGGAGACGAATTTACGACATGACATGGGACGTCCAAGGCCGGAACTGGCAGGTAGGGAGACGCGAAGAGGAATTTACCGCGGGAGGTTGGGCATCGTGGGAACTGGCAGGTAGGGAGATGGGAAGAGGAATTTAGCACAGGAGATGGGACATCCAAGGTGGGAACTGGCAGGCAGGGAGACAGGAAGAGGAATTTAACCGCAGGAGATGGCAGACATGTCAAAGGCCGGAACTGACCACAGGAGATGGGACATCCAAGATGGGAACTGGCAGATAGGGAGATGGGAAGAGGAATTTACCGAAAGAGATGGGACATCCAAGGGAGACGAATTTACCACATGACATGGGACTTCCAAGGGAACTGGCAGGAGACGGGAAGAGGAATTTACCGCGGGAGGTTGGGCATCGTGGGAACTGGCAGGTAGGGAGATGGGAAGAGGAATTTTACCACAGGAGATGGGATGGGACACCTAAGCTGGGAACTGGCAGGTGGGGAGATGGGAAGAGGAATTTACCACAGGAGATCGCCCATGGGACATCCAAGGGAGACGAATTTACCACATGACATGGACTTCCAAGGCCGGAACTGGCAGGTAGGGAGACGGGAAGAGGAATTTACCGCGGGAGGTTGGGCATCGTGGGAACTGGCAGGTAGGGAGATGGGAAGAGGAATTTAGCACAGGAGATGGGACATCCAAGGTGGGAACTGGCAGGCAGGGAGACAGGAAGAGGAATTTTACCGCAGGAGATGGGACATCCAAGGGAGACGAATTTACCACATGACATGGGACTTCCAAGGCCGGAACTGGCAGGTAGGGAGACGGGAAAGGAATTTACCGCGGGAGGTTGGGCATCGTGGGAACTGGCAGGTAGGGAGATGGGAAGAGGAATTTAGCACAGGAGATGGGACATCCAAGGTGGGAACTGGCAGGCAGGGAGACGGAAGAGGAATTTACCGCAGGAGATGGGACATCCAAGGGAGACGAATTTACCACATGACATGGGACTTCCAAGGCCGGAACTGGCAGGTAGGGAGACGGGAAGAAGAATTTACCGCGGGAGGTTGGGCATCGTGGGAACTGGCAGGTAGGGAGATGGGAAGAGGAATTTAGCCACATCCAAGGTGGGAACTGGCAGATAGGGAGATGGGAAGAGGAATTTACCGCAGGAGATGGGACATCCAAGGGAGACGAATTTACCACATGACATGGGACTTCCAAGGCCGGAACTGGCAGGTAGGGAGACGGGAAGAGGAATTTACCGCGGGAGGTTGGGCATCGTGGGAACTGGCAGGTAGGGAGATGGGAAATTTAGCACAGGAGATGGGACATCCAAGGTGGGAACTGGCAGGCAGGGAGACAGGAAGAGGAATTTAGCACAGGAGATGGGACATCCAAGGTGGGAACTGGCAGGCAGGGAGACAGGAAGAGGAATTTACCGCAGGAGATGGGACATCCAAGGTGGGAACTGGCAGGCAGGGAGATGGGAAGAGGAATTTACCGCAGGAGATGGGACATCCAAGGTGGGAACTGGCAGGCAGGGAGACAGGAAGAGGAATTTACCGCAGGAGATGGGACATCCAAGGGAGACGAATTTACCACATGACATGGGACTTCCAAGAGCCCGGCTCGAGGACTTCGACCCGGCAACGGAGGTAAGCCACACATAAAACTTGCTTTCCGGCACTCATTCCTCCTTTTTGGACGTGCCATGCATGCAGGTTTTTGATATGCAAAGTGCATACCCCTATACATAGTTATATTGGTCCTTCAGACCGTTTCAACATCCAAGACCACTGGCCCATATGGCAGGGCAAGGTCACAAATTTGGAGCTTTGCAGTCCATATGGCAGGACGCTCCCACAACTTTTGGACTCCCTTCCCCCTTACCCAGCGTACTGGGTGGTGAGGGTGGGTCTGATGACACATTGAACCGAAAAACGGCCAAACGGTTTCATTCATCCGTCAAGCAAACAGTCGAAACGACTCACATGCTTTCCGGCACTCATTCCTCCTTTTTGGACGTGCCATGCATGCAGGTTTTTGATATGCAAAGTGCATACCCCTATACATAGTTATATTGGTCCTTCAGACCGTTTCAACATCCAAGACCACTGGCCCATATGGCAGGGCAAGGTCACAAATTTGGAGCTTTGCAGTCCATATGGCAGGACGCTCCCACAACTTTTGGACTCCCTTCCACGTGCCCCAGCAGCGAAGCAGCTGCTTGACCTGTCCTCAGGTCGACCAAAAAGCACGGTAAGAGACTACCAGCTCTTTAGAGGCAACCAGTCCGGGAAGCTGGGAAAGGGCACCACACAAATAAAGGCGCGCCACACTAGCGACCTCGAAGCAGGGTCTGCTCCATATTGCCTGTGCGGGCATAAAATGCCGTCGCACCTCCCCGTCTGAGAGAGTATCCTCTAAACTGTAGATGTTCGACACCGAAGAATTTGAATAACTCGTATAGGGCCTTCCTGAAGGCGGTTCCTGTGTGCACCCAAATTGGAACCTTATAAAGCCTACATTCACGTTTGTAAAGCACCAATTCATGGAGGGCCAGAAGGGCCGGTTCTGTAATGGTCACCGATTCTTTGTTGTTATGCCACGTTCGCCCTTTGCTGACTGGCAAGCTGACGATACCATTGCGTTCTCCCAGTAGTAAGTCCATTGGTCTGATTGAGAGAAGCTCACCAGTCCGAAGAAAGCAATGGAACCCAAGTCCTAACAGGCTAGCCAGGTCAAATTGACCAGCTTGCACCGCTTTGGACATCAACGCCCATAACAGGTCCTCCGGCAGAGGAGGGGCCCTCGACGGGACCTCCATTTTTCGCCAATTGGCAAATAATTTCCAACTGCCAGGAAGCCTTCGCCGAGTAGAGGGCAGGAAATAGTGCATTCCGCTCAATGCATCGGCGACCACATTGAGCGGGGCTCCTTTGTGAAACTGGGCTTCGATCCAATCGGAGATTTGTTCGTCCATGTCCTCCATTGAGGTCACCTGAACAACATCCTTGCAAAGCAGTGAGACTGAGTTGTAATAGCGTTCCTGAGTCTTCTTTGAGATTCCAGCGTCACGGAGCACAATATGACGTCTAGCCCGTTGTCTTGCACGGCGTGTGCGAAGACCAGCAAAACTAGGCCACCGTCCCATGGCGGAGATCAGGCTCTACTTGCGTCATCCGTGGGATTATCCGTAGATTCCACATGGGTGAGCACGGGGTGCAATTGAAATCCTAACTGCACCGCCGAAATCTGTCTCATGATGGACATTAAAGCAGTGCTACTGGACCTACCCTTAGAAACTATGGACATGCTAACGTAGCTGTCCGTCAAATGTATGAACCTGCAATGACATTCGCCTAATCTCTGTACACGCCATCTGAGTGCTAAAAGAATGCTACGGAGCTCCAACCGGTTGATGTGCTCTGCTTTCTGCCATCTGCAGTTGAAGACATGCCGCCAACACCACCATGCGGAGCAAGCGCTCTGCCGTGGGTACGCTTTAGGATTCATCACTGCACCACTGCTAATACGAACATCACTTCCAGTATGGTTCACCCTTGCTAGCAATAGCCTTGTTAACTGATGGACAGCAACAGGCTCAGCAGAGGTACTTCCATAAACCAGTTTTCTTGCCAGAGGGCACGTTGCGTCAGGAGGTGCACAGAACCCTGGTGCCATACCCATTCGGTTACACAAGTGTTTGTAGGTCATCCCCGGTAGAGCACGCGCACAGGAGCCCCAGGCAAAGATCACAAAAGAGTACATAGAGAAACTATCCCCCACTAAGCTACACCTGGCGTCCTCATAGTCCTGATAGTTCTTCTTGATATCGCTTGCTGAGAGTGCTAGTTCTGTGTGACCCCATCCATAGCCGTGGAGAAGCTCTCTCTCACTTCCTTCGAGTAATCTCCACCCTTTCTTTGACCAAAGAACATACTGGGATTTGTACAGGAGGGTACCTGAAGTCGTCACTTGCCCACCGCTGTTGAGCATCAACTGGAGTTCGGGATAGTCCCGCGGTGCGGGAGGCGGTCTGTTCCTCTTAATGGCTTTCATGCATGTTGGGAAGACTGTCTTCGGATCCACTGGCGTCCAGGTACTGTCTTCTCGAATCCACTGTTCTACCAGGGGATACTCATTTGGGGCAGTGATTTCAAAATAATTTTCCTTTTCCAAAACCTTTATACCTGGAAGAGCTGGGAGAGACCTGTTCGTCCAGCAGAATCGCGGTCGCGAAATTGGTACTGCCTCTGAGCATTGCACGCGATATGGCTTCACCCCTAACGCTGCACTGATTTGGTCCGCTGCAGACTTGTCCATGGAAGCTACGTTCTCAACAAAGAAAATGATTTTGAAACGCCGACCAAAGACTTGTCGAAGCAACTCCAGAATCCGCAAGATTTCACTGAACAAGCCACTTTGCTCCCCATCCAAGTTACTTCTTCCAAACTTGACTGCACTAAGGTCCACGCACGGGAAGCCCCCCCATAGGTGTACTTCCTCAATGTGAGGGTATTGAAGCAACCACCCAAAAACTACCTTCCTGTCAATCTCCCGAACGTCCCCTCCTAGAACTGCATGAGGCCATCTCCTCGCTGTTATACGATTGGCTGTCTTGCTCAGGTCATACCCAATGAGAGCGGTAGGTTCAACTCCAACCAGATCGTAAGCACGGAATGCCCCTCCAATACCGTTGAAAAGAGAAACCACGAGGTATGGGAGCTTCACACCCAAGACCGGAGACCTACCCAAGGAGCGACAGAAGTCCTTACCTACCTCCGACAGCTCATCCGACCTCCCAACGGCACCACCTGTACCTGAAGCGTCAGAAGCAGTCGCAACATCACTCACCTCGGCCCCCAAGAAAGTATGGAAAAGGCAGCTTCCCAGCATCAAAAGGCAGAGCTCCCTCCGGGCTTTAAGTTGCTGATCGGCCGACACGTACTTGCCTCCTATCCATTTCCAAATGACCTGAGCAATGCTCATCCCTGCACGTCTGAACTGAAGTACGTGTACCCACCTGCCAGCAACCACCTGAAGCCACTTACGGGGCACCCTTCTTCTCGACAAAACCAAGCATGTTGTTTGCAGAAGTTTCACCATTCGCTCCGCAGACACCCCCAGTACCTTAGTAGAACCGTCAAAGCGCGCCCCAAGCTCCTGCACCTGCTGTGCGTTGACCACCCGCTTCTTTTCAGATGAAATGACACCTGCTTGAGCCCATGCCTCCTCCGCAGCGCAGTGTAGTTCAGCAGCCCCGCCACCAATCTCACCAGGTCCCAACCGTTCTCCCGAGAAGAAGTTGTCCAAGTAGACATGAAACCAGGAACGCACCGTGTTCTTTGCGACCTCAAGAACCTCTACCAACCAAACCGGTAGGGGCCTAGTCCTCGAAATCAACCTTTCCTGTGCCAACCCATGTCTGCTGAGAAGATTCTGACTCACCTCTTGCATCACGGAGACTGCACTACTCCAACCCATTGGCAAAACGGAACAACTCAAGTAGAACTTCTTGGCAGGGCTTAGATGAATAAGAGACCCATTCACGCAAAAGTTAAACGCGAGGAACCTACGCCACGCAGATGGAAGTCTGAAAAGATAGAACGCGCTGGTCATATCGCTCTGGCAGAACTGTACTCTTTCACCCTCAGACAGCACCATTGAAAGATATTGAGTGATACCCGGAAGCTCAGAGACCATTCCCGAGAGTTGAGTCATCACGGCATTTGCAGGTATCAAGTTCATGATAACTCTAAGATGCGGTCGTCCATCGGGCAAAAGTGTAGGTTTGGCGACCCCGAACATTCCACTTAGCACTGCCTCACCTCGATACCTAAAAACCTCATCCTCTGAAATCCACGCGCAGATTCCACGTTCAACCAGCAGCTCAGCCACTTTCATTCGGTCCTCTTCTACTATATGAACTTTGGATTGAAGTCTCGGCAGTTGCTGCCCTTCATCAACAACAACGCAGTCATCAGGGTGCAGCAAGAAGCTCCTAGTCCTACCACTCGTCCACTGAGTAACATCGACCGATCCCCCATGTCCCGGGGGAGGAAGTGCAGGTGTGATTTGGGCCAGGCTCAGCGGCTCCATCCTAGGCACTTCTTCCCCCGTGTAACTCACGAACCGTAAGCTAAGTTCTTTTTCCACCTCGCGGGCACTGCGCGGCACTGTCGTGTCCTCAGCCAAGGCACGCTGTACTGCCGCACGAACATTGTCCACGGCGGAGACATCTGTCTTGCGCCAGCGGCCCATCGGCACGCCTCTGCTACCATGCAACCAATTAAGGCACAGCACGGACACCAGAGTCCAGCTGTCAATACAATGCCGGCTTACAAACAGCTCGGACTTTGCATTCTCATAGGAAGTCGTCTCGATCATCCTGACTGTACTATCCAACTGTCCAAGTCGGATTGGAAAGACCCCTTTACCAAGGGGCCGATGCACGGCACTTGAACCAGCATCTAGGAAAGGAAGCACCTTCGACAAAGCAGATGCGACTCCCATCCTCACACTCTGCGCACGGGCATGAATGACGACCCAGCACAACAGTGTTCCGAATTGCTTGAGGGAGGTTGCCTCCTCACATATAGTTGCAAAGGCTTCCCAGCCTTCCAGAGCCGCCCCATGCAACCCGCGGGGCCCCTGTTTCTCAACCTCCCTCACTTGTCTGTCTTCCCCTCCTTGCTGGAGGGCTTGCTGTCCTTGCCGTCTGGCTTGTCCTTCTGACTGGCCCACCATCCTGAGGACCACTTGTTCCATCCCCCGCCAGTATTGTTGCCTCCATCTCCTCGGCCTCCTTTTGACCAGGGCTTTCCTTTGCCTTTGCCTTTTCCTTTTTGTTCCGCTGCTTTTCCACCTCCTTTCCAGCCCTCCCCCTCGCTTCGGGGTCTCCTCCAGTCTTCGTTTCCTGGAGTCTGGCTGCGGTTCACCAGCTTGCCATGTTTCTTGGCTTCGAGGAGGAGGGCTGTCGGTGCACCCTGAGTGGGTTCTAGAGGGTGAAGTTCCAGGTACTGTGCTGACCTCCAAGTACCTTCGTTCACCGCAGTGTGTATCGCTAAGTACCGGGAAGCCAGGGAATCGCCCAGTTTTCCCAGCTCCCCGGCCCTCAGCTCGTCCAGGCACACTGCAAGGTGATGCATGTCCCTGCTGGTGGCACTGTGGTATGGTCTCACCAGCAGGTTGAAGTAAGATGCCATCTTCACCCCCTCCGTCACATTGCCTGACTTGGTGGTTTCCACCAAGGCAGACTGGTCGAGGGATGCCTTGGCGTGCTCCACCAGCATTCTGAGCACGGCGCCAGGCTGCCGGCTCGAACGCTTCTGGAGCGGTGCCAGCATCTCGCTCGAGCTGCTGCTCTCCTCCTCCTCTCCATAGGAGGAGTCCCCGCTGCTGCCGGATGGGGACCCCTCCTCCTTCTTCCTTCTCCTCTTCACCTCCTTTGCTTTCCGCCGCTTGCTGCCTGAGCTCTTTGTCTTGTTGGCTTCTCCTCCAGTCAAGAGCTTCACCAACGCCTTTGCCCTTTCTAAGCCTGAGCTCTTGCCTTCTCCTCTCTGCTTCTTTCCTCTCTTCTCCTCCTTCCTGACTTCGTCCCTCTGCGCGGCCTGCGCCAGCAGTTGGGAAGCAGGATCCTTGGGGGTCTTCTTCTTTTTCTTCTTTTTCCGTTTCTCTGGACGCTCCTCTGAATCCTCCACTTCTTCGGACTCCTCCTGCTTTGCCTCTACCAGGGCCAGCGTGGTCTGAGGATTGGAGGCCTCTCTCCTCTTCTTTTCTCTCCTGCCCTCTTCCAAGGATCCTTCCATTGCCTCGGAGAAGGTAGGAGAATACTCTTCGCTGTCCTCGACCAGAATGGGCTCTGCGGCTCCACCACCCGACTTTGCCTTCAGGCCTTCTCTCAGCTTGCGGAGTTTCCCACGCAAGTCTGGTGCCCCAGCTGGTCGTTTCTTTGTAGTTCCTGGCTTTTCTTCTTTCTTTTTGCCTCCAGGTCTCCTGCCTGGTTTTGCACGCTTCCGGCCTTCTCCAGGTGGATCTCCACCGCCGCCTTCCGCTTCTTTTTGCTCCTCGTCGGTGCCTCGTAGAAACTGCCTTCCCCACGCCTTGAGATAGGGCGCTTCGAAGGTGCCCCGCTTGAAGAACCTCGCACGAACTACATGCACCGCCTCCCCACCAAGATCCAATGCGCACGGCTCTTGCCAGCACAAATGGAGGGGGAGGCGGCGCCGGTTCAGCAAGTTTGTAAGGGTTTTGCCAACTTCCTCGTCGTTGCACCCCAAGCACCGCCCTCTCAACAGTAGGCTGCCATCCATGTAGTTTGAAAACTCTCTGATAAGGTATGCTGCGTGGGCACCGGAACCCAGGTGGTCTGCCACCAAACGTGCCGTGAACTCCACGACATCCCCAGGTTCCAGTTGCAGACCTTCCCAAATTGGAGAGTCCTCCACTGAAAGCCATTGTCCGTAAGGTGTTCCTTCAGCACCTTCCTCTGCCATCTCACCTTTGCTTTCGCTCACGCCGGTCGTCCAACCGGGGCCTTTCGGCCAGCAAAGACTCGGGCAGTCCTCGATGGATCACACGGTACGGGTCCTCAGCCAGACGCCACACCCGTTTGTGCTTCTTTCCTCCTCTGTTGCCTTTCTTCTTCTTTTTCTTGTGTTTCTTCTCGTCTCCTGGAAGTCTTTCTTCAGCAGCTTCCTCTCTTCCCTCTCTGGGATTCCTTGGACTCCTGTCCTTTCTCTTTTTCTTTTCTGCCTTCTTCTCACGTCTCTGTTCTTCTTCTTCCTGTATCCTCTTCAGCCTCTCTTCACTACGCTCTTCCTCCTTGACCTTTCTTTTCAACGGCGAAGGTGAGGTAGCTCGTGCCCTCTCAGAGCGATGGCTGGTGTCCTCACGCTTGTCAGGCGCCTTCTCAGCGTCCTCGGCTTTGTCTTCCTCCTCAGACTCCTCCTCGTACGTGTACTCCTCGCTTTCTTGCGCCGGCCGGGCTGCGGCTTTTGCGGCTGACTTCGCAGCCAGCCCGGAGGGTGCACGGGCACTAGCACTGGCAGCAGGTTCCGATGCAGCGGCCTCGACCGGTTCAGCACCGCTTTCCCTGGGGGCGCGGCCAATGCCAGCTCCCAAGGATCGCAATGCACGAACCTCGCGGGTCACTGCAAGGGTCAGGCCGTTAGCAACGGTCTTAAGACCAGCTGGCCCTGACCACCTGCTGGCCAGTTCCTTGCCCAGCACCTCCCAGGCCCCGCAACCCTCACACCAGCTATCGCCCGCCACACGCTCAGACTGGTGGCACTTGTTACACTTGCCACTCATCTGATGACACTTTGAACCGAAAAACGGCCAAACGGTTTCATTCATCCGTCAAGCAAACAGTCGAAACGACTCACATTGGCGCAACGGGGGTAACACACAGGGTCAACGGGGAAGCCTATAACGGGAGGGACACAACGAGAAAATGAGAAATGTCACGTTTATGGTGGGTAAATGAGAAAAAACTTATTGTGTAATTTTTTGAAATCTTAAAATTGTGCATATGTGTTTAATAATAGTTAGATAATTTTCAAAGGCTTGGTGTGCCCTGTGTATGCACAGGTAGTTCATGCAACTCTATATACGAAATGTGAGTTATCTAAGGTTCAATGTTGTTCAATCTTGGTATCAATAAAAATCGTATTCAATTTTCATGCATGTAAAGCACATGACATGTATAGCATTATATATACATATATATATATAATATATTTGACGACGCTCAATCCTGTATTTTGTAGACAAAGTTTGAACTGGTGGCCCTGCACTGGCTCGAGAGGTGTTTGCACCTCCTTATTTGCCGCACTATTTTGTAGAGAAAATGATCACAGGGATCTGCTAAATACGTGCTAGGTAGCTGCTAAATAGTTGCTGAATACACGCTAAATGTCTGCCAAATAGTTGCTAAATAGTTACCTGTATTAAATAGCTGCTAAATAGCTTTAGTAGCCGCCAAATAGTTACTGAAATAGCTGCTAAATAGCTAAAAAAACTGCTAAATAACCGCTAAATAGTTTTAAAGCTTCTAAATAGCTGCTCAATAGTTGCTAAATAGTTGCTAAATAGCTGCTAAATAGCAGCTAAATAGTTGCTAAATAGCTGCTCAATAGTTGCTACATAGTTGCTAAATAGCTGCTAAATAGCTGCTAAATAGTTGCTAAATAGCTTCTAAATGGTTTCTAAATAGTTGCTGAATAACTACTAAATAGGTGCAAAATAACTTCTAAATAGTTGCTGAATAATTGACAAATGGCTTCTAAATAGCTTCAAAATAGTTGGTAAATAGCTGCTGAATAAATGCTAAAGAATTGCCAAGTAGCTTCTGAATAGCTGCTAGATAGTTGCTAAATAGAACGAGGTGAATGGATTCATGTGACTTTGGAATATTCTAACAGCTGACGTATAATGTTGGATTATTCTAACTGCTAGCAGGTAGTCATACACTCATATACTATCTTTGTGTGGGATGTGAAATGCACAGTGTGTCAGTTTAGTTGACATGACACGTTTTGCATCTTTTAGAACCCAAACAATTGCAGAGGTCCCGTGTCATGTGATTTTTTTTTGCGAGGCACTTTACAGATGACATGGGACTTATGCATTTTTCTGCTTTTTTCACTTTACAGATGACATGGGAGTTTTCGTTTTTTGGGTATGTTCGACAACTCCCATGTCATCTGCAGGTACTATATATTCACCAAACTTTTCCAGACCGAAAATTCATGCGTCGACAACCATGGGACTGAGGGTTGACAAGTCAACATTCAAATGACCCGCTGCCTGCGTCTGTGGGTTGATCTGATAGAGATGCTGCCTCAGGTGTCGCTGGAGCAGCTACTTTAGAGTGTGGCCATAGGGCCATAGGGCCATAGTCATTAATAGTGGATGAACCCTCATAGTTACATAAAATCACACAAATGTACCATATTTAAACTGGAAAAATGATGATAAACCGATAAACCGTTACAAACCCTAAACTTTGCGTGCATAAAAGGACACAAAGCCATGTTGAGACCTGCAGAAGAATCATCAGGTGTTTGCAGATTCTAAAGTTGGCAATAATATCAATGACTATCACACGTTTAACACGTTTATGCATAAAGTTGTACAAGGGCATCTTGTAGCTTTACATAGCTTTACCATCATAGGCCCTATTTACATCTGCAAGTATTTACCAAGCAATACATTTCACGGTTTTACTGCTGGTTTCCTGGGTGCCCCTGCAAGGGCATCATAACACCCTTACGCTGACTGAAGAGCACCTCGAATCAGCGATCGCGTGAGGGTGTACACAGAACAAGGTCCTGTAACCGCCCCAAAATGCAGACAATTGAGTTTGTCCCAAAATTGGGCATGCCCCAAATTTCCATAAATATCATAATTGGGAACATGTTTGAGTCCGGAATTAGAGGTGCCTTCAAGACAGAAGCCAAGGCAGAGCCGTGTAGCCCATTGCCAATGTTCGTCTTCACCTCATCCCAGGCGCGTTTTTTGCTGTGACACTCCCTGCTTTTTTGGCAAGAGGTCACTAGTCAATTGAGATTGATTAAACGAGATTGTGCGGGGACAAAACAACAAATCAGGGCCATGAGAAATGTGCTGCTTTGCAGAATACTGGATACAATTGATACAGTATTGATACAATATTGATTCAATATGATACAATCATCTCATTCTGCAAGGCTATTTGATGGGCTGCGATCAAGCCACGGCCGAGGTGTGCAAAGGGAGGCGATCCATGCCAACACCCCTTGGTCCGGTGCGAGGTTCTAATGGGCCCATGATACTTTTGGATTTGAAGCCAGAGAAACGATTCTTGGAGGTCTACACTCTTCGTTCCGGGAAGCTCCAGGCAATCATCCTACTGTGGCAACCTAAGGAAAGGATCTGGAATACAAGTGCCGCCAGGCGGACCACATCCATTAAGCAAAACATGCCCAAAATCATGATGCCGACTCAGCCTCTGCTGGTGTCACACAAAAAAGCTTTGTTTTTGTGTTTGCTTGCCAGTGTGGCAATGCAGAATGCGGGTATACGATGATACCCATATCATGACATTGTCATGATATCTGTGACTTCTTGGGCACCGAACAAGGCTGTGCAAAGGGATTTCACCTCACGGGTTCAGCGCACAGGTTGTGATTTTGTCGCCATATCTTATGTGAGCGCTCATGTCGGTATACTAAATGTAAACAAACTATCATACAAGCTACTATGTATACATATATATATACATATATACATATATATATATCATAATTAATATATATATATATACAATGTATATATCATAATATATATATATATCATAATATATATATATATCATAATATATACACATGTCATAATATATATATATAATGATAATATATATATATATATCATAATATATATATCATTATATATATATCACAATATATCATATATTTATATCATCATCATCATCATCATCATCATCATCATCATCATCACATATATATATATGTATATATACATATCGTAATATGATATATATATATATGGTGTACACAGACATGATGTCATATCATGTCATTCTGAGAGGAGACAGAAAGCACTGCCAAACAAACCAACCATCAGCGCTTCACACAGGCTGTTCCTTCCTGATCTCAAAGAAAGATTCCGTTAGGAAATCAACCGAGGGCCTATCACAATGAAGGAGCGCAACCTACCACCAATGCTAAGTACAGCGCTATGAACAGCCAAAAGACCCAACACTGCCAGCGCTGAAAGCAACATCAAGAAGCGCAGGAAAATTAATACAATGCCAATCAATTGCAATCAATTACAATCAACTACATAAAATTAATCATCAATCAAGATTCAAGATCAATCATCCTCGTCTTTGTCCCATTTGCCACCCGTCTCAATATCGTCGATGTCGTTATCATCATCGCTGTGACACTCATCACCATCACCATCACCATTGACATCAAGACAGGATGGCGTAGCCGACCTCGATGGCATCCGAAAGTGCCAAAGCTTCCCCATGGCACTCCATGGCATCCACTGAGCTGCACTGAAGGCTGCTGTGACGACAAGCCTCGGCCCAGGCCATGCCAACTGCAATCTGAGACTTTTTAAGCGGATGTTGGGGGTGATTTTAGAGACTCGAACATCGTCTAACATTAATAGATTTGAAGATTGTCTCGAACCAAGAAGAATGGGACACATGGCCGTATTAGAATTCCGGACACATTCTATCTGGCGGTTGAGGTCCAGCGGTGCTCACTGAGCTCGGAAGGTCCCAGGTTGAGGTCCAGCGGTGCTCACTGAGCTCGGCGGGTCCCAGGCCCCACAGCAAATCGCAAAACACTGAACCTCTTAATTAGTCAGTTGGGATCATCATCCCACTTAAAAGGATGGAAATATCTAACACCAAAAACTAGCTCTTTAGCACACTTCTTCAATCTGTGTATGTGTTTTTAATATTGTTATGTTCTGGTCTCCCAACATTCTGAAATCTCCAACCATTCAACAAATTGTACCTATCAAACGCAACTGGCCCAGCCCTGACCAAGTGACATCCACCAGGATTTTCTGCACTGCCGGTCCATGAGGTGTGTCCAGCGTTGCTGCCTACCAGGATAGGCACACCCTAGAGAGGGTCCCCCCTGGTGATGCCACGCAGGTCTTGCCATCATACATTTTTCTTTGGTGTCTGTCTGATGGTGTCTGTCTGATGGTGTCTGTCTGATGGTGTCTGCCTGGCTTATTTGATGTGCAATGAGGGAAGCCCTTGCGTCCAAGCCCATTTGAAAAGGCATCAACATCATCAACCGTTAAATATCGTTATATAAATGGATTGTCACAAACCAGAATCAGAAGACGAACCCCAGACGTACTCGTCCAAATAGGTCTGCTCTGAATATGATTCTTCAGCATCTTTTGCCACAGAAACAAACAACTCAGTCTGAAATGCTATGTAGTCTGCTCTTCAAGGCCTTTTCGGCTCTTCTGGGCCTTTTCGGCAAATATTGAAGAGACTGAGCCCGGCGTTTCTGCGAATTGCGAAGTTCCACAAGTTTCGATTTTGATTCTGCCCCAACTTGGAAAATAGATTGAAAAGAAAACTTGCATTTTCACTTCCTGGAGGTCATAGACCGGAAACGTGTCCCCGTCCTATGGTACTTCGCTTGCACTCAACCGCGTGCTTTGCACGCCTAAACGATCATGGCGTCCAACCCTTCAACGGCTGTCTGCTCATGCATCCCTACCAAGACTTGGAGAGCCCTGGCTTCAAGCCATTGCTGTTACAAAGTGTTGGATGGCATCATAGTCGAGAAAAACACAAGATTGTGACAACCGTCTGAGATCCCCAATCCCAAAGCCGAAGTTCGAAGTTCTTATTTAATTCATATAACTGTTCTGTTGGAATCAAGACTGTTCTGGGTGCGCGCGCAAGCGCAGAGACGCACCGCGCAACAAACCGATAGGATCCGATAGGTCAAAGGGAAGAGTTTTGGGCTTGAAGCTTCAGATCGTCGGAGATTTCGCTCCTGAGATCGCATGGTGAATATGTGGGTGCACAGTCCAGCCCATCGCCTTTCGGCCTAACATGCTGTGAGGTACGTGAAATCAATGGTTTATAGATGGTATATTATGTATGTATATATATATATATATGCAAGTGAATTGTATATTATACATCATTATATCATACCATATCATATTATATTATATATTATATTATTTATTATATTATATGTCATATTATATTATATTGTATTATATTGTATTATAACATATTGGATTATAATATTACATTTTACTTTATTATAATGTGTTTGCAATGATATATATATATATATATATATGCATGTCACATAAATCATGTAATTATCTAATATTGTCTAATCATCTCTATCTATCTATACGTAGTTAGATGAGGTTATGAACCAACTAAAAAGCTGGGTGGCTTCCTGTGTCTTTCAGATCTCTCTTGCCACGCGCCCCGGAGTGACTCCGAGGCTCTTTTCCAACCACTGCAAGAACTTGGTGAAATTCTCGTAAAAGGGTTGTCGAGCGACCACCTCAGGTTTCGCAGGAAAGACCCTCGAAAGACCCTGCTTTCAAGAACCACTCTGGTCACCAGTCGTGAGAACCTAAGGAATTCGAATGATAGATATGACAGCAGAGATGGACAAACTTGGAGTGTGCCATTTCGTGCACTCTGGGTAGCACTCCCGTACCATGCACTTAGGGATCAAAATCCAGAAACAATGCAAGTGAACAGTGATCAACTGAGATCGCACGCAAGTCTCATTGTGCAGTCTTCCTGTCCCGGCCTCCAAGTTGTTGTGACCCCCATTCTCCACCAGGTATGGTGGATAAGCAATGCCCTCCTGACAGTTCCGCACCAAATCTTCTGCGTGTGAGTAGGAGATGACCTCATCATTGGTTCCGTGCACGATGTACACGGGACATTTCACCTCAGGCGCTGTTGCAATTTCCGAACTGATCAGCCGAGTAAGAAACGCCACCCTTTTCAGTGGCAAAATCATGCAAAGCTCTGAACGGTCAAAAAAATGTTGCTCAGCACCGGGCCTGTCCGATCCGGTCCACATTGGGAAACATGTCTCCAGGAAGAGTGAAGCTTGAGGAGAATGCTACACGGTATATGGAGAGCAACGGGCCTTGGTGCCAACTCTCCCTGTCCACAATAGATGTGCGTGGCGTTTCGGCTGCGTTGCATGTCGCAACATTTGAATCTAAAGTGAATGGACTGTCTGGATGGCGTGGGGATTCTGGAGCCCCTTTCAAAAGTTGCATCAAGAAAATAACGCATATAAAGAATATCAAAGAATGACGTTTCGGCCAGTGTGAAATTGCGATGTCTTCCTTCGAAAGAAAAGCGTCCTCCAGCCCAAGTCACAGCAAGGCGACCGGAATCCGACCCAGAGTGACAGTAGAAATTTGGTGGCTTCCTCTAACATAATACTATATATGTATATAGCATATATGTAATATGATGTGTATATATATATGTATACATATTACATTGTGGTTGTATACATATATATATATAATATTGCGGTTGGGCATCAAAAACTAAGACCTAAAGGATCACAGATTGGGGGGTCGTAAGGCCGTAGCCAAGTTTGATCCAGAGCTTGGTGTGATCCAGCGCCACAGCGGGTGTTAAACTTGGACTAAATATAAATATATATATATACAACATATATATATAACCTGTATCCGTGTATTCTTTCAGTAATCACACATGGCTGGGAATACCCAACACAAATGGCTATCGAAATGGGAAATTCATCGAACCATGTGCAAAATTCTCCAGCAAACCATGTTTGATTACCCAAGGGCAACAACATTCACCATGTTCACACGGGTTATAATTATTAGAGTGACAGTTCAACAGTCCATGATGTTCGAATCCACAATCAATTTTACCAAATATTTTACCCAATCATTGGGTCATTGGGCCATCTATAATTGGTAGAATCCTTGGTATCCCCTCAACCACTGGGCTTTGCTGAGTAGCTTTGGAGCACCATCGCTCGTACCGCCGTCCGGGTAGCCAGGTGAATGGATGGCCCCGAGCCGATGGAGCGACCGTAGAGGATGATATCACCTGAGATCCAACGGCATTGGCCAGTTCCACAGTGGCTATATTTTATCATAGTATATATAGTGTGTATATGTATGTATGTCATAGGTAAAAGGGCTGTCCCAAGTTAATGCCCACTATTGCCCATGGATTTATGGATAGTGATGGGTTTTAACCATGGTTTTATCGATTTATGAGCCCGGCTGCAGCCCCAAAAGCCGAGATGAGCCAAGCCACTCCAGGGAATGCCCACAATGTCCCTGAGATATTTGAAGGCTGCTTCAATATCTGCATACAGCGCTTCTTCTGAGGGTTCCCCTGAGCTCATCCCATAGCCTGTGTAGTCGTAGGCAAAAATGTTGACATCTAAAATGTGGCTCACTTCACCTCAGATGTCACATTGGAAGAATGTCATTCTAGGAGATCTAAAATGTTGACATCTCAAAAGGCCAAACTTTGGGCTGCAAAATGAGTTACTCACTGGCGAACTGGAAGAATGGAATACTGGACTTTGACCTATGCAATACCTACAACACCCACAATCCAGTCACAGTCCTCTACTAGTGCTGATGATCCAGGGTACTACAGGTTGGGCTACAAGATGCTACAAGCAAACCATGAGAATGAGTGGTTGATAGAATCATATGGGATCCCAAACTGGTGCATTTCTGCCCCGTCCTCACTCTTCAGCTTGGAAAAAACTCTATTGCTTCCCAAACTGGCCGCTACCATCACATCGTATCATTGGACCTGGCCGGGAGTACCATGACCATGGCCCCGGGAGTTGTTTTGTAAGGTCCAACTGATGCAGACCAGTTGCGGAAGTATTGAATAATCATCCCCAAATCTTCTGCGTTGCCATGACTGAAGAGCAAGGTAAATTTTGCATCGCGGTCGATGAAAAAGGCTGGGATCACCTGCCGAGAAGAGCCCCGGAGATCCACTTGGATGGTGCAATCTGTGGCTGCAGATTGCTGGGGCTCTCAATAGCTTTCCCAATAGCTTTCCCTATACCACAAAATTGGCTACTTGGAAGATTTCTCCTGTGCCTCGTGTTCAGATGTGTGGAGCCATATGAGATTGGGATCGCGGCCGTAGGTTTTCTCCGGCGGCTGAAAGACGATCCGTGTAATTGCACTTCCCATGGCCCGCAACAGACAAAATCGGTTGTCGGACTTTGGTCACTGCGAGCTGAACAACCGTCAATGGCTGATGTGCAATCTATGCAACAAGCACACGCACATAAAATGTCAGAAATTCAGCGCTTCAACGGACTACTGCTGGATACCTTGTTTCCTGTATTGTTTGATTTGTCCCTGACCCGTTGCGACTTCGCAAGCTTGCACACTGTTGAAGGAACACCGGATCTAAGACTGACTAGTTATCATCAAAGCTTCAACAGCAACGGATTGTGCAGAGAGATTCCATGAGAGACCATGTGCACGAGAAACCAACTAGTAACTAGCAAATTAAATAAACAATGAAGTCTCGCTATGTCCTGTTGGGATATGAAATCATATTATGCATTCATTCATATACTAGGATAGGGATAAATAGTGTATGTTTGTCTGTGAAAGATTTTGAACACATGGTTCAAGCCGACAAGTGGTCTAGCAATGGACTTCCAAGCCACCGATTCATTGAGGCTGTGCATTCTGCGTCGAATGGGCTCTTCTTTCCCAGATCTGTGGCCACGTTCGAAGGCTCAATATGGTTAAATGGGCTCAATCATGTATTGAAAAAAACAGGCTTTCGTATTGGTTTCATGACATCTCATCTCACCAGGCACAATCTGGCTGATATAACATGATATAACCCCCTGATTTCAAATGATCCAATCTTATCAGTAAACTCCTCAACTTATGCGGAGCCATTGTGGAGCCCCAAGAGTTCTTCCATGAGACCAGGGCCACGCCATGCCGCGCCTGACCGCACTGAGTCACGGCCACCCCCGCCAAGGATCCCACGTAGGGCCGATCATCCTCCGGTGCAACGATGATGGCGTGGATTCATGGGATCTGTTGGACATACCCTGAGGAACAATGGTGCTGTGAACGCTTTCAAGATACATGGTCCAACGGTCCAACCCTTCTTTTTCAGGATTCTGCGACCTTGCACCTCCCCTATGCTAGGGAGTGTGCTGTGCATGAGTGCGAACTAGATAGACGAAATAATGACACTTGTCTACAGTATCTTCGTAATTGGCCAATGGTGTATTTACTCTGACAGTTCGCAGCTCTTCAGCTATCTACTCATGTCCCTGCATTGCAAACAGACAAAATACCATTAGCATGACCATGCCTCGTCACTACAAACTGTCGGAGAGGTGCATACATCTATGTAAACATGCATATGTATGTATCTATATATATATGTGTGTTTTCACGGTGTATACATACATGCATTACACTACCTTGCCTTACCATACCCTACCATTCCATTCCATTACATTATATAGATTACATTACGTACGTACATACATTACACACACGTATACCCCATGGATAATATATATATATTATAATATATATATATTATAATATATATATATATATATGGTCTTAAAAAAAAAAAACGGAATGATGATGGGAATGATACTGAATTAAGAATACAATAGAGTAGCAATGATAATACTAATCATGATGATGAAAAATAATGATGAACTAATAACAATTAATGATCACAACTAATAATCACAATAAAAATTAATGTTCCCAATTAATAATAATAATAACAATCAAAAATAATCATAATGATAATACTGATAATATAATTATAATGATAACAACAATGACAATGAGAATGATGATGATAATGGCAATGATGATGATAATGATAATGATGATGATAATAAGAATAATAATGATAATAACGATAATATACATGCATATAGATCAAATACATGGTGACATATATATATATATACATATATTTATACACATGAAGCATGTATATAATTATATATATATATATCATACATTATCATACCATGTATATAGATATCTGTATATATACATACGTACACCGTGCATAGTGCATAGACAAATATACATGTGTAGTATAATACCATCAATGTACATATACACACATATGAGTCATATGAGTACTCACACATAATATAATATATATATATATATACATGTGTGTGTGTGTGCTTCATGTTTGGACGTTGGAATTGGCATGTGGCTGCATGGCCCAGCCCTCCCTTTTTGTCCATCACACTTGCTGTGCTGCTTCATAATGCGGTGAACCAAGCGCTAAGTGACATCTGTTGATGCTAAATCTTCACTGTGGCAAATCACTCCCTCTACAGGACACACCTGTGAAGGAGCAGTGAGTGCCCAGAGCTCTGTTGGCTTTTCTGGCTATGACTTGCAGACACGAAGCAGGGGGTAGCTACTTGCAAAGCTCCAATAGATGTTCATGGAAAAGTTTCTTCCCTAGGCGGAAGGTCACTTGCCAAATGTTGTGTGGCTGTGTCTTGCTGTTTTTTCTTCCAATCCTCTGCATGTGAGCAATAGCAACAACACGATTTGTTGCCATTTCCCGCTATGGCTTTAGCTATGTAATTTCGTGGCGCTCACCATACAGTGTTTCAAATATGTCCGAAATCGTGACAAAATTGTGCCAAATAGACTTGAAAAACGATAAGTACACTGGCATTCAGAAAATCTGGATTTGTTCCCTGCACTACGTGCAGGGGGTATGAAAGTTGAGGCTCGTGCGCTGTGTATGGGTTTCTCTGAAAATAGGGTACCCATAAATCCGCTGGTCCATCGTCACTTTCCCTATGAAAACTGGCGATTTTGGGGAATCACTTGTTGGACACAGCCAAATTTCCAGTGCGATGCCCTCAGACCTTCTTCTTCAAATAACAGCGCCTAGAGGCGACCAAAAAACCATTGCTCAATCACAGAAACGACCCGTTTTAGGCCAGGTTTGAAGGGTCCCAGTATGTCCCAGTTTTCAGAAACGATTGAATAATATTGGAAAATGATAAAAATGAGTGATCATCCTCTGAAAACAACCACTTTGGTTGATGTTGATTCACATTTCTAATCAATGTCAGCATGAGCAGCATTACATACGATTACTAGCAGCCAGTTTGATCATGTTTGATCCAGGTCGCTGTTCTCCCCTCTTGGCACCGTTGGTGACATGTGTCTCGACAAATCATGAAACCAGGAGAATCCAGCCAAGCTGCCAGAAATGTTGGAGTGTTCTCATGAGTCCCAGCATCATCTGAAATCGTGCCCAAGTGTGAAGCGCCTCGGCAATCAGGAGGACTTTGGTGACTTTGACATCTGATGTTGGAGCTCGTGAGCTTCATCTTTCACATATCATCTTGCTTATTTGTGTATGCTGTATATGACCCAAATCTGCACATGGTACATGTCATGTCGATTGCACATACGTACGTCTCTCTTCATTTAAATGCATATAATTTAATATGGTTTATACATATAAGTGTAACTATATGGCACATATAGATCGATGCACTCGCACTGGAATTCCTTCGAAGCCTGTCATAGCCTGTCTGATTTTTGAATCAGCAAGGACTCTGCCAAGCAACAGATGAATGATCCCTCTCGGTGACTTGATTGCCATTCGAATCTATTGATAATGTATCTATATACTTCTCACTGTATCCATGTGTAAGTATCTTTAAATGTCTTTAATACTCCTTATACACGTACCATGGTATAGTTCTTCATTCTGTTATGTTCATAACTGTTCATACATGTGTGTACGTATATTCCAGTATATGATGGAAGGCTGTAAAAGAACTCGCCACGGCAGGCCAAAGGTATCCCACACTGAGACTCGGACTGAGCCTAGGACACCTTGGCGTAAACCCTCCCCAATG
The DNA here is from genome assembly GCA_947184155.2 of Cladocopium goreaui. Lineage (NCBI taxonomy): Eukaryota > Dinophyceae > Suessiales > Symbiodiniaceae > Cladocopium > Cladocopium goreaui. The sequence continues at coordinate 738,231 of CAMXCT020001113.1, forward strand.
ACTCACAATGGGTGGTATAAACATGTATGAACCATCCCCAAATTCGAGTTTTATGACATTGGGCTTGCCACATCGTCATAACCTGATCTCATCCAATCATTCCAGAAGGGTCTCCAATCCATGTTGAGAAGATATCAATACATGCTATTCGGAGGTGCAAGGAGTCTGATGTGGCTTCTTCAGTCATTTCGTGTCTGCAACTTGCTGACCTTTCACAAGGGCCCTGGCCGTCCAAACGCAAGCTGCGATAGACCTGGGAGTGGTGACGAAACAGGGAGAAACAGCAGTCTCCGGAAAACCCACCGGATTACTCTCACCGACCCTCAGGTTTCAGTAAGGAAAAATCAATGCATCTATGATATGTTTGGAATCTATTCAAGCTTGAAAAGTAGTTCTTGAAGCTACATGTCTGTACATATGCATAGTCATGTAGTTCTGCAAAACATATGTGCCATGGTCAAACATGGATATGGATTCCTTCTAATGATAACCCTATGAAAATAGGCGGATGATCTCCTTTTATGGGACCATGAGAGCTCTGTAACTTGACCATGGCGTCACCAGTGTCACAATGGAGGCAATGGAGGCATGGGGCCTGACCTCCGGCCACTGCCTCAGAACATAGAGCAGAATCTGCATGAGGATAGCCACAGGCAGCGCAGGGTGCAGATATGCAACACCTGGAGGCACCATGGGGGTACCCATTGTGATCATCCAGTCATGGATGATCATGACGAGTCGTATTGAAACGCATGCTACGACTGGGGATCCCACATGACTTAAGAAACCCTCACATGTTGACCCACAAACAGGTTTGCCTCAAGCAGTTGAAGCTCATCTGGTTTGGATGGTGGATTGTCCGTTCTCAACCCATTGGGAGGCAGGGTGAGTTCAGTATCAAGTGTCGAAAACAGTGGGAAAAAATGAAAAGCCTTAGAAGAAGTATTGTCTCCAAATACATCTCTACCTTGGTTTGCTTTCCAGGGTTGTCTCTTTTTCAAGCAAGTTTGGCTCACAACTGGGTCCTTGTTGTGTGGTTGACTAGTTGGTCCTTAGTCTGAAAAGCCCAGAAATTCCTGGATTCAAGCGGGAAACTGTGCCTTATCAACCATGGACCAAAAACCCCGCACAAACTGTTGGAATTGGACTGTTTTCTGGAAAGGACAAGGAAATTCAAAGAAATCATGGGCCTACTTCTCAGTCTAACGGGCCACAGTGTGGTTGTCCAAGGATCAAACCCCTGGCACCCGGGTTTTCCCATCAACAGAATTCTGAATGTTTATTCATAACATCTCTCCATTCTAGAAAAATCCAGCCAGTTCCAGCCCATCCCAAAATATCGTGATGGAAAATCCCCCATTTCTATCCGGTTTCCTTCAAATTTTGAGCATTGGGACCGGCGGTTCAATGGCAATGCCTGCGCCAAGGACGGTTCGCAGCCAGTCCAGAAGCCCGGGCCTCGTTAGGGATTCCAAGTAGAGGAAGGGAGCAGTTCCCCATGGTGCTTCAACTTGCTGGCGGGTCTCAACCAACAGATGGAAGTAAAATATATACGAGTATATATCTATATTTATATGAATACACGTCGTATACAATCCATATCATTGTCTATACATATATAAGATATATAAGCCACCAAAACTGCATCAGTAGGATTTGGCGAGTAGGCAAAGAAACAACCAGGAGATTTAGATGTGCAACTGCCAGAAACCTCATCGATGGCCGCTGATGGTACGATTAGGCTCAGGCACCGCCGTTCGCCCAGACTCTAAATTGCCCCAACTTACACCTAGACTATTACGTTGATTGAAGATCTTCGATTCTTCAATGATTGATTGAAGACCTTCAGTAAGGGATCAAATCCCCCGTTACATGTGGAGGAAAGCGAGATTGCGTAAAAAGGGGAAAAAAGGGGAAAATAATGGAAAATATATATTTTGAAAAACGAGTTTTCGAAGACCCTTTAGCAAAGCCTTCCTGGATGAAGCCCCAGCATGTCAAGACGTGTTGAGACAGTCATTTTGCACGGGAATTACAACGGTTTTGGCCCTTCGTCAAGACATGATCCAATTCATTCCGGGCAAGCGGGGACTCCTGGCCGTACGATTACTGACCACCGGGCACCAAGTAGCTGAGAGTGCTCAGGTGTAGCCTTGAGGTAGTGTCTTTGCAAAGCTTGTTGAATACCTTGCAGCCACACCGTCCCAAACAAAGTCCAACTGGACTGGCCTTCCGGTCGGTTCATGTTCTCTTCATGCAAAAGAAGCAAAAACTTCGAGTTTATGAGGGTCAGGTGATTGTGTGCAAAGTCTTGCCAAGATGACAGCGGTACAATTTCCCAACAATCCCTATCCTTTGCACCACTCTGGTCAAAGTTGGGAATGGCTTAAGATGGGCAGTGGGTCGAGCCGCAAAGTGCACGCTGTGTCCCAACATCCAGCGTAAAAGTGGCATGCTATATAAAAATACGTATGTATGTATGCATGTATGCATGTATGCATGCATATGCATGCATATGCATGCATATGTATGCATATGTATGCATGTATGCATGTATGCATGTATGCATGTATGCATGTATGCATGTATGCATGTATGCATGTATGCATGTATGCATGTATGCATGTATGGATGGATGGATGGATGGATGTGATGTGATGTGATGTGATGTGATGTGATGTGATGTGATGTGATGTGATGTGATGTGATGTGATGTGATGTGAGTTGATGTGTTGTAATGTAATGTAATGTAATGTATGTATGTATGTATGTATATCTATAATATGTGTGTGTGTGTTATATGTATGTCATATCATATATGTATATCAGATGCGCATGCCATAGGTGTATATCAATTGTGTTTATCATTCGTGTATATTATAATATCTATAGTCTATATATGATATATATTATATATGTCATATCTATGTACAATACAGTATCTATAATGTATGCTTATTTATTAATATACAACAGTCGATTTTAGCGGTAAGCTGGGAGGAGGAAAACGGACATGGGGCCGGCCAAACCCACCGGCGACATCTAGCAGCATTGTAGGGAGATCCATGGGAGAACCACGGGACAATGATGCACTGTATGCCTTCTAGTTCAAGGCATTTCCAGGCCGTGTCGGTGGTGTTTTGCAAACCCAAAGAGAATCACAGGCCTTTGGTGTGGAAGCTTCACAATACTTTCTGAGGAGGTAAAGCTGATTCAATCGAACACCCTTGCAGAAATATGACAAAAATCCAATTTGGCAGGCGGATGTTCAAGGTTTGCGTGAGACATGAATGTCCTCTCAGTATGGAAATGTCATGTCTATTGCCTTTGATGTTTGTGATAGTGCAGCATCTTCCGTCAGCGTTTGAGTGTTTGACCTAGGCCAACATGGCATGGCGGAAAATTGGTGTAGCCACAAAGGGAGCTCGCATGATGTTCGATGGGCTTCGTCAAGTGAGAGCCGATAGGAGTAGGCATATCAGCAAGTTGCGAGTCCAAAGTACCATGAACATCAACCAACGGTAACCAACGATCATCAAAGATCACTTTTTTAACGAAAACAAACATCAACACCCAAATCCGGAGCCCCGCCCGGCGTTCACAGCTCTCCCCAGGTCCTCCACTCGAAGACCATCCACGCTGGGCGCCAAAACGTCCACTACCACAGAGGCAAACTGGGTCAAGCGGCCGTGCTGTTGGTTGGTCATCTGGTTGGTCAATGGATTAATTCTGTTGGACAAACACCGAGGAAACCGCGGTTTTAAACCTCTATGAACCATGATTAAGCTCCAAATATAAGGCTGTCCTGCAAAGTATCTCTTGGAGCGATGTCTGGGTTTTGGTGGTTTCAACCCTCGTCAAAAATGAAGTGAAATGGGATCATCACTCCTGTTGCCATGTTATGTATTGTTATGTCATGTTATGTGTCAACTTTGGCATATCTTTATGAGACTTTACGATTGAGTATTTCGATCAAAACCACTGAACAAGTCTCAACAAATCCCTTGGGATTCCTCAGGTCCAGGTGGATGCGACTAGGAAGACCTGGGCAAAACTACTAGAACCACCGTTGAACCACCTGCATGGACAAAGGATACAGAGGAAGCTCCTGTGTTCCGTGGATTTGATCCTTTCAGAACTATTCTGTCGGTGGAACCTGGCCCTCAGGAACTTGGCTGCTTCTGGGAAGGCTAAGCTGTTGCATCCGAACATTAAAAAAAAGGGCCCCGGACATTTTCGCTCTTGATCCATCCGTCGCAATGCCTCAAACATTTCTTCAGGGCAACAACAAAGTCAGGAGCATCCACAATTTCCAAACTCCACTGAATTGTGTAAACCTTTTGGACACTGTATGACTCGTTCTAGATAATCACCGTCGCATCTTTGCAAAATAAGCTCCTAGCGCTCCAAAGGTGAGGCAGCGCCTTGGAGGTCTTCCAAACACCCCGAGATACCCCGAGTTCCATCCTCTGTACTAGAAGAATCAAGGAGTCTGCGCGGAACAGACCCTTGCATCTGCCACGTCGGTAGAATAACCTTTTCATTTGGCCTTGAATTTTCACGCGTCAATGAAGCCACGGGTTTGGCCTCGTGCAAGGTGAAATCTTCCTATCTTCCAGCTACCATTCCATGCATCTTTGACATGTAGCTCTGGGTCAGAACCCTGTACCCCTTTTGAAATCTAAAACTATCATTGAAACAAATTGAAAATGGCAGGTTCAGAATCTCTGAAAAGGGGGGGGTTTGGACCCGCAGCCATCTAATCAATGGACTCGCTGAAAAAAGCAGAAACAGATTCCAGGTTGTAGGACTCTAAGAGCTTCTGCAAGTCCTTAATACGATGATCCACACTTTGATAGCCACGAAGACGCCATTTGTGCCGATAAGCCGAAATGACCATGTTGTGCAAGAACGCCAGCTTCTGCGGTTGCAACTCAAACTGTTGCTGAATGTCTGAGGCTTGGTCAAGGACTGATTGCAGCTCTGGGTGGAGGAATTTGGTCTCACCCTCTTGAAGCTGCACCTCACGCAGAGGTTCAACCATGCGAACCTGTTGAGTCAACGCATGCTGATAGTTCAGCTTGGGGTGGACCAACTCCAAGAAATGCGCAAAAGTCTCCTCTTTGACATCAACATTCATCGAGACCTGGATCTTTTTGCCTGTTGCCTCTTTTGAAATGATGTCCTTCAAGACACTGATGGTTGTGATGGAGTCTGACCTGAAAATTGCAGTGCCCTTGGAGTACCTCCAAGGTCAATCGCATGAGGCATCTCAGAATATCCACCGATTTTTGTATGTATACAGTATACATGATCTTGAAACACTACATTTGCATAATTGTGCATACGAATGCATGGACATACTTGGACAATCTTAGACACATAAAATATGTATGCATAAGTTAAGTACATGAGCGAAAATTAACGGAATGAGTTTTTTGGCATGTCATAATCTTACCACATTTAGGGGCATTGGTTTTGACCCTTTCATACACCGTTTCATATTTGCCCCGCCTCCCATAGAGCTGAGTCCCAACAAAGGTGCTCCTGTAGCAAATGACCATCTCATCATCTGTAGGTCTGGACGGCAACTCATTGACACACTGAGCCAACCAGCTGTGCATGTCCGTGACTGTAAAGGGCCCGCTGAGCCGCAACTCGTTCATGGGGATGTCTGGAGAGACATCAGGGGTCTTCTCATGTAGTGCCAGGGGCTTGATGGAGACACTGATGAGATGAGCGGTCTTTGGCTGAGTTGCAGGAACCACAAAAGCGGAGAGTGTGCCACTGAGGCCCTCCACTGTACGGAGGCGGATCTGAAATCGACTGCCCTCTTCTTGCATCCTGTAGTATGCCAGCAATGGATTTTGTGGATCACCTCTGGATCTGGAAAGAATGGCGCTGGTGCCACTGTGATCCAAGAGGTCCACTTCCACGTCAGCTCTAAGCGCAATGAGTTCAATGGCTGCCTGGGATTCGATGGTCAGAATGTAGCAGGCTTCCTCACTTGTGAGTCCAAATCGATGCGAGACCTTGGTGGTGGTCTGCATTGCAATCTGCTCTGAGGACAAATTTTGATAGTCCTTTCTGGCCTTATCAGTCTCAGCCTTGAGTCTGGCCACCTCCTGTTCCAAGGCTTGGAAGCGACGTGCTCGCTCCTGCTTGATTTCTGCTTGCTCCAAATCTGACGATTTATGTCCTTTGACCATTCTGGTCATCAAGGATGTGCCAGCCTCTGCCTTCTCCTCCTGCTGGGCCATCTGCGTCCCTGTGGGATCTTTGGCTGCGGAGCTTGGGGTGAAGGCCAGCACCTTGCCGCCGTAGGTGGCCAAGACAACTTCCACGAAGTCGCCCCCGGTGACGTGGCCTGAGCCCAGGGATCGAATGCTCTCCTGCAGGCAAGTCTCCCACAGCGGGGTCGGTGCCTGGTCCAGGCGTTGAGCTGCCAGGGCCGCATCCCCCAGACCCCAAAGCTCCAGAGTGCCATCGTCTCGGCCAACCAACAAATCCAGGGCACCGCTTTTGGAGATATCAGCAGTGTGTAGGCAACACACACGTGCTCGCCGGCTACTACCGGCCCCTGGCCTGTTCTGGCGGTCCGACAAACCACCGGTGCGTCTCATGGACTTGGCATCCAGGCTGCAAAGACCAACAACACCTGAGCAGGGTCAACACAGGTGTTCACAAGATACACTGATTAATCCACTATATGAAATGTAGTACATAACATGTTGCAATAATATGTTGCACCATCGTGAGATCCTCAATGAACAACCATCTTTCACCACTGCTCACCTTGCTCTGTGCCATATATCATTTGGACCGGATCCCCCACGTGATGTGTGGGGTTGTCCACTGGATTCAGACCATGGAAACCAATGGCAGTGGCACTTCCTTCCACGGCGAACTCGTGGAAGGCTTTTTCACCCTGGAAGACCCGCAAGCACTTGTCCTGGCACGCAACCACTGTGCTCAGGATCTCTCCTGGATAGATGGGTGCACAGGTCAAGTCATTGATCCGATCCTTAATCATCACGAAGCCAAAGTCCTTGCAGTTGTCATAGATATTCAGGATGTATTCACCTCCAGTCCAAATCATGTTCTCCTCGACAAAGAGGTGATTGATGGTCTCCGTTAGGTTAGTCTTGATCTTCACAAACTCTTTTCCTTTTCGGGTGAAACCGTGAATGGACTGACCACATCCAACGAAGATCTTGTCTTTGGCCATTTGCATCACCACACTACTGATCTCGCGACCCAAGGGGGGCGATTTCCATTCGTACTGAACCTCGCCCTTTTTCAGATAGAAGACTTGGAGAATTCCAGTGTCATCACCTCAAGACATGGCAAATGTTGGCTGAAAAACGGATCAAATCTCTTGCCAAGACAAGACAAGTAAGACCAGAATTCAATTCCATAGATATTACCAGAGTTTCCCAATCTTCCCGAATTTTCCCCAGTCTTCCCAGATCTTCGAGAAGATCTTCCCAATTTCCCGCGCCTACTGCGATCTTTTGCTGTTTCTTTTTGCCCACAGGGAGGACTTCCAAGGTGCCGGGCTGCAAGGCACCACACTGTAGGAGGTCCAGGCGGTGCAACTGAATATCCATGGCTCGTCACAATGGCATCGATATCAGGCGCTATCTATCTGCGCAAGTTCCAATGTGTTTTCTTAGCAGTTGAAAAAAGTGGAAATTCCACTTGGTTGATTTGAAGTAATTGGTGTTGAGTCGATTTAGCAACCCAAACATTGAACAAAAAGTAAATTGATCGTGTTGATCCCCTTCTCCAAGTTTCTCTTTTTTCTTGACAAATCACAGTGGGGGTGCAAAGCATGGTGCAAATCTGATGTTTCATCGTTATCAATTTGGTGGCTGCACTTGAGCGCACCAGTCTGAGCAAACCTGCAGTGCTTTGTGCTGTGACTTGGCCACGCTATCCTGAATTATCCTCATTATATAAATTGCGATATTTCAGGGATTCTTGGGGGGTATACCGGTTAACACCGGTATACCCCTCCCCATTTTCAGACACACCCATATCATGGATCAATGGGGGACCCAGATCCAGTTGAGAAGCGGACCCGATCTGCGTCATGTGACCCATGGCCACGCGGTTGATCCAGGTCAAAGGAGTCAGCCTCAAGAGTTGTGTGGGCTCAGAGTCTCAGAGGTTCCGGCGAAAAACATGGAGCCCAAATGGCAAAGTCTACTGCCTGATATGCCTGTACACAATGGAAAAGGACTGGGTGAAATGTGCAGAGGTTGGGCTTTGAGACAAAGCACCGGCATACAGAAGTAACACTGCCGAAGAAATGCAACAGGCACGAGGTGGGTTTTGACTCGACTGGAGAATACAGCCCTGCACCTTAAGAAAAGTGTTGGCTGTCCAAACATGTCCAAAATAATTGAATTCGGGTACTCCTGTCAAACCACTGAGATCCACCCTCCCTTCGCTATTCGGCTGTCTCAGTGCCGCGCACAGCGTTGACTGCAGTCTGGGCAAAACAAGAAACAAGCAAAATGCTGAGGGAACACTGACTAGGAATCAGGTCCGCCTTTGTCTGCCAACACCCTTTTGCCATACTGCCCTGATGGTGATTGCGTTTGTGCTATATCAGTTTACAGCAAAAGGCTCACTCTCCAATTTGCTGTCGAAGTTGAGGGGGTTCCTTTGCCACTTCACATCATTCCCATTTCGCAAAAACGGAGCTGGGTTTTCAAGGGTCCTGTCACACAAAACGCATGCTGCCCAGCCCTTTTTTCGATCCGCAAAGCGAATGGTGTCGTCTCAGCTCGAAATATCTCGGGGAAGGCAGTCCGAACTCCTCGCGGTGAGCTTTCGTGGCCTCGCAAGAATTGCTTTTTGTCCTTTACTGAGTGAAAGACAAACATTCAGTCGGCAGTTTCAAAACAGCTTACAGAGAAGTCGACAGCTTTCCCCAAGCTCCCAAGATCTTCAACATTCTCCAACTGCCAAGTGCTGAGTGGCGTTGGTGTACCACTCCAACTGGTCCAGCATTCGGGAGCAACTCTGCTCCACTGCAGGGTCAACGGCATTACGTCGCAGCCTCAGGATGACAAGTTGATCAAACTACAGTACGGAAAAAAAACGGAAGCCCCCGGAGTTGAAAACAGAAGCACGGAGAAACAGAATGAACAATGAGCTCATATGCAATCTTCAAGTTTCGGATCAGCATTAAATCTTTGTTTTTTGGTCCAATGTCATTGTCTAACAGCTAACTGTGCCACATATGGCAGTGCAGGTGTTCAATGGAGTCATAAAAATCTGTCCAGCAGTGGCGTCCCTCCCAGTCCAAGGCGCGAAATGGTTTCAACATAAGACATTTGGGGGTTCGTCCCAAACACTTTCTTCCAACCTTCAGAGATGTGGGTTTGCCTGAAAATGGGGGATATCAACAATGGGTATTTCAATGGGGAAATTGATGATATGTGTATATATGATATGTATAACGACTTAAACATACTTAAACCCTAGGATGTGGATTCTTTCCCCACATCTTCAGAGATTTTCAGACTTTCCAGTCGTGACCTTTCAAGCATCCAACCCAACCATCGGCTGCCACGCTGCTGCTGCACGCCAGGGATGTGAAGTGCCTGCCGCGCTTCGCGCATCAAATGGGTTTCTCGTCTTTTTAATGGGGTTTTCCGCTTAGGAATCCTTCAAATAACCACAACATCCATCAAAATTCCATTTTTCAACATCATTTTCCTCTTTGAAATTATCTAATGGCTATTCTGGCTATACAATGGCCCCATTATGCCCCATTCTTGGACCCACCTGTGACCTGCCAACCCGACCTCCGGAACTGTCACGGCATTGATCTTTGTCAAGGCGTCGCGAAGTGACAGGTGTCGACGAGGGTTTGAAAACCTATGGCCAAAGACAATGACCAACAAACAACTGAAGGCTCGAATAGTCTTGGATATTCTTTGATCCTTGCTCTTTGAAGGCTTAGTGGAACATCTGCTACGGCAACAATTGATTTATATAATTTACTTTGGGATTGCCTACTATGGCTTCCTTCCGAACTACTCTATGACTGCTCGTTTGAATGACGTGCAACTATTATGTTCATACCTCCTTCAATCTTTTGCATGCGACAGTGAATACGAACAAGCCTGGCACAGAACACTTCAATCTTGGTCCTCATTTGCTGGACAACAGGTGCTAAACAACAGGAGGGAAAACTCTGAGAAGAAAATGAGGCATGACCCTGAATCTGAATATACCTGAAACTTGTTGAAACAAATATTTCTTCTGAAGAAAGGACGGCTCCCCGGCTGCTCCCCCTGATTTATGTGCAGTCTCCAGGTGCGATGAGTAGACACAAATCGCCCATGGTTTGTATCCAAAGACTTCGGCTCCTTTGCTCCCAGGTGTTGGGTGTGCAGAAGCTATTCGGGGATGCAGCTTTGTTCCTGTTTGGAGTTTCGTTTGTAGCCTAAAATGCTCTTGGTCAACACCAAGTGTCAACAAATGTCCGAACGACACCAAGGTATTGCAAGGAAAGAAATTTGGTGAACATTGTTGGTTATGTATATATATATATATATCCCACTACATCTATTTCCCCCTTGAATAATCTTGAATATACCTTCTAACAGCATTTGTAAATCCCCATTCACTTCCCAACTTGTTTGGTATTCAGCTGGATGGCAAGCTCTTTACCCGTACACCCCCACCTCCTATAGGCCCGATAAGGTCCTCCCAACTGTGGAAGCAGCTCCAGCACCTCGCGAGCAGCTGGGATGTCGGTCGAAAAGACAAGGTGTAAATCACAGCCTCCAACCCACCATCCACTGTACATGTTTGTACAGCAATCAGTGTTGGCTTCTAATGAGAGTATTGAAAGTACCAACGTAATGGGAACATTGGTCAAGTAGCATTTAGTAGTTGTGTTCATTTTTGGTTGCCAACATATTTAAGAACACTATATGCTGCAGGAAATGAATGACAACTCATCCTCTTAACGCTTCTGTCTTTTACAAGGCTTGTATCATGCAACCCACCCAAGTAACCTATTGTAAGTATTCACATCTAGTAGACTTTAGAATGTGTGTATACTACATATTATATCATGACTATGAGCGAACATTCTCACACATGCATTTACCATCGTTTACCTAAATAGATTTGCCATGATTTGCCTGTGTATGTGCAAAATGATTAAAGCACCCCTCCCAAGGCCCGCTGCCTCTGGAGAATCTCCTTCTGCATCAGGCGCTGCCAAGCAGAAAGCATCACAGCTGGCACTCCGCTCCATCAATCGCACCAGGGGCGGAGGTAGTGACGACCCACCTGGCAGGGCCTGTGGGGTAGCGGTGCTTAAGACATGTTAAGACACCCAATCCCACACAAAAAACGCCTGCCACATTGAATGGCTGTCACATGTTGTCTCCTGCTAACTTCCGAGCATCTCCCAAAATACCGCCTCGTGGCATCAACGATATGGGCTTCATCAAAAGTTGCAGCAGAAAACCTGGCGAACGTCCATGTCTACGCAGATCCTTTGGAGTTCGCATGAGAAGAAAGTTTCGGAAAAGAAAGTTCTATATCATTTACGCCCCCTGAATTTAACATGAATATCCCGAATGGACATGATCAATAGGAAAATCATCCAACCCAAGGTTGTGGGGTTCCTTGTTGAATCTACGGGCTGTTTCCGACCTTGCTCTGAAAGCACTGGATCTATGCGGTCCACTTCAAAACCGCGGTCCTGGCGATCGAGCTCAGGCAAGCCCGGCAAGCCGCCGAAGATGAAAACTCTGCACTGGGTGCTAAGACGTGCACAAAATCTTTAGAATATCTTTAGTATCTCTCCAAATACCATGCACACATAGATAGCATACTTGCGTAGAAAAATCATGAAAAATCAAGATTTTGGGTCAATGTCTACAAACTGTCCTTGTAATCGTGTAACTTCCCTCAATTCTGCTCTTTGTTCGATGGGTAAGATCAACTACAGTGTTTGAAAAGACTACACGATTTCCTTGCTTCCTCTACTCGCATTCTCTAGATCTTTCTCAGATCCAGAATTCCACTTATATACTACTCGCCCCATGCAATATCATCCAATATCATCCAATATCATCCAATATCATCCACTATCATCTTCAGAATCATCTTCAGCATCCTCCAAATGATATTGGATGATATTGTATGATATTGCATGAGTGGCTCATCCAATAGTGGCCATCCATATCATCCAATAGTGGTTTATGATCATCCATCCCATATTGGGAATCCATCATTGATGACCATCCCCTATAAGCAGTCTTCAAAACCCCTGTGTCGTTCCTTTATACTGATAAGTGTAAAGGGATTCCCCTAATTCTTTACACATCTCTACTTTTTTTACTGTTTAATTCATAGTGATTCCCCTGATGGATTATGACTATCCCCTGTGTATATATATATATAGGGTAGTATAATCCCTATATAATCATAGATTATCCATGATTATCCATGATTTTCCTATAAAAAATCTATCACCCAACCATATCCACGGCACAACGCCTCCAGGTGGGTGGTCACATAGTCCGCCACCAAGGGCCCCATACGTTGCGCTCGAACGCTGGTGGAGGCCAGCAGCACACAGCAGCGAGCCATGGACTTTGCAATGTCTGGATCTGTGAAAACACGCAAATAAACAGAGATCGGCAAATATAGTATAGATATTTATATGTGAATATATATATATATATACTGTATATACATAACATAACATTACATTACATTACATTAAATTACATTACATTACATACATACACAGGCATGTTAATCGAATCTGTATGTATCCGTATTTGTACATGTCCAGATGATTCGGAGTACTAGGAGAGGACGTGATATGTCCCCAAGTTAGACTTCGTTACGATTTTTGGATGTTTTTGGTTCAGTTGTTGAATCGAGGGTTTTATAGAGAGACAAACAAGCGCTCTGGCAAAGCCTTGGGGCCTATCGTCCTGTGTTGCTTCACAATTCGAAACGTCAGCCCCACAACTGTTTCAAAGCAGCTGGTGGACCGAAAGGAATGACATTCTTGCAGAGCTTTGGCGTGAGCATCGTGAACAAAATACAGAACATCCTCCTTCAGCTGTGTTTCCACAGGTGCTCGCCAAGGCAAAACAAATGTTTGAGTTGTACATGGAAGTCCAGCCAACAAGATTGAGACAGCACAAGAAACGGTGTTCACGACTTTCAAAGGTAGCGGCTGTGATCTTCATTTTTTCAGCCCACACTCTATTTGTTCCTCATGAAACAACGCCTAAAACCGAAGCCCCGCACGGCTGGGGCCCAAGCACAGCAGGATTGTGATGCCTGGTTTCGACGATTGTCCAGAGCCTGGGCTGGTTTCGCAGATTTCACTGTCAGTCCTGTCCAATGGGTAACACTTGGCGATCTTCAAAACGGATTGTAGCATGATATCGTATGATATCCTGATATGGAAAGATGTTGGATGAATTTGGATGAATTTGGATGAATTTGGATGAATTTGGATGATATATGATGATATCATCCACGATATCATCCACGAATGATAAATTTGGATATTGGATCGGGGAAGTTTCGACCCTGAGAGTCCAACCAGGAGTCCAGCGTCCAAGATCACAAGACCCGAAGAGGCGTCCTGTGTGCTGTTCATGCTGAGGGATCCTCAATATATAATCATAAACCACTAAAACCACAACAAATCATAACTCAAAACAAACCACACCCAGTAAAGCATACCAATTTTTGCGATTTTCCGGTCAACTTTGCAAGGTACTGACATGTACTGACCATAAGACTTGCTGAACATTCAGCTTGGCACCGTGTCGAAGGTCACGCTCGGGCCGTTCATGCCGAAGACAAAGGAGAAACGATTGGACCTTCCATGCTGAAGGACCCCTGACCGCAACTGTAAAGACTTCCAGTGATGCATTGCATCTTTTCCATTTGCGAATTTCTCCAGATTTGATTTGAACATTCCTTTTTCAGCAATTGCACACCTGCCAAAAACATAATTTCACATACAGTATCATACAGTAACTGTTTCTAAGGGAGTCATAAAATGTCATAAAGAAAGCTCGTGACAAGAGTCGCCGATTCCATCCAATTCCTAGTCTAAACATCACCATCACACCGCCAGGGGCCGGGCATGATGGAACCAGCGACCCCCGTTCCAGCAGAACCTCCAGTCCCAAGCGGCTCGACCAAGAATTCCAGCCGGTTTCCATCCCAGGTATTTCCAGGCCCCAATCAAATTGTTTATGAATCCTTGTCAGATGCATCATGCTAACGTATCAAAACTTCAAACAATAACACTTGCTGTGTGTTCGCCCCAGGGTTTCAAATCCTCCGGAATGAATTCCAAGGATTAACGTCGGCAGACTCGAGGAACATGCCCATGATATCTCATTCTCGTGATGAGACAGTGGTTTGTCCAAACTCCAAACATAGGGGATGCACCAAAATGGCAATATGGAAAATGAATCATGGGACTCTGGGTGTGTTCCCAACATTTTCGGACAAAACCAATGGCTTAGTCTGACTTCAAGTCACTTCACCTGTTTACTTTTCCACCTCCATCCAAGGAGCCTTCAAAATCCTCTATATAATTCCATGAAATACTGGTCAGTTAAAATCGGATTCCCAGTTCATGGATAATTATAATCCATGAAAAATCGTCAGAATGCCAGTATAATCCCATGTGCTAATAACCAACAGGACTCTTGAACACTGCTCATATCCTTGAATTTGCTTAAGAGCCCCTCCAACAAAAATGAAGCTCACAGGTGGGAAAGGAGAGAAACATCTTTTTGAAACGTTGGATTTCCCATTGGGAAAACAAAGATCACCGACTCAGCAAATGATGCGACCAAGGAACGCTGAGCACAGCCACCAGATTCCTCCGGACCAGTGTCGATCGCCCTGAAACTGCAACATCCCTATAGGGGACTGGGGGATATTGAGCAGCAAGCAACCACCCATGCATTACCCCATTTTCAGACGCGCCCATGTCCTTGCAGCTTTAAAAAAGATAACATTGGAGCGTTGGACTGGAAGTAAGGGAAAGCAAGGCGAGCAGGTGCAAGCATGTGCAAGCTATCAGCAGTGGCAAAGATCATCCAATGGCTCAAAAAGGTGCCGCAAGAAAAATATATTGCTGTTGAAGTGGTTTCAACGGTTTCAACGGTTTCAACCCTCTGAATAATATTCTACAATGGGGATCATCCCAGATATAATGAACAATATTTGTGAACCAAGGCGCATCCACTCACTGAGGGGCGAGGCAACATAGATCGCAGTGAGGGACTGCCTCATTCAAGGGGATATCGTCTCCACTGACCATCCAGCTGATGTTTAAAAGATAAGACAGATAGGAATCAACCTCAAACCATGAAAACATATGAAAACCATTGAACACCCAGCCCTCTTTGCGCCAGCAAACAGTCAGGCATAGCTTTGTGGCATTTTCGGTATAGTCACTACATCATTGGAAACACTGGTATCTGATTGGCTCTGTGTATATACATGCTATATATATAAATTGCATAGTCGGGAGAGCCAGCTCGGCTGCAGTCTCATTATTTCTGATACATTGGAAGCTGCCCTCCTGGAAGGATAAAAACCAACGCGTTCAATTGTGTGTCACATGCCTATCCAACTATTTATACAAAAAATATCTGCAAAGGTTCTCTAGTCTAGTGGCAGGCACAACATCTCCGCAATGCTTCAGAACAATTCGCTGCTAGTTTCAACTGCATCTAAAAATACGAGTCGACAGGGATCATCACCGGCAGGACGAAAAACAAATGATTGAAGCCACCAACGAGACCAATGTTGTGCTTCTACAGATTAGCAAGCGTGCAAGCGCATCCACACACACATGACAGCCCTGACCACCACCTGTAGCATCAGAACTATCTAGCAACGATCATTTAAGGGTGTGACTATATATTCATATGTATACAATTATATATATATATATTGTACATACATAAACATAGAAACCAACCATACCAAGATCATGGCGGCCGAAGTTACTTACCTGTTCTATCTTTTTGGGGGTTGACATCCCTCTGAGGCGGGGACAGCAAGGTCTTGGACGTTTGCCCGGCATCGTGCAAGGCGGCATAGCCCACCTTGAAATCATCCAATGAATCCAGCAGCTGATGAAAATTGATGATGGTTCCAATATGTTCCAATGAAGTTTGAGATACTTTGATAAAAAAATGGGATTGGCAGGTATTGGCAATATTATGATCATTCCAAGAGTGTTTGGAGACTCATTCAAGTTGATGTCTGTATACGTGCTTGCGTCATTTGTACATTGCACGTTTCTCGTTTCACACTTTCCTGGTATGAACGAGGCGCAGCATCTACAGTGAGCCCTATACGGTAGAGGTAGAGTGAAGAGTAAAGTCAGCGTGCCAGGATTGGAATCAAAACTCATCTTGACTCTGCCTCCTTGTTACATCCACTTGTGCAAGTGGAAGTGCTGTTGAAGCTCAGTCTTTTTCAGGATTGTCTTGGGGGTATGGAGAATCTCCAATGTCCAAGAATTGTCGTTGAATAAATTAAAGTCAGAGAGCTCCATAATTTCCAGTGGCTCCAAGCGCTGCTGGCCTCTAGGATTTGCCGCTGCAAGGGATCCATGCCTGCCCAAAGTGGGGTGTTCAGTTGACCCTTTGTCTCCCTTGGAGCTCGGCAACTGCAAAAAAAAATTGGGATGACTTCGACTGAAGTTTGTTGTTTTCACCTGTGATCACCAGCTCACAGCATTTGATCAAGATGAAACGATCAACATGAAAAGAAGACTTTCAGCTGCGAACGCCAACTCAGAAGGGCTCTCAGGTGCAAGCCAGAGTGACGTGTCTTCCAGCTGTAGAGGTGTCAAGTGGTGAAATCCATCCATCCAGGAAACGGAGTGATCAGTGATCAGTGCCCACCAGGATCATCTAAAATTCATTCCCACCAGTGATCAGTGCCCACCTTTCACTTCCGCAGGAGCAATCCTGGAGAAGAACCGAACAGCACTGTTGGTGGCACTGTGTCTCCATTTTTGGGGTTTGCTCTCTAACAGCTCCTGAAGAATCTGGAATCAAACAGCTCCAGGCCGTCGATCATGCAGGTATGCTTGCACGAGACCTGGCCAACATGACGAGTCATGGAGTCATGGTGGTAGAAAGTTTTCCAATGCTTTGCAAGTCCAAGATATGTTGAGACAAGCACAAAGGTCACCTTGCCCACATTACACTTACTTCCAGTGACTGACAAGATCATCAGCTACCTTTGGTTTCCAAGGAACACACTATTATGATTATGAAACATTATGAAACAATGTATTGTCCATCAGATTACATGCTATTGTGGCGTTTGCGACAAGAATCGACAAGATGCCAGAAAACTCGTCAAACACCCATCATGCCAGCAACAGTTGAACCACGTCCCTCGCAACGTCGCAGCGTGTTCCAACCCCAGCGACCTTCAGCTCTCGCCAGCCATCAGGTTCGGGAGAGTAGTAGGGGACATGATCCCAGCGACTGATTGGAACCTGCGGAGTATCTCTGACTTGGTGACTCGGACTTGGGTGATCCAGAGACTTTAGGTGTATATTGCAATATAGTGCAATATATATGTGTGTGTAGATACTATCTACTATGTATATATATAATATGTATATATATATATATGTATATGTGTATATATATATATGTATATATATATATGTATGTATGTATGTATGTATGTATGTATGTATGTATGTATGTATGTATGTATGTATGTATGTATGTATGTACACAAGACACAGTGTGTATGTATATATATTATATATATAATATATATGTGTGTGTATACATGTGTATACACAACACACAGTGTGTGTATATATATACAAAATGCATACAACTACTCTTACTGGCATATTTTTCTGTGTCTGATTCATCTCGATTCATCTCACCTGTCCTCGGTGCCAAAGTCCGCCCCACTGAGGATGGCGTTGCTAAAGTGGAAAGGATCCCAGTTCACCTGGAGCTGTCGAGAATCCGATGGGTCAACAAAACCCATGGAATCCCCTGGTGAGAACTGGAAAAAGAGCTGAGATTTATGGATGTTTAATCCAAAAAAAAAAGTAAAAAAAATGGGATTTAGAGGTATTGATCCATAGCATTCCATAGCCATGTTTGTCCACTTGGAGATAATGTTCCTGTAAAGATCATAATTTCTGACCGGCGAGAAATAAATGACCAACAGGGTAAGGAAGCAGAGCGTTTCACTGCAAGATCGTTCCAGGACATCTATACAAGATGAATCAAGATTATACAATCATCAAAAAGTCCAACCAAGCTAAACTGATCACGGCTCACTCAGCTCACGATGACTAGTTCGGATGGTCGAAACATGGACCCCAGAGGGTCAGTTGATTGAGTTCATGTGCTGAAAGGGGGGGTCCTTGTTGCCTGTCCACCAGGGCAGGGTGAATCCTGTTGCAACTTGGAACAAGCAGTCCTTCATGCTTTGTGCGTGACCAAGGCGCACTGAATTTACAGGCTGCGCCGCGCACGGCGAACCTCATGAAACCAATCAGTAGGTAACATCAAGCAAAAAAAAATAGAAAGGGACATCACATCTGCTGGAATGTTCCGGAATGCAAAAGAATCGGTCCATGCCCAAGCCTAACTTGCCATGATGGAAAAATATGAAGAAATTCAGATGCCAGACTACCAAAATCCGATTGACAGGGTTTAGCTGGTTTAGCTACCGCATCAGCCGCATCAGCCTTGGCATCCTGGTCACCAATGTATCAGGATGGAACCAAGTGGCTGCTCGCCCTTGTGGTACATGTGATCCAGGCTGTAGATCCACCTGCAGCAACCATTGGCTTTGCCCAGCTGATATCTTTCCCAATGATACCTATTGATGCGCCCAAAGGAGTTTGAACGCACCTGATCGGAAATGTATGGAATTCTACTGGACGATCACCATGACCACCATGACTTGGAATTTTGGAATTCGGAATTGAGAGCCGTTGTGGCAGAGCCAACTGTCTAGCAGAATTTGGTCCCAATCGAGAGGTCGCCATCAAAGGAAGAGACAGTGCGGGAAGTTCCACGTAGGGTAGTTGCTACGCCTACAGTACATACATGTATGCAGTATACTATGTTCAGACACGTTCTACGATAGACATAAGTATCATAAGCGTTGGCGACATGCTGCGGGAGACCCTGTGCCTCGGGTCCCCCTTCTCCGCTGCTGCCTGAGCAGGTCTGGTACTACCAAATACTGTACCAAATGCCCACGCTTGGTACAGCAGTCTTTCCACGCATCGTCCAGATGAACCCAAATGAACCCAAATGGGTCTGTCTGAGAATAGGGCCCAAGAAATTCGATGGTTTAAGATTTAAAAACTTTAAAACCTCACTTTCCCCGGACTTCCCTCAATAACCATAGAGGTCCCACCCTTCAGGGTTCCGCCTCGATACGTCTCAACATCCACTGGTCCAACTTGGCAGCCATGGGAGTCCTGGACCCGGACCCAGCCCGTTTGGGTGCGGGTTTGCCTTCGATGGGTTTTGGTGCGGGTTTCCCAGAAATTTTCCCGACCAATTCTGGGCCCAGAAAAATCAGGGCACTGTAATTTCTATTGAAATTCGATCGCCTATTAGGCACTTACAGTAAGTAGGATGCACATCCGCGTATGAATATCTTGGGCCTCATAGTTTCCGTATATATAGCTGACTGTCGGCAAGAACTCGTATGCAAACCCCTTCGTTGTTGGAGATGGATTGTAGTGTAACTCACAATCCCTTGCTGGTCTCTCAGGGTTGCTTGTTTTGTATGTGTATAAACGAACAGAATCAAAAACTACAGCGTATTTGATTTCATTGCAATGCATTGCAATCAAATGCAACGTAGCGCATGTGAATATCTCTGTGCGTGTGTGAAATGTGCACTACGTTGCGAATGCTGTACATGTCATGTATAATGACGTTTGTTTGGTATGGTGTGTTTTCTCGACGTGAGAACATCATGTGCGTTGTCTATCTTTTGTATGTCTTGCATTATTGAATGTATATAGGCTACGTATAGGTATTGACGGTATTGAATAATATTGAATGTATGCTAGATGTGATGAGGTAGCCAGAGCAGAGCAACGCGTGCGCAAAGGCAAGGTGTTAGGCAAGTTGAATGAAGCAGTGACAGTGACATCTGTATATTATATACACATACATACATGTACACTGTAGTAACAGGTAGTAGGTAAGTGAAGTTTGATATATGTTCGCATGTTTGACTGCATTATGTATGTGTATATATATATATAATTCTATGTATATATACACAGTATGTATATGCGCATGCATCTATATACCATCCGTATCCATCGGACCACGCAAGTGTCCAATGTTTGCCAACAGGGCTGTCCTGGATTTCCCCACGGCTTCAGGCCTCGATCTCGAGAAATCAGCACTAAACTGGGCCAGACTGGGCCTGGAAATTCTGACAGATTGCCTTTCTGTATCTTTCTGTTGCTGAAATCTGCCTAGGCTGTGGTCTGAGCATCCCCACCCCAGTAAGAAGCAGCTCAGAGCGTAACCCGTCGAACCAGGGGCACAGGAATACCTCCCAAATGCAACGGGATCAGCACTTGTGCAAGAGGCTGTTTGCATTTTTGGCAGAAAGCCTACAGTATCTTTCCAGTACAAAGCTAGGGAAGGAAATGTCTTGTGATTCGCACAAAGACTCAGATTGTTCAAACCAAGCTTGAAGCGCAAACCAATGGTTTGTTTGGGAGGTGAGTAGGAAAGACTCACGACGTGCTTTTTGCTACTGACACTTTCTCCTTCAGAAGTAATTTCAACCTCTCCGAGACCTCTCCCAAACCCTTTGTTCCCACCAAAACACCTCCTCCACAACAAGTCTGCACGCAAGGCTACGAGCATGCCGGGCCTCGGAGATGTGTCGCCCTGCAGCCCCACCAAAAGACGAATGTCACTTCGGGGATCTTCGGGGTAAACCTTCAAACACCTTTCCAGCTGCAACAAAGAGGCCCCTCACAAAAATTGTGAACAAACAAAGTCTCAAACATGATATAAGATGGCCTAAATGCAAACCACCAAGAGCCCCAGCTCAGTTGCTAAACGCATCGGCAAACCCTCCTCGTCAAAGGGTTGCAGCTCCAACGTGCCTGAGATTTTCAAATCCGAGATCTGTGTCACAGGGGTCTCGCCCCGCGCCTCTTGAAGGCCCAAGGAAAAGGATCAGCATGATCTGGTGCCTCCACTGCCACTGGCAGGGAGCTTCCCAGGGGAGCATCGAAACCCCGCAGATGGAGGCTAGAACCCCAAGAGGTTGGATCAGGTGTGGCGACCAAGGATTGGGTACCAATGGAGATGTATTAGCCATCCAATATCATCCAATCTTGCGGTGCGATAATTTGGATTCAATGGCATTTCAGGGCAGCAGGAATCCCAGTCTACTTGCATAGAATCAAAGACAGACAGGTCCAACCGGGTGCCTCAAGAAGATCGGCAGCCAACTCTGAACCTCTGCCTGGTGGAAGCAGCTGCTATTGCACAATCTCACTGAGCCAAAATTAAACAACGTCGTCATCGTCATCGTCGTCGTCATCGTCATCATCGTCATCCTCATCGTCATCGTCGTCATCATCATCATCATCATCGTCATCATCATCATCATCATCATCATCATTTTCATCATCATCATCATCATCATCATATTCATTATTCATTATTCATATTCATATTCATATTCATATTCATTCTTCATTCTTCATTCTTCATTGCTAGAGCACATGATGTTTTTTGGCCATTGGCATCAAAACTTGGTGCCACACCTCTGTTATGGCAGTGGGATCCTGGTCCAGGTTGCCAGCCTCCCAGCCGTTCCCAATATGTTTTGAGGCCGAACACATGCACATAGATGCACATAGTACTGTACTCCTGAGCCTCAAAATCAGAGGTGCGAAAAACAGTGGAATAGAGCCTGTTCTTTCGAGGGAAACAAGTCCAAGCCCATGAACAATTTTCTCATCCTGCATGCTTGACTTCACCATATCGGCAGCCGGAAATTGAGTGCTTCCAGGTTGAAGAATCTGTGGCTTGCCCAGGCAGAAGTACCAGCACAAGCCACAGAAATTTCCTTGTGATATATTTCTGCTTGCCACCATTTCTGGAACCTAAATTAGAGGATTTCAAGTTATCATTTATCATAGACTCTCAAACATAGTCCTTTCTCCAAGTTGGCTATTCCGCTATTCCTGAACCCCTTAAAGCCTTGCACATGTCCGCCCAAATCATCTGCGGCTGCGCAGCCAAAGCCTCATGCAAAAGGGCAGCTGTCCGCTCTGCGCTTCTAACACCAATGTCAGCAGCCTCAGGGGCCGCCACCATCGAAACAGTGGCTGTCACTCTGAGCGTTTCTGGTGGAGTCTGATCATGAAGATTGGGCACTGCAAAATTGACGTTGAAAGACGTTGAAAGTTGCCATAACTCTGGTCCTCCTGGCTGCGAGCTTTATCCTCCTCAAGAACATTTCAGTAAACTCCTGGGACTGAATCGAAACCGAGAAGCTGCCTCAAAATATATAATAAAGACCGAACCGAACCGTACAGGGAATCGATGCATGCTTTCGGAGCATGGAGATGCCATATTGACGGATTGCAGAATGAAAAGTAATCGAACAGAAGCCCAACAATCCAAAATTACTCCTATAAAGAATGATTCGTAAGCACAGCAAACCCGTCATGTTTCGGCCGAAACCAATCCGGATTGATTTTCATTCCGAAAAAGCTTACGTACCTTGGAACCACAACCCGTCCAAATGCCTAACACTGGTGCCCTGAGCGCAAAAAAAGTTCCATTGGCAGTTCTAATGGGCACCAAACAGTTGAAAGCGCAATGATTCCTTCGGATAACTTGAGGGAGCGCCGCATGAAAAGAAACCGGTGGATCCTACTTGTGCCCCCGAGGATCACTTCATTCTGCTCATTGCTTGTACTCACAATGATGATTCAAAGCTAAAGTGACTACCCTAAAAATCTATAAGTCCTCCATATATATATATATACTTTGACTTTGGGCTCTTGATTTCTTGAAGGATTTGCGATGTTGTGCTGATCGTTTCAAAATGGACTTGGTTCCTTTCAATGGTGCCGCCCAAGCTTCCCACACAAATTAGATCAAATTATCAGCAGAACCAGCTGTCAACCCGGAACCGCTACTAAAATCAAGAAACCGAACCAAACGGTGAACAGTTCAAAACCGGAAAGAAAAGAACCCGTCCAGAACCCAACGGACTCTCAGTGTTATTTCTGAATCAAATTTTGAGCAAAAGTGACAGCCATGCTAGCCGTTTAAATGGACAACGTCCAAGTCACTGAAGTACTCTTGGTGAAGCCAGCAGTGTAGAGATATAATACTTCGTCCATCTGCTGCAACACCTCCAGACGACGCAAAGCCAACTTCCAAAATTGCAAAAGGACACAGGTGAGCGACAAGAAACTCAGAAATTCCAGAGGCTTTCCACAGCCGTTTGTACACCTGCTTGACATCATTAAAAGATGATCTAAAAAGAAGCTCAAGTTCCAATTTCCAGACACCAAGCGGATGGACAACTTCATATTCACAGTTTTCTTTTTTTCGAGTCCGCTCAGAACCCTTTGGTGACCCCAAACGATCAAGATACCTCATGAAGATGCCTCCGTTCCAGAACGAAATGTACAAGATTCTGTGCAAACCTAATATGGTATTTGATTAATACACACATTGCATTCCATTGCATTACATGACATTGCAGTACATTACAGTTCATTACGGTACATTCCATTCTATTCCATTTCGTTGCATTTCCTTGCATTACGGTACAGTACATGTCATTACATTGCATTACATTACATGACAGTACATTACATTCCATTGGATACTTGCATACATGCCTACGTGTATGGATATGATTATGTATATATATATAATTATATAATTATATATATATACACAAGTAAAGCTTATATCTATATACATGCACTATGTCATGTTATGTTCGCAGCATGTACTATGCATCACATCTCCCCTGGTTCTCTGCTTCTCCCCAGGTAGTACCTCCCCGGGAGCGGAGGTAAAGGCAGCAGTTCTGGCAGATCCATCCTCTCCAAGTAGTCCATCCTGGGGGACACCAACCCTTGGAGAAAATCGGCATTGTCGGATTGTCGGATGATATGCGTGAGTTGTGGTCCAAATAATATTACGATTGTATATATTTATATTTATATTTACATTTAAATTTATATATACAGTATATAATGTTATCATACATACAATATACAATTATCAATATAATTTTATACAAGTACCATGTATACAATCAGATACTTAAATGATATACTTCAATTTGCACTGTTTACTGTCGAACAAGGAAAGTGCTACTGGAACTACCCACTTTTTTGATACCGCTACTGAGACACATCCCAAGGCTCGCCTTGAATTCTTGACATGTTGACAAGCATCCTTCGATGATCTCATCAAATGTGTTTGAAACGCTGTAAATAAGGGGATTATGATTATAACGGGATAAATCATCTACCATCATCTACCAACTGGTGCAGGATTTCTTGCATCCACTGTATGTCGAGGTGATCATGTTGGGGCTGCGCGCGATGACAATCTCCGGCGTTGCTTGGAAGGATGTCTGGCAAAGGGCTGGGATAGGGCTGCTGAAGCCGCAAGGTAGAAGCCCCCAGTGAGGCAATTGCTGGGTGTTACAGCCATACCCCGCTTCCTAAACGCAAGACCTTTAAATCAAAGAACAAGAATTCTGGCATCCTTTTGGATAGTGACACCCCAACCCAACCTCCAATCTACGAGCTTCTCGAACTGCTTGCCGACAAGCGTCCTGGGGGCATGATGAACTCCTTGTGGATCACCGGCACCGGCTTGTTATATCATGTTATATCGTGATATGGCCTCTAGACTTCCTTAAATGAATTCAAACTTCTTTCCCATACCCGGTGCAAGTTCGGAAGAATGGAAGCGATTGGACAGGCGATGGGTGTGCTACAACAAGAGGACCATGTCAGCACGATTCTATCCACATTGAATAAATCTAAAGTGTTGGTGTTTGCAAGACCCTTTGTATTATGCTGCAAGGTATGCGGCCTAAACAGCAAGCTCCAAACAAGACTCAGGCGATCGATGAAAGAAACGCATTCGTATTGCTAGATCTGGGAGGCACGGGAGGCAAACAAATGCCAACATATCACAATCTTGACCTGTATATTTGGTCATACGGTGCGGTATGTACTACAAAAATACACAATCAACGATCACAACCAAAATTGTCCTCAACCTTTCGGCAACCTTTCATACATCGTGTCAATTAAAAAACAGAGTTGTCAGACAATATGTGCGATGTCACGAACCTTGTGCTTCACATCGGTTTCAATGCTACAGAAGCCGTGGAAGCTGATATATCTGACCTTGGTGCGATGTCGAAAGTCCTGACTCAGAAAGCCTGTATCCCTGTATAAGGCATGGTTCACGACCAGAGTCCTGGTCGCCCAAGTCTAACGGACTCAAAATGGGATCACATCAGAATGGGATCTATCTGATCACAAGAAATCATGACGCTCTGGGCAAAATATGGCAAAATCAGATAGACAAGAAGTCTGTCCTTTCCCCAGCCCAATCTATCCCAATCTAAGATTCCGTTCAATGCGGTCAAAGTCCAAGGTCTGCGGGGCCCAGAACAGAACAGATCCATATAAACCCACTGAAATTGAGAGTCTATCAATCATTTCTCTGGCAATTCTTGCGGCTGAGACGATTAACTGATTAACTGAAACTGGTCTGCATTCATCCTGTTGTGTTGGTGATCGGTACTGAAACACTCCCTTCGACTGACCTGTGCCAAAAGCCAGTTTCAGTTCAGACTGGGACATGTCTCATTGCCTTGTCTCTCTGAAAAGTTGGAATGCATCATGAAGTTACCAACATTAGCGATGATTGGGAGTCGAAGACACGTGCGCAAATTCTTCCCCCTCAACCCCTGAACGAAAAATGTCTCAAGTTTGAAAGTTCAAGAAAAAAGAAGCTGTTTCGGCCACCCCCAGGATATCAAAGGATCCTTTCCGTTGTTTCCACCGCGGTGAAATCCAATTCCACTCCATATTGACACGCCGGCACTGCGTCGGCACCTCGTTGGCATCAGCCCTCACATGATACCTGCCATGTCAGAAACCACCAGAAGGGAGAGGGGACCAAACAATCTTCGCAAGAAAATGCTAAAAGAGGCTCAAAGTATATCAGTATATCCTTGTATCCCACCGCCAGCCCTGCGACCCTCCTGGCTTTCAAGAATCAAAGCCCAAAACAAGGCCAAATCTTGCAAGGAAGACTGAACCGGCACTGAACGTCGAGGCGCCATGACTCTCGACACCGCATGGCACGCACGTCGTCAGTCAATATGTCGATTGGTCAAAGTAGAGATGTATGCGTGCATGCGATGCTACATGTATTCAAGATGAGTAGGTACGCTAAAAGAATCATATTGTTGCTTCCTGACATTGTGGTATTTTTGATGTTGGCATTTCGTTATATGTCTCAACTACGAGTACCATGTCAGCTTGCCACATCGCCGTGGATGTCTCTGACTATGCTGGCTAAGGCCCGGAAGATAAATTGATGAAGATCAAGACTTGAGACCATACCCCGAAGCCAGGTACGCTTGTGAACAAATGTTGACATTGAACATCATACAAGTAAGGGCACTCATGAGCAGTCTGATTCTCTGGTATTGTCAACTGTCAAATAACTCGGGCCTCAATATAGCAGTGAACAGAGACCTGCACGTTATTCGACCCACTAAGGAATGCGGTTCAAGCTTGAGAGTTTGCTACTCCTTGGCGCGATCACGACACGCAGGAAACGTAATACAACAGGGCATTCGTAGTCTATAGTAGCAAAAGTTGGGGCCAGGTAACAGAATTCATAGACTCATGGATACTGGTAGGCCAAGACGCAGAAGACCATGTTGAGTCGGTCATCTACAAATCAGAGGGTCCCATTACAGTCGTTACATGTCGTTACAGTATGAATCAGCATTCTTAGTTTGATCCCCACAATGGTGTGCATTTTTCCTGAACCTTCGTGAACCTAGGCGCAACGCACCCCGAAACCATCTGGCTTTTCCTCTGATGCTGAACCCCAGCATCTTGGAGCGTGGTGGAAGCTGGCAGAGGCAGTTCAGGGTCATCGAATTACATGGCTCCTCTGATCCAAAGTCACAGGCCGATCAGGCCGCACGCTATTCAAACAAATTATGTTCGCAGTCTAGACACCTAATTATGTTCTCATGTTGCAGAGCAAGCTACTGCTTCTGCACCCTGCTTCGAAGACTCTGTTGGAAGGCACTTCTTGAAGGGTTCTGCTTTGCTCAAGCATATAGCGCCCGTCTTTCCCAGTGCGAGGCTTCTCCCACGCTCCAGACCCATCGAATTTGTTGCACAAATTTCTATCCACATTGGATCTAAATATTGGTTGGCTGTTCTCCAAAAAACGTAGCAAGTTGATGCGCTCAACGAAAACCAAGGCCTCCTGAATCAACGCTGGCACTCTTCAGAGGTTCATCAACACGGATTTGCGTTTGAAAGTCTAAAAAAACATGGGAATGAATCACAAAAGATGGCATAAGTTGGGTCTAAAAACACGTGTCGCAATTTGTGGGACCTGCATCAACTGCGACTGCGCCATGCAGGCGCAGCCCTCATGGTCCGCAGTAGGCCCTGATGAGCGAAGTTCCCAGGGACCACGCCACGGCAGCTCCAGACCTGCGTCATCCGTAGGTTCTGTAGCGAACTGGGTCTCCCCTGGTGAAATTCGAAATAACTGGTCATCCCCCCTCAAAATGGTATTGATTCAATCCTACAATTAATGTGGCAAATCCAGCAAGAAACCATCCCTAATGCTGCCATACATGGTTGGTAAATTCATCATCCCAAAATTGGGTTTACCACCACATTATGGATTGTTATAGCTGGTGATTGTGACGATCCAAAAATGGGGAGTTGACCTGATGATCATGCTGATCATACCTGACCAAATTACCTAGAACCCGGGGAGTAACACAAAATGCAATATTGTTGTGGGTCAATACCCGTAGAACAATTGGAATGGGAGGACGTTAACATCCATAGCTACCAGCTATGCTGCTGTTAGAACCAAGGGATCAACTCACATGGGATTAACGGTCTATGGTCATCCATCGCATAGTGGGAATCCCTACAATGGGTATAAAACTAAATCATTGTAAATCCCTATGATTGGTGACTATCCCCCAATATGGGTTTACCAGTAGTACCGCGCAAGGCGGTGGCGGAAGTTTCAAAAATACGAAACCTATAGGAGAGGTTGGTTGTTTTGAATCACGGAGCAGAGCGAATCCACTGATGGGCCGACAGGTGGTTGAAGTTGTGTTTTTGGAGTGGTTGCAATGGTTGCAGTGGTCACCTCACCCACAACTGCTGGATGTAGTGTGGTGTAGCGCAGTTGTAGTCGTAGTTGTAGTGTGGCGTAGTGGAGTTGCAGTTGTAATTTGTAATGTGTAATAAGTGTAGTGCAGTCGCAGTTGCAGTTGTAGTTGTAGTTGTGGTGTGGTGTAATTAGTGTAGTGTATTGTAGTGTACTGTAGTGTTGCGTACTGTAGTGTGGTATATATACCTAGATATTGATTTTTGAGCAAAATATAGTATTGCCTCCTATAGTGTAGTGTTGCCTCCTTCAAAATATTGAGCCTCAAAATCAAGATGTTGATCCTATAGTGTAGTGTAGTCTAGTGTACTGTAGCGTAAGGTAGTGTAGTTGTAGTTGTAGTGCGGCGTAGTGTAATTAGCGTAGTGTCGTGTAGTGCAATTTAGTGGTAGTTACAATTGTAGTTGCGGTTGTAGTTGTAGTTGTAGCGCAATGTAATGTAATTAGTGTAGTGTAGTGCAGCGTTGTGTAATGTAGTATAGTTGTAGTTGCATTTGTGTTTGTAGTTGTAGTGTGCTTCAGTGTATATAATTATATAGTGCAGTGTAATGTAATGTGGTGTAGTTGATATTGTTGTCGTAGCTGTGGTGGTAGTGTTGTTGTAGTTGTAGTGTACTTAGTGTAGTGTAGTGTAATTAGGAGTAATTAGTGTAGTGTAGCGTCGTGTCGTGTAGTGTGGACAATTCTGCGAGACTTCCTCAATTTTTGAAGTTGGCAACAACAAAAAAGAAGCAATTCTGCGAGACTTCCTCAATTTTTGAACTTGACACCATCCAAAATGAAGCAATTCTGCGAGACTTCCTTCAATAATGGAAAGTTGAGTGCAGAGCTGACGGCCTCGTACCAATGCGTTTTGCTATTTTTCGACTCCACCTGTCTAAACTACTGCGCCTAACACGAAAAAGTGATGCCAGGTCATACGAAGTGCTGCACCTGTCACGCAAAACCATCTTAGCAAACCTGAAGATCTCATGCTCCAAAATGCAACCCCTCTCAGGACCTGATCTCCTAACACATCTACCTCATGTGTCTCTTGTATTGCGCCTGCCACGCGAAATGCATCTTTCCAGATCCTCTTCAAATGTCCCGTGCCTGCCATCGTTTTTGCAACTGCTACAAAACCCTCACGTTTTGCTCACTTTTGACAAGGTGCGCAACCCCCTGCACCTGCCACGCGAAACGACATCTGAACGACCAAAAGTGCTCCGTACCCCTCAGTTGTTTGCACTTTTGACTTCGAAATGTGCTTCGCCTACAACGGCGTGCACTTTTTCGACATCTCAACTTCCAAAAGTGGTCCGAACATGGTGTGTCTTGTACATTTTGACTTGGAAATGCGCTTCGCGCTACAACGGCGTGCACTTTTTCGACATCTCAACTTCCAAAAGTGGTCCGAACATAGTGTGTTACATTTTGACTTGGAAATGTGCTTCGCGCCAAAACGGCATGCACTTTTTCATACTTTTTCCACATCTCAACTTCCAAAAGCGGTCCAAAGCTGGTGTGCTTTGTACAGTTTGACTTCGAAATGTGCTTCGCGCCACAACGGCGTGCACTTTTTCCATATCTCAACTTCCCAAAGTGGTCCGAAGCTGGTGTGCTTTGTACATTTTGACTTCGAAATTTGCTTCGCGCCACAACGGCGGGCACTTTTTCGACAGCTCAACTTCCAAAAGTGCTCCGAACGTGACGTGCTTTTAACTTTTTCACTTGCAAATGTCCTTCACGCCACAACGGCGTGCAACTTTTCATCTCTCACCAGGCCAGATGGCTCCGCACCCGCCGCTTTAGCGAGCCTACTTTTCGACCACAAATCACTGGGAAAAAACAGTGTTTCGCGACTTTCCTACCTTTTCGCACACCTGGATCTCCTTTTTTCTAGCTCCTTCTCTCCGCTGATCTTCTCTCTCTTCTCTTCTTCTCTTCTCTTATCTTCTCTTCTCTGACTCTTCCCACCTCTGCTTTTCATCTGTCCATATTGTCAGAAGTTTGACTTCTAAACTTCCTTCGGCAATTCAACTTTTGACCACGGCACATGCGTGACACGTGATCATGCAGGATTCTCCCTGGATAAATATGGAAGGATCAAGTCTGCAAAACAAGAGAAAGCCCTACCACCATAAACACCACGCAAAACTCGTTGCAAGCTTTTAGGTGCCAGATTTTGGATAGAACAAACACGCAATGCAAGTAGACTTAGTCGAGTACTCTGCAAACATCTTGCTACAAAGATTTGTGTAGGAAACTATGATGCTATGCAGAGAGAGCGTAGTGCAGGACCCTCTCTTGGACTCTATGACACCAACAGCCACTATGTGAACAGTTGAAGAAGTTACCAGGCTCTGACTCACTTACAAAAGACCACACACTTCCCGGCACTCATATTTGAAGCCGACGAAAAACCGTACGGTATACCTGTATACAGCATACCATAGTATACCCATGATTCATGGCCATTTAGTCGGAAAAATGATGACCAACCATGATCCACCATGATCAACTGAAAGCCACAGGGCCTCTGAATCCTCGTCACGGCACTGTCGGGCCCGGAGGATGTATTGCTGCGTGCTGCTGTTCAAACGTCCAGGGATATGTGAATAAGCCTGCGGTGGCAGCACAAACACCACAGCACAGGCACAAAAGTATGGAAACAGGCGACCTTAAGTTCATCAGGTTCCATTGTAACATCCGCGAAAACAGACTGATGTTTTGAACCACCAGACCCTTGTTGCAGAATCGACAAGCCTCACTTCGCACAAACTCATCACGCTCGCAGGTTGTATTTACGAGCTTCTCTGCGCGCTGTCGCTCCTGAACACTGTGGAGGGGATTCACATCATGAAC
Organism: Cladocopium goreaui; assembly: GCA_947184155.2. Classification (NCBI taxonomy): domain Eukaryota; class Dinophyceae; order Suessiales; family Symbiodiniaceae; genus Cladocopium; species Cladocopium goreaui. Next base: position 769,625 of record CAMXCT020001113.1, read on the forward strand.
TGGGCTTGAGAACAGGGTTTCTGGAATGCTCTTTGGAAAACAAAAGTCACTGCCTTCCTCGGTTTCCTCCTGGCTAGAAATGCTGAACTGAAGTTTTACTGAAAATAGCGTGTTCGATCGTGTACGGCCTCAATATCCCAAATTATGTTCACACATTGACACGCCGTTTCAGAACAAATTTCGCAAACATCTCATGTAAATGCAGGCTGCAGCAGGTGGCATTTGCAATTCCAGGACTAATTGTTAAAGATTGCCGACCGAGTAGTGACTGGCTGGGAGGCTATCCATTGGCTACAACATTTTGGAAGAGTGCTTATATATATATACATACATACATACATACATACGTACGTACGTACGTACATACATACATACATACATATCATACATATCATACATATCATACATATCATACATATTTATATTATTTTCAATATTTTTGTCAATTAAAAAATGTGTGAGTACGCATGTATGTCTATATATGTATATACATATCGTGTACAATTATAACAGAAGTACCGCACAAGGCGGCGGCGGGAGTTTCAACAATAGGAAACCTGTAGGAGAGGTTGGTTGTTGTGACTCACGGATGGCAGGGCGAATCCACTGATGGGCCGACAGGTGGTTGGAGCTGTGATTTTTGGAGTGGTTGCAATGGTTGCAGTGCTCACCCCACCACAACTGCTGGATATAGTGTGGTGTAATGCAGTTGTCATTGTAGTTGTAGTGTAGTGTAGTGGAGTTGTAGTTGCATGCAGTGTAATAAGTGTAGTGTAGTTGCAGTTGTAGTTGTGGTGTGGTGTAATTAGTGTAGTGTACTGTAGTGTTGCGTACTCTAGTGTGGTATAGTGTATTGTAGTCTAGCGTGGTGCACTGTAAGGTAGTGTAGCTGTAGTGGAATGTAGTGGAATGTAGTGGAATGTAGTGTAGTGTAGTGTAGTGTAGGGTAGGGTAGGGTAGGTTAGTGTCGTGTAGTGTAGTGTAGTGTAGCGAAGTGAAGTGAAGTGTAGTGTAATTCGATGTAGTTAGATGTGATTAAATGCAATTAGGTGTAGCTAGATGTAGTTAGGTGTAATTAGATGTAATTAGATGTAATTAATGTAATTAGATGTAATTAGATGTAATTTGGTGTAGCGCAGCGTAATTAAAAGTGTAGTGTAATGTATCGTAATATATTTGCATTTGTAGTTGTATTAGTGGTGTAATGTAGTGGTAGTTGTAGTTGTAGTTGCTGTCGTCTATCTATCTATCTATCTATCTACCTATCTATCTATCTATCTAGCTAGCTAGCTATCTATCTATCTAGCTAGCTAGCTATCTACCTACCTACCTACCTACCTACCTATCTATCTATCTATCTGCAAGATTGAAAACGAAGCTAGTCTGCGAGACTTCCTCAATTTTTGAACTTCGTACATCCAAAACGAAGCAATTCTGCGAGACTTCCTCAATTTTTGAACTTGACACCATCCAAAATGAAGCAATTCTGCGAGACTTCCTCAATTTTTGAACTTGACAACATCAAAAACGAAACAATTCTGCGAGGCTTCCTTCAAAAATGGAAAGTTGAGTGCAGAGCTGACGGCCTCGTACCAATGCGTTTTGCTATTTTTCGACTCCACCTGTCTAAACTACTGCGCCTGCCACGAAAAAGTGATGCCAGGTCATACGAAGTGCTGCACCTGTCACGCAAAACCATCTCAGCAAACCTGAAGATTTGATGCTCCAACATGCAACCCCTCCAGCGCCCTGACCTCCTAACAGCTCTGATGAACATGTCTTTTGTACTGCGCCTGTCACGCGAAGTGCATCTTTGCAGATCCTCTTCGCATGTCCCACACCTGCCATCGTTTTTGCAACTGCTACAAAACCCTCACGTTTTGCTCACTTTTGCGCCTGCCATGCGAAACGAGATCTGAACGTCCAAAAGCGGTCCGAACCCCTAGTGCTTTTAACATTTTGACTTCGAAATGTGCTTCGCGCCACACGGCGTGCACTTTTTAGACATCTCAACTTCCAAAAGTGGTCCGAGCATGGTGCGTTTTGCACAGTTTGACTTGGAAATGTGCTTCGGGCCACAACGGCGTGCAATTTTTCATCTCTCATCTGGCCAGCTGGCTCCGCACCCGCCGCTTTAGCGAGCCTACTTTTCGACCCTCTCCGGACACAAATCATTGGAAAAACACAGTGTTTCGCGACTTTCCTACCTTGTCGCGCACATGGATCTTCTTTCTTTTGAGACTTTCTCTTTTTTGATCTTCTTTCTTCTTCTCTTCTCTTCTCTGACTCTTCGCTTGTCATTTGTCCATACTGTCGGAAGTTTGACTTCTAAATTTCCTTCGACTATAATATACACATACATATATATATATACATATATGCACATGCAGTTTCATTTAAATTTACAGATTCATTTACATATACAGTCACATTTACATTCACATTTACGTTGCGTTGCATTAATATACATACATACTTTATGTATCTTTATGTGCTTTTGCTTTTCAAAACTATGTGTAGCAGGCCCTCAGGGTCTGAATCGGATGTTCGATGTAATATTAGAAGATGGAGCACCATCTTCCGCTCGTAAAATTCCGGTAGCATTCCTGACCAATATTGACGTCCATTGCTCTGATTCTCTAAGAGCAAACACCTCTTCACCACCTGGACATGCTCTTGTCATCCTACTTCCAACCACTGCGATCAGACTTGATATCACAGCCGTGCTGCTATGCAGCCTCCACCTTCGCTAGCATGCCTACATTTCAGTGATCTAGACTGGATCACCCCAGGTAAATCCAACCACCCAAGTTGCAATTTGGTTTTGCTCCCACGCAGAACAACTAGACTTTTCCAAACTTTGAGACCTGGCTATGGGTCCAAACCATGGTGCTATTCTGTTCACATTCAGATAGCTGGTGGTTGTGGATAGACTGTCCCATAGGCATTGACCCACCCCGGGCATACCGAAATATTATCAAAGACATATCCTGTATACATATTAGTACAAGATGCTCTTAAAAGGATTATGCCATTGCACAATCGCCAATGAGCAAGAAGAGCTCAAAACCAGGCAAAAATGTGGTGCAGGTATGTGCAGAGAGCAATGAAGGGCATGGCCACAGCAAAGTCCCTGACCCACCCCGACACTACTTCATGGTATGTTACTAACCCAGTTTTGCAACCCAACAGCAGGCTCCAGGGTTACAAGGCTGCAATGTCATCAGGCAAGGTTCTAAGGTTTTGCAGGGTTCCAAGATTCCACAATTGCAGGCAAGGTTGCAGATTACGAGAGTTCCAAGGTTCCAGAGTTCTAGATTAATTACCAGGGTTCAAGGTTCCAAGCATCAAGGTTCCAGACTTGTAAGGGTCTTGGTTTGATTCAACTACGAAATGACCAAAGACCAGAGCAATGCAAAACAAACGCAAAACACAATAGAGTTGCTTAGGTATATTTAAAATGTGAGCAGTATGATCCACAGAAAAGCGTCAACTCTACAGCTCCACAAGGTGCAAGGTTCAAAGTTATTCGCAGGGCTCTCGGTTTCCAGGCAGGGTAGCAAGCTCTTAGGTTGCAAGAGGCCAAGTTTGTGGTTCCACCATTCCATGACCGTTCTGGAGATCTAGGGTTGCAGGATTCTAAGGTTGCATGGCTCCAAGGTTCAAAGGTTACAAGGCTCCAGGAGTCCAAGGTTGCAGATTTCTATGGTTTCAAAGCTCCAAGATTTCAGAGTTCGGGGGTACAGGGTTCCAGAGCAGAAACCCTTTGCTGGAGACCTTGCAGGAATTCCTTGCAGGAAGTTTTCCAATAACCTTTCCGGACGCCTCAACAAAATTTGCGGATTTAGTTTGAATTTTGGTTTATTAGGCTGCATTTTTCTCTGCTTAATGTGCAGAGCTGCTTCATGTGTCATTAAATCCTGGAACCATGGAACCCTGAAAAACCTGGAGTGATAGGCCTTGGAATTTTGGAACCCTGAAAGCTTAAAAACTTGGAACCCTTTATATAATCTTGAATAAATCCTAGAACCTTGGAAACCTGCATCCTTAGGATCCGGGTGCAAGCTTGGAACTTTGCCCCTTGACCTTGCAGCCTTGGAACCCTGGAGAGCAAGGTTCATGCCAGAGTTCCAGCAAAGGTTTCTTCAAAGGTTCAAGCAAGGATGCCAGCATCACAGTTTCAGAGAGGGATCCTCGTCTTTAATTGCCTGCCCCAAAAAAAACATTCCCAAGAATTCAGAAGTTGTCCTCAGTTAGGTTCCAGCAAGGTTGCAAAACAGTTCCAACAAATTTCAAGCCAGACTTCCAACCTCACAACCCGGCACATTAAGCAAAGCAAGAAACAATGCAAAAAGAAAAACGAAATGGACACCCGCATTGGTTCCTAGCAAAATATTCCAGCCAAAGGTTCCAGCAACAAGGTTCCAGCGAAGTTCCAGCAAGGTTTCACCACGTTCCAGCAAGGGTTCACCAGGTTCCAGCAGAGTTCCAGCAGTGTCCCAATGACTTTCCAGCAAGGTTCCAGGTTTCACCAAGGTGGCAGGAAGGTTCCAGGACTGTTCTAGCAAGACTTCAGCGACTTTCCAGCAAGGTTGCAGCAAGGCTCAGTTTCCCGGTTTTCCAGAGCATGCATTTTGCTGGCACCACTCCCCGCCCAAAAGATTGAAACCCAAGAGGATCGCTGTTGGGAAGTTGCAGCAAGGTTCTCAGGAAGGTTACGGCAGGGTTGCAGCAAGGTTGCAGGAAGGTTCCAGCAAGGTTCCAGCAAGGTTCCAGGAAGGTTCAAGCAAGGTTCCAGCAAGGCTGAAGGAAGGTTCCAGCAAGGTTCCAGCAAGGTTCCAGCAAGGTTCCAGCAAGGTTCCAGCAAGGTTCCAGGAAGGTTCCAGCAAGGTTCCAGGAAGGTTCCAGCAAGGTTGCCTTGAACTCGTGTAAACACGTTTGTCGCAGTCCATTGTTATTCAACGTGTTGGATGTATCAATATATGTCTTAATACAATATAAAAACAGCCTTATCAAAAGGGTTAGATGTATCAATATATTTCATAATACAATACAATAACAGCAGTTCATGAGTGACTATATTTGAAATGAAACCTAAATTGACCGGTGTTACGAAAGGGCACCCATATTTACAATGTTTTTTCATGAAACAAACGACAAAATTAGCGCATACATGGTCGATGTCCATTATATCGTACTCGTCAAATAAAATTAGATTTGAATCGAACATTTTTCATACGTGTTTGATAAGGACAACAATATAAATCAAAACTCAAATAATAGTAACACTCGCAGTACAAGAAATGCAAATGGTACGTTTAAAAAAATATGTGCGAAAAAACATTCGAGTCAGTGTTTGGTGCCAAAGACGGTACATAGGACGGTACATAACTTGGTGCCATCAAATTGGATGGTGTGTTCGAAGGATTTCGAAGGTGTTTGTGTTGGATCAATAGAACCCGTGCACCTAATATGAAAAGACACATATGTTAAATACTGTTTCAATGAAGAAACATCTCTCGATCGCACGCACGTGCATACTATTCAAGTGTTGTCAGGATGGATGCTATTCATCAGGTTTAGCAGATTAGCATAGCTCCAACATTCCATTTCTCAAATACGCTTGTCACTATGTCTGATTAGCAATCCAACAGTGTTATCCAACATGTATGAGCTCAATCTGTTCAGGAAGGTTCCAGCAAGGTTGCAGGCAAGGTTCCAGCAAGGTTCCAGGAAGGTTCAAGGAAGGTTGCAAGCAAGGTTCCAGCAAGGTTCCACGAATGTTCCAGCAAGGTTCCAGCAAGGTTCCAGCAAGGCTGCAAGCAAGGTTCCAGCAAGGTTCCAGGAAGGTTCCAGCAAGGTTCCAGCAAGGCTGCAAGCAAGGTTCCAGCAAGGTTCCAGGAAGGTTCCAGCAAGGGTCCAGCAAGGTTCCAGCAAGGTGCCAGGACTGTTCCGGTTTTTCGAGGCGTGCATTTTCGTGGCACCACCCCCTGACCCCAGAGATTGAAACCCAACACTATCGCTATCGCTGTTGGGAATATCATGTTATATCCCCTTTTTCGGATTGTCTAATTTCGCCCTGAATCAAGATTATGATTGCCATGGCCATAACAAGCAACCATATCAAAAAACGCATCAAACCTTTCCATGTTGCTTAAGCCATTGTGTTTTCGCTAGTTTAACCATGATTTATCCTCATTGAACACAATTAAAAATATTATTTTTGGTGAACTCGTTTTTTGGTTGATCAACCACTGATTGCAGCGCCCCCGATGATCTACCGCTCCCGATTTCGCAGCAGCTGTTCGCTACGTGCGCGGAGCCGGAGAATCTGCTGCGCAGTCAGTGGGGCGGCGGTCACCTCACTGGCTCCGATTTCTTACCAACCAGGGTAGAAATGCTCCGGGGTTTTATGTTTCAAACAGGGGAAACAATTGAACAAACAGGGGAAACAATTGAACATGGTGCAAACTGAATCAACATGAATCAATTCTACAATGGATGGTGAGAGATGAGAAGGAAAAGGGGTGATTTGGAAGAATGTGAAATTTTGTTAACCACAGAAGTTACACACTGAGAAATCAAAGACAGTGCCTGTGCAGCACTGGCTTCGTTCTTCCGAAGCATCTCTTTCTGCTTGCGCCAACACTCCATCTCCTGTTTTTCATTCCGGTGTCGTCACTTGGGCTGGGTCATCCATCTGTATCTTGGGTCAGTGAAGTACGTGTGCGTTGAGAAACCAAAAGAGTTCCAGGCACTGGCGTTGCCAGCTTGTGTCGACTGTTCGGACTGTTCTCCCAAAAAGTCCACATTGGCATGTTCTCCCCAGGTCAACCTGCATGAACATGGATAGCTATGAGCTAGCGGAAACGCTTGTAGGTCAAACAATCCTAAATAATCAAGACAATCTGGGTCATCTTATGAAACATATGAAACGTGTTCTGAACCCCCTACCCGCCCTACCCTTTTCCAAAGAATCTCATGTCGCCTCCTTCTTGGCTTGCAAAGCTTCTTGCCGCCTTTTGGCCTGGCTTAACCCCGCCCTCAAAATGAAGAGATCCAATACTTAAAATGAAGAGTTTCTTGTATTACTTGTATTACTTAAACCAGAGTTTCATCCGTATTTTGATGTATTTTGTATTATATGGAAAGGATTGATACGGTATATTGCATATACACCGAAATTGCCATTTTAATGAGATGATGACCATTGGAATCGGAGGTATGTTCTTTTCAGGAGGACACATCTGGTACAACCAGGGGCGTAATGAAATGGTTTCTCCATAGTTACCACCATTTTGACCCAAACAGTCTGGCATCAAGACAAAATAGCACCAGGATTTGAACCAACTGCCCAAATCTGTGTAAACAAATTCAACCGCCTCCATTACAAGACCTGCACACTAGCACCAAGCATCACGGCATACCCCAATGAACTACCACAGCAACACAATCTGATCTCAATGTTTGAAACAGTGGCCTGCACATCCAGCCTCATTCAAAGTTTGAGCTGCATCTGACTGTTGCTCTCTGGAGAATGATTCTACAACGAAATCAGTATGTTCTCAACTGCATCCCTACCACCCAACAAGGCTAAATCCAAAGACCCACCAAAGCAGGATTGGGAGTTGCTAGGGCCCGAGGTTGGCCAGAAATGGCCGGCCAAGATTCAAGATCTCCCTTATGCTACAAACATCTACAAACCAGCAATTTTGGAGGTACCTACTTTACCAATCTTTACCAATCTTTACCATATTTATCCATATTTTATAAATGTTTATCATACCTGAACCCAAATGTCCCTGCTGCCAGTGCCTTCCTCTTCTCTTCCTCTTCTGCTTCGCGCTGCTTTTCCTGCTCAGCACGTGCTGCTTCGGCACGTTCTTTCTGCCAAGCCTCACAATATGTTTGAGCTATTGTAATTGCCAAAAGTGGCAGCAGACTGAATGACATCCATGTACGGTATGTTCCAGCGTTCCTGATTGGGAGACTTCAAAGAGTCGCTGCTTTCAAGTAGAGTCGGCTTCGCAAAGGCTGCTGCAAATGTATATAGGAAAAAGAACCTTTGAATCTGATACGAGCAGAATGCGCCTCCACTTGCTTTTTCTTCTCCTCAGGCTAAGCACCAGCAGGCTACTTGGACTGATCAGAAGAACAAGGAAAAGCCTTGGCGCCGTAGCTTTGAAGAACAAGTGAGACGGTGTACTGATGTCGAATTGCCTTGGCCACACCCTTGGCCAATGTGGGTATAAGCATCTCTTACTGATCGTTTTACAACTTGTCCGAAAAGACTGGGCAACTTTTGAATGTCCTCTTCGTTTTAGTGACAGTGGCTTCTTTGATCCGACGAGAGTCTGCGATGCTGTGACGTTTTTTCATCTCAGCTTCTCTTTTCTGAGCACTCTCCTGAAGATGACTGGTGATGGTCAGTGGTTGGTCAGCAATTGGTCAGTAGTTGGTCAGTAGTTGGTCGGTGAATGGATGTGCCTTGATGGTATGAGAATGGACTCGGGTTGGTTGGTGGCTGATTCGGCGGTCGATGTTTGTCTTCAGCTCTCCTTAGCAACTTCAGATGCCAAGGTGGCGCTTTCTGGACCTTTTGAGCTCTTTTCCGTGCGCCATTGCTGCAGCAATGACTGTCGTTCAGCCTGCAAAGCATCCTGGCAGGAGCATATCAAAGTGATGTAGTGAGTTTGTCTGAACATAGGGTACCCCGGTTAATCATCATGTTCCCACATGGCTTCAAGACCTTCCCAAGACTGCATTTGCAAAGTTGCGGAAAGGAATAAAATGGAATAACATGGAATAAGGCATGCGGGTCAAAAATGCCAGTAAATGATCAAGCACGCAAACTTATGAGACTGGATCAGAATTCTCAGCACATTTCAACAATTCCACATCCATGAATCCGTGCCATACAAATGGCATTCCTTCTGCTCTGAACCCTGCCAGATTCAGAGCAAGCAGAGCCTGTTCCAGCAGCCATTTAGAATGCTCCACGAGTTGCTCATGCGCCAAGTGTGGCAACAATTCCTGCGCCTGGAATGGACTGCTACAGTTGGCATGTATTGGCACGTTGGGATTGGGGTTCTAATCTGGAGACTTACCGTAACATATCCAAGAAAAGTACATAAAAAAATATGAAATGATGATAAATGATGAACCATCAAATCTAGGGTTTCTCCCGCAAATTCCAGGTCCCAAAGCCATTTGAAAAAGGTGTGCCTCCGCCAAGAATCCGCCGCTAGGTCGGCCGCGAAAGCGGCCCAAGAGCAGGCGTAGGAAGGCCTCGTGGTCGGCTTGGCGCCAACCTCCTGAGGGCCCAAATGGCGAGTGATTGTTGGTATCAAAAATTGATGGTTATGGACGGTTAATCATGTTTAATCAGTGGTTGATCACTTTGTTCCACTCACTAGAATGAACTTGATACTATTGGGGAACACCAGCCTGATTCTCAGAGCACTATCCACTAACCGCGCTTTCTAAGCCTCCAAATCCTCCAAGTTGCAGCTAACTGAATATTGGCATCTCCAAGTCGCTGAAGCAGCAGAAACTCAAATCACGCGATGCAAACAGTCAAAAAATGGTTGGTAAAGTCGCCCTGGATCTTTTCAAATTTTCTGCACATGGGGAAGTTCCATCCAGTCTCACCAACCCACCGGCACTCCATCCCGTGGCGTCGCCAGCTGCTGTGAGATCTCTTCCACTCGACCCCGCAACTCTTGGCTCCTGGTCGCCACATCACAAAATGGAACAAGATGGTCCATTGAAATCAGGACTGAAGTCATTCTGGTCCATTCTGGTCATTGTGGTCACTAAAGAAATCAGTGCAGTCCTGGCCATGGTCCCCTTGGTCTTCAGCCGCCGCTGTGGCGCGCTGCTCGGGCGCCGATGCGCCCGGACGCTGGCAGCGCTTCCGTTCGCCTCCCAGGCGTCGAAACGAGCCACCGAGGCCTCCGGGGTGTGAATTCATGGGCCGTTCACGGGTTATAACATGTTATAACCAGCCAAGAATAGGAGAATGGGTGGAATCCCAAATTGGGTACAAACAGCCAAAATGGGAGAAAGATTGCAGACTGAAGCAACAAGCGGCGTGTAAGTGTATATTGTATCATCATTCAAGAAGTGATGATGAAAATTGGGTCTCTGATCAATGAACCCTCAACTATAATCAACGACCACAAACAAGCCCTCAACCCATTGTCATCAGGTAAAGACACGGGGATAGGGATATGCGTTTGTCTGAAAATGTTGTACCCCAAAATCCCATAGTTTGTCGCCCTGATACCGCATTCGCTTTCAAATCGCAAATTGTGGGCACCCCGGTTGATGATGGGGTTGGTGGCTTGATTATTCCTATGGGTCAAGTCACTCCGGCCCCTTCAATGGGACGATAATACCAATCCAAGCCACCAGGAAGGAGCTGGCTACTAGGCAGAACGCACCAAATACTGCTAAACATGTTCCAATGAAGTTCGCACTTAAATTGACTTCAACATGTCATATATCCAGCGATACCATTGTGTACATGGCGCGCATGTTCTCCAGGCACGTACAGATACATCTTATATCCTGTACTGGATCAACATATGAGTGGCGGACAAAATTACTTACTACCCGCAATGGACATGGCCAAAGTGGGTGGTCCCCTATCGGTTGTGAAGGTTTGTACTTCCATGCTATGTGCAAAAATAAGGTATCGGTAAGTGGGTGGTCCCCTATCTGTTGTGAATGTTTTTGCACAAATTTGAACATCCCATGTCCACTCCCCACTACTGTAGTCCGCTAATTTTGTTGGTTACTCAGACTCATATGGCATTATGTGTGTGTGTATATGTAGTACATATATACATAATACATATAAATATATATATATAGAGATAGAGAGAGAGAGAGAGATGTCTCCTACTGGGTTCACCAGGTGGTGGACACTCAGCACTTGAAGGTTTTGGCTTCATGGAATTCTCACAGGGCCATCTTCTGCCGGGTGATGAACCCGCCCTCACCTGCCCTCTGTCTGTTCCATGCTTCAGCTGATACTCGAGCCAGGAGATGTGACTCTGAAATCTTTTTGCCAAAGTGCACCTATGAGGTCTGTGGAAATGTCGGCTCTCAAACACCATGGAAAGAGCTCCGAGAGCAAACTCTTCAATCTTGAATAGGGAAGGTTTGTGTAAGATTCCAAACGCTGCCAGACAGAGTGGCTCCAACCCCGTTTCGATAGACGCAAACCATGATCAGTGGGATTAAATACTGTGAGAATATGCGCTTATATCGTTTATTTGAATAAAGTTGAGGTGGATACATTGTTGAATCCACGATCGGTTTCATCTTCTAACACTTCATATTCATATTCAAATCTACTATGAGGAGCGCCCCCAGACTCACCTGGAGAGACTCTTCTAAGCGACACTCTTCTGCACAAAGGTCCTGGAAAGAACTGGTACCCTGTGGGATGAGACCTTCTCAGGCTAAGTCCTCGTTCAAGTTGGGGGGTCATCACTGCAAATCTATATTAGTTCTACTTAAGGTAATCCAGCTATACAATGTTATACATAATAATCACTATGCGTGGTAACTACTTAACTTTTAGACATGGAGGAAGAAGTCGTGAGTCTTGAAGCTTGAGCCAATGATAATTGATGAGACCTGTGCTTTCTTGTTAATAATGAGCACCCCCAGAAACCGCCAAGAGCTTCCGCCAGGTCAACGCAGTGAGGGGCCTGAAGCTCAAGCCGCCGCTGCTCTGAATACACCTGCTGGCAACCAGGTTGCTACACCATGTCGCTGAATTCTGTGTCTGTGTCCGTTGTGTTTCTGCTCAACAAAAGTTTACCAACTTGAACTTGGAAGCACAAAACACCCAGAAAACAGTATGTCATAGTCTGTCTATTTGGCAAATATAAGACTCTGCATTCAATCGGATCTTTCAGTCTTCGGGACATTTCGGAACGCCTTCAACTTATGCTCCACGGCGCCCACCATTTTGCGCAGCTCCTGAGACCATCAAATGGTATTTTCATAGGATAAATGATGATTAACCATGATTAATGGGCTTACCTGGGTATACCAAATTTGGCACCAATCCATTTTTAGTAAGAACGCAGCTGAAGCTGGCTGATCCCATGTCCTCAGGACCAGCGATTCTGACGTTGCTGCCAAGCACAGAGAGTTGCTTTCCTGGGATGGGCATCGAGATGTTCAGAAAAAGGGGCACTATTGGGTGTGTCTGAAAATGGGATGATATGCGTGCAGTATACCCACCAAATGGCCATTTTCATGGGAGTGATTGGGGATAATGACCATTGGATGGAATGGGGTACCCAATTTTCAAAGAACTTCATTTATGTTGACACTCCACGGATGTTGCATCTGGGATTGACCTGAGATTGTCGGCATGTGGTTTTGTTAAGACGAGTCTTTATCTACTGACTGTAATTTTTACCTCTGTCACCAAACAATACAATTTTGTTTTGCTTCGTTAAACCTACCGCTTGTGGAGGAACAGCATAAACTATTGAAACCACTGAAAATGCGTGTTTGCACCTGGCATGAGAGCTGCTGAAGATTGCAGTGAATACCTGGGTTACAGGTAGCTACGACCAACCGATTCGGCTCACTTATACCACCAGCTCGGTTACAACCACAAACACTCACTTGCGACCAAGGAATTCGCCTCAACTGCACCACCATTTCATTTCCCTTCTCAAGGCGTTGTTCGACCCTTCAGGTTGGGGGAAGGGAAACAATCATAAAACCATAGGCGGAATATCACATGTAAACAAAATTGTGGGGGGATACGACCCTTTAGGGTGGGGAGGGGGAACAATCAAGGAACCACAGAAGGAATATCATCAAAAGGCGTTTAGTTCGAGATCTTCCGAGTTACGGACCATGGTCATGGTTAGCATTCACACCATCATGTCAACCACATCACCATGTCAACCACCCATCATCAAGTAGCTGGGAAGTGTAACAGTTCGGAAGCGGGTCAACTCACAGGTTTCTGCGGTTTCGGGTCTTGATCTGGGGAAGTTATCGTTAAAGAGTGCACAGGACTGTGGCGAGAACTCGATATGGACTTCAAAACTGTTCTAAAAAAACTCTGACGTTCGGAGCACTTTTGGAAGATGAGGTCGGCAAAATGTGCACCGCATTGTAGCAAGAGCTCGATTTCCCCTTCAAAACTGTTGAAGAAAATGTGACGTTCGGAGCACTTTTGGAAGATGAGGTCGGCAAAGTGCACCAGATTGTACCGAGAGGTCGATTTAAAAAAAAAATCATTAAAAGCCACCATGTTCGGAGTAGCGCGGAACCGTTCCCATTGTCGCGCTGCGCGAATGTTGGTCGATTTGGTCGATGTGACGCTCCTGCTATGCGTGTTTGCAACCGGCTGTGACAAAACGCATTGGCGCGGCTGCGTGCAGCAAAGCGAACTCACAAGTTCATTTTCATTGATTCATTGATTCATTGGTTCACCAATTCACTCAGTCATTGGTTCACTGAATCATTGATTCTTTGAATTATTGATTGATCGACTCACTAATTCATTTCATACCTTGCTTCGTTGATTCATTGATTCGTTGGTTCATTCAGTCAGTTGTGCATGGATTCTCTCATGTCATTTCATGCAGTATCTCAGTGAACATACTTTTACATTTTCTCACATATCTCAGTATCTTATTACTTTATAGGATGAAATCTTCCCCTTCGCCGAGAGACGGAGCTTGCCCAGGTCGGACCACAAATCCTCGGGAACGACCATGGCTGGGAAATCGCCATCTTGTGGAAGAAAATCATCCAAAAAGGACTTAAAACAAGATGCAGCCCACGAACCCATATGCAGTCATGTAGAACACTTCTGTGAAACAAGTTAATTGAACAGTCTACATTTTCCCCTGTTACCGTACCAGTGCGCTGTGGACTGTGGAATGCTGAAGAGGGTGGAGTGCAAAGTGTGGAGCTTGAAGTGTAAAGTGTAGAGTGTGGAGTGTAAAGTGTGTAGAGCGGAGTGTAAAGTGTAAAGTGTGGAATGTAGAGTGCAGAGTGTAAAGTGTAGAATGTAAACTGAAAAGTATGGACTGCAGAGTGTAGAGTGTAAAGTGAAGAGTGTGAAGTGTAGAGTGTAAAGTGTAGAGTGCGGAGTGTGGAGTGTAAAGTGTAGAGTGTGGAGTGCGGAGTGTAAAGTGTAGAGTGTGGAGTGTGAAGTGTGGAGTGTGGAGTTTGGAGTGTGAAGTAAGCAGTGTGGAGTGTAAAGCGTGGATCGTGGATTGCAAAGTGTGGAGTGCGGAGTGTAAAGTGCAGAGTGTGGAGTGTGAAGTGTGGAGTGTACAGTTTAGAGTGTGGAGTGTGGAGAGTAAAGTGTAGAGTGTGTAAAGTGTAAAGTGCGGGGTGTAAAGTGTGGAGTGTGGAGTGCGGAGTGTAAAGTGTAAAGTGCGGAGTGTGGAGTGTAAAGTGTAGAGTGTGGAGTGTGAAGTGTGGAGTGTGGAGTGCAAATTGTGGAGTGTAAAGTGTAGTGTAAAGTGTAAAGTGTGGAATGTAAAGTGTGGAGTGTAAAGTGTAGAGTGTAAAGTTTGGAGTGTAAAGTGTAGAGTGTGCAAGGTGTGGAGTGTAAAGTGTAAAGTGTAAAAGTGTGGAGTGTAAAGTGTGGAGTGTGGAGTGTAGAGTGTGGAGTGTAAAGTGTGGAGTGTAAAGTGTGGAGTGTGGAGTGGAAAGTGTGGAGTGTGTACAGTTTAGAGTGTGGAGTGTGGAGTGTAGAGTGTGGAGTGTAAAGTGTGGAGTGTAAAGTGTGGAGTGTGGAGTGTAAAGTGTGGAGTGTGGAGTGTAAAGAGGAGAGTGTGGAGTGTAGAGAGGAGAGTGCGGGGTGTAAAGTGTGGAGTGTAAAGTGGGGAGTGTCGTGTGTAGAGTGTGGAATGTAAAGTGTGGAGTGTGAAGTGTGGAGTGTGGAGTGTAAAGTGTGGAGTGTAAAGAGTAAAGTGTGGAGTGCACAGTGTGGAGTGCACAGTGTGGAGTGTAAAGTGCCGCGCCTGCTACGCAAAACGAGATGACAACCTGCTTGGAAACCTTTGAAAAGGAGAGGTTTTGCAGCTTCCACCAAAGACACGGCGAGGCCACAGGAAAACCAGGGACTTGAGACGAGACACAGGGAGGCATCAAAACGAGCATTTCGTGCGAGACTTCCTTCAATTTGACACTTTGTAGCTTCGAAATCGCTGTTTTCCTACGAGTCCCTTAGAACTTGAAAATTTGCTACCTCAAAATCGATGTTTCGTGCGAAGCTTCCGGCCAATTTTCATCACATCTCATAAAATGCCACGCCTGCCACGGAATTTGCACCTTGTCGCCACTTGACGCCGCCCTGCCATTGCGATTTGCAAAAACACGCGAGACCACACATCTAAAGTGCTGCGCCCGCCACGCAAAATGGTGATGGACACGTCCAAAGTGCTGCGCCTGCCACGAAAACTGCAACACATCTTCTGAAAACCTCGCAAAAGTATTGCGCTTGCCACACAAAACGACTTTCGACACGTTACCAAACACGTCTGAATGTCACGAAGTGCTACGCCTGCCACGCGAAACGAAGCAACGCGACGTTTGAAACCTCCAAAAATGACCACTTTTGCAGAACTTACCATAGGCACGGCCATACGGCCCTCACGCGGACGGTTGCGGACGGTTGCGAACGGCTGGGCACGGTCGAGCGAGCACACCCTCAACCCCCAGACCCCCAGAGTGAAACGGGAACCCTTGCTACGCATTCGGGAAAAACACTATAAATCTGCAAAAGATAATCAGATTATGACATGTATATATTATATGTGTATATATATATATATGCTGTGTTTTCCAGACCACATTTCCCTGAACTTGCGCGAGACTGTAACGTAAGGGTTGACAATGCGTGTCAACATTGGATTCAACCTTGGGAGTCACATGCGATATCAGTGGATTTCGGCTCTGGGTGGCCGTCGAGGGCTTGGATGCGACGTGGGCGTCGCTTAGCTTAGCTTTTCAACCATTGGAAAAAGCGTTTGGCTGGGCGCCGGTGGGCCGCCGTTGTGGAGGAGATCTCAGGTTGGCTACCAGTGCAGGTGACTATGCAATATACATATATATATATATAATATATATCATATATATATATATGCAATTTATATATATTATTACATTTATATATATATATGTGTAATATATATATATAACATGTATATAAATACATATGTAATATAGTATATATAAATATTACTCTATATATATATATATGTAATAAGGTTTCGGCTGAGCAAGGGTTAGCGGGTTCCCTACCGGTCGCTTTCGTTAGCGGTGACAGCCATCAACCGCGGGTGGTGTTCTTGCGTTTCTTCGACCGCAAGCACCACCTTCATCTTGTGCTCTGCCGGAGCTCAGCAAGCCGGCACCACCATCGCTTTTCAAGTTGCTCTTCTTTCCACTGAACTGGCTGTGCCCTGGTGGACCTTTTGACGGCCTTTGACCCAGTCTCTGTGTATGCTCAGGGCGTGGCAGGTCTTCCTTTTCCTCAATTTGATTCGGGACAAGGTGAATTTCATCGTGGCTTCTCCTTCAAATCTGTCCTTGGTGCAGGACGGCTTCTACATCCTCCCGCAGAGCAGAGAGGCGGCAGAGGGCGAGGGCAAGGTTGAGGTGGCCTTACATCGACTAGGTGTTCAACGCTTGTCGGCCTCCCAGCTGCTGAAGATCCACGATACACTCAGCAGGCATCATTCGAAAGATCCCCTTTTTCTACATCGACTCCTTGCAGCTTCCCAAGTCACCATGACTCAAAAACAACCATCGTGGCGATGTGCGACATGTCATGTGGTGATGAAAGGGACGTTCCCTCGGTGTTGGAAATGTGGTCAAGAATGGGGCAATTGTTACGACCCATCCTTCACTCCACCCGATCACCGCAACCAGTCGTACAATCAGCAATCTGGCAGACCACCTTCTTGGGATGGACAGCAATGGGATGGTCACCAATCAAGTTCCTGGAGTCCACGCTCCCGCACCAGGCGCTCTTCCAATCGAGGCCGGAAAAGCAACAGAGGCAACAATTCATGGCAAGATGGAGATCACCAACCTCATGGAAAAGGACGTGGCAAAGGGCAAGAGCAAAGTTTTGGACAGGCTCCGCTTCCCGAACATGATGCCTCAGTATCCACAGCCCATGATGCAGCCTCCCTTACCACCACCTATGATCAACAAGGGTGCTGGAAAAGGAGTTGTACCGCCGCCTCCCATGATGCCACCGAGCACATTGGCTCATGCAGTTCCAACAATGCCTTGGGGACCATTGGGACAAACGATGCCGATGCAGACAGCCCCAACATGCTCATCTATGACGCCAGAGCCAGCCACGACTTATCGTCAAGATGGACCAGCTCAACAAAAGCTGAATCGACTTCTCAAAGAGATGAAGAAGGAAGAGGACAACTTACCTCCACATCTCCAATCCATAGCCCACGAGATGCAGAAACAAGACGAGAAGAACAGCATCAAAACGCTCTCCTAAGCAGTGCGAGCGTTGGGAGATGCGAAGCAAGATCTGCTCGAGGCAGAAAATGACAGGGCTCAACTGCTTTCGCAGTGGAGGCTGTTTTTACAGCAATCCGTGGTGAAATGGAGAGAGTTTTCAGCAAGAATCCATGCCTCAGAGAGCGCACACCAACAAGGAGTCATGTCTGCGAAACAAGCTGTCAAGCAGGCTCAGAGGACTTTCGACATAGCGTCCTAGAAGGAGCAAAGTGGCAAGGAGGGCACTGTCACCATTTCGGACGACGAGGCCGACAACGACGCAGTGGACGATGTGATGGAGGATCCTCACAATAACGAAAGCGCCCAACGTATCCATCAAGGTATGGACTCGATTGTCACGAGTCTCGAGGAGCTCTCCACGTCTGCAGATCCACTGGAGCAGCGTGTCAAACGTCCAAGAGTGTCAGCCCCCGATGGAAATGCCTCCTCTCCTGCGCCGTCTTTTGGCACGGCCGGTGCTGTATGACGAACACGTATACACACCATGGAGGGGCCTTTTGCCCGGCCGGTGACCAGCCCAGAAGCCATGAAGCTACAATGGTCACATTCAGTCCTCTTTGAGAGAGACTACCTCAATGAGTGGCAAGCACAGGAACATGCGTCTACGTTAGCTGCTGAATTGGGTTCTTCAGTTTTGCCGCGTGTTGACACTATTTCCTTGTCTATGAGGCAGCGATCCAACCCTTGCAGGGTGCGCTTCAATGATGATATCACAGTCCTAATTGGTGAAGATAGCGGCATTGATCTTCGCCCCACGACAATCACGCATCATGCCTTGCAGGATTTTGCAGACAACCCTGGAGGCTTCGTTCCATTCGTTCAAGTCTGCATGAGAATGATGCAACTTCATTCATGGCAAGGCGACCCTCACAACCAATGCGACCACCTTCCTTTGCAGGCTCTTCTACATCGTCGTCCTCTTCCACCAGTATGTCGACCAGTTCACCAACCATCCGTTCCCATGACTGGCGGCAGACAGTTTTGATTTTGCTTGATGGACGCATGTTCTCAACTAGGCTCCCTTGGGATGATGGAGAGCAACTGGTTCAACGAATATGTGCAACCATTGGCAACGACGACCAACAACGAAGAGGTCTCTCTGGAGCTCATCATGTGCGACACCGTCCAGCTGACCTGGTCCAGCAAGGACTGTCTTCTCTTGCATTGGAGCCACGCCCATCCACTTTCTTGCGGTTGGTGCTCATCGACCTTGAGATCTTTGA
Organism: Cladocopium goreaui; assembly: GCA_947184155.2. Lineage (NCBI taxonomy): Eukaryota > Dinophyceae > Suessiales > Symbiodiniaceae > Cladocopium > Cladocopium goreaui. The sequence continues at coordinate 788,404 of CAMXCT020001113.1, forward strand.
GCCGAACGAGATCCTTCCAGGAGCATTTCGAAGATTCTCCATATGGCTTCCAGAGACCATCAATAGGTTCTCTGTTTTCCGCCTACTTGGACTTGAATCTCTTCTTGCCGCCCATCCAGACCGCAGTCGATTGTGGTACAACAACGTTCCTGTCGATGAGCATCAAGTCAGTCCACTACATCTTCAAGATGGTGATTTCCGGCATGTCCTTATTGGCGACAGTGTGGATGGCTTTGCCTGTGCCAGTACAAGCCCATCATCCTTTCAAGAGAATGCGACTGAGGAAGAAGAGGTCTTTTCAGGCTTTCAAGTTTCTACCACCGCTACTACATTGATTTCCACAATGATTGAGTCTGCTGATGTTGATCCTTTGTCCAATGTGGCTATGTGTCCGGCATTGACCCTCGTCTACGTGGACCCATCACAATGAGCACGAATGAGCCCTTCTCTTATTTTCAGCCCGCAAATGACTCACCGAGAAGTGATCACAGAAGAGACAACTTTGGACGACCTCCACGAGCTGAGCAACCCATTTGGCAGCATGACATCTGGGATTTGCTACGGGCTTATGGCGAGACTGAAGAAGGGCCAATCATGTATGTGACTTCCCACTACATCTCGCATACAACAGTGCCTCGAAACACTGTGACACGCCCTCTTCGATTTGACACTGATCATGAAACTTGGGAAGCCTCTGTGCGCTTCATGTGGGAGGACTAAATCGACAACCAGGCTCAATTGGAGATTTTCATCATCAGTCCCGACCCACCCACCACTATTTACCAAGGCACGGTCGCCACTGTGGTGGTCACTCAACATCCACGACCTGATCGTGCTGTGTGTGTCATCTCTACATTTGTAGCTGGCCAGTCACATCTTCACAACTCACAAACGGCTTACTCTGCGGCCCTTTTTACACCTCCAGCTGACTTCATTGACGTTTCTGGAGCAAGGCCAAGATGTCTCCCAGATGAGACACCCTTTCCACCATGTCAGCTCTGGACAGGAGTACGACTTCTACCACATGATGCCGATGTGAGGGTACATGATGGCCTTGGACTACATGTTGTCATCCCTGAGGAGCGCACTCGAGCTGTTGCTGCATCAACTGCGACAGAGTTGGCACAGGCTATCTCAGAAGGCAGCGGTGATGACGAAGTAGTACTCTTTCATGTTGCACAGAGAGTCCAACCTTCTCCACTATCGACCACTGAGGACTCAATCGAATGCAGCTGTCACGGAGTATACACCTGTGGAGTCAACATCTCCTCCAATGTTGATGAGGCCAACTTCTATCAACAGACTTCAACCACGTTGGAACAGCCGGTCCTACAGTGGAATCCTGCTATGCCTGATCCCTTCCTGGAAGACCTGGCAGGTCTGTGGGAGCTTTTGACCTGTGCATGGGAAGATGAGCCCAAAGAACCGCACTGTCTTGCGCCTCGTCCAGTTCAACTTTACCCAGCTATTGCGGACTGGAGACGACGTATTTGGCAGGCATGGGAAGATGAGATCATTCCTGGAGCTGCCTTGGACTACCACCTTGTCATTCCCAAGCCACCCACAGTTGATCATCGTATCATTGCCCATGTCCTCTTGGTCCAACGACAGCAACCACGATGGGCTACTATGATCATCTCAGTTTTTGATGCCAGAGCACCTGATTTTGAAGTGCGGCAACTTGCTCTCACCTTTTCCGCACAGATCAGTCTTGATGACCTTCTACAAGTCATGGGATTGTATCGAGAGTGCACGGCCTCACCACCAATTCAGAGATGCATCGCTTGGCACCATGATGTCACACTACAACGAGGTGTTCCTTTCCATGCTCACTCTGGAATTTCCATCCTGATGCAAATTTGTGATCCACCACAAGTCGAGCCCATCCACATGGACACTGACGAGGTGGCCACACTTCAACTCCCCGTCAAGCGCAAGCTGGCGTTAGATGAGTTAATTCCTGAACCACCTCGTGTATTGGTTGACTTCACTGAAGCTGCACGAGCCTACTACACCTTGATGAGCATACGTTTTGAATTTCTCAGAGACTGGCCTGAAAATGTCATCCTCCCTGACGACACTGTGACTGCCATTGGTACTCTGCAGATATACGATGATGCTCAGCTAGTACGAGCCTTTCACTTCTATGTAGATGGATCGAAGGTTGCGGGGCATGGTGTGGGAGCTGCCACCGCATACCTCTTTGAGCTTGATACTGGATATGCACAGTCACTAGCCGGTGTTCTACCAGTCCATGTTGCTTTTGCAGTACATGCATACATTGAACATGCGGCCATGGTCAATGCTTTGATTTGGGCTGTACATCTGAGCACCTGGCATCTCCAGCAATTCCGGAACAACCAATTGCCTTCTACTTCCACTTTGATGCTACGAACACTGGATACCAAGCAGCTGGATGGTGGCGAGCGCATGAATACAAAGAATGGCAAACCCTCTTTCGTAGTCTTGCTCATATCCTTGAACACCTCCACGGAGCCCGGCAACTCACCTGGACGCATGTCCGAGCACATGCACAACACCCTTGGAATGAGATGGTGGATCGAATTGCCAAGTTTGCCCCCATGAATCCTCAAGCAGTTGGTACATGTGAACAGTGGCACCATTGGCTCACCGACCCATCCCTGTTGAATGCAATGCAATGGATCTGGTACTTGGAAACCATGAGATCTGGTGCTCCCACAGCGGCACCACTACATGGACTTTTCCTTGAACATTCAGTACGAGCACTTGTACCTGCGGAAGAACCTTCGGCAGTACCCACTGTACAGGATCCTGAAACCCATGGGTTCAAGATCAACATGAAGATCGCCACTGCCAATGTCCTGACACTTTCAGTTGATGCAACTACACGTGGCACTTCAATTTCTCGACAACAAATATTGATGCGGCAGTTTAACAGTTTCATGAAGCTGGTTGTCATGCCGTTGGCCTTCAAGAAACACGACATCGCCACCTACAAGATGTAGCCAACCCATACTATCACATGGCGGGTGCCCCCTTGCAACCAACAATGGACATGATGGAGTTCAACTTTGGGTCTCCAAGATGCTCCCAATATATGAAGGTGGGCCTGCAATTCTCAGCAAGGATGTCCAAACCATCGCAGCAACTGCTACCTACCTCATTGTGAAGGTCATCACGGAGGCATGGAAATGCATATTTGTCACTGCGAGGGCGCCTCACTCTGGGCATGGACTGCACAACTGTGAGCAATTTTGGCACCACATTTCTACGCACATCCGACAGCCATCGAGAACTTGGCCCATCATTTTCCTAGGCGGTAACAATGGCCATATTGGGGATACCATCACGGATGCTGTTGGAGCCCTACACGGTCGTCAAGAAAATGAATCTGGGTCGGCCTTTCATCACTGGATGTTGGAACACCAGCTCTTTGCTCCTGCCACTTTTTCACAGTACCATACTGGCCAGTTGGACTACACCTATGTGACACCCGATGGAGAACATTGCACGCGCATTGACTATGTTGCACTGCCTCGGGCCCTTCACTTTGAGTCTATTCGAACTTGGGCTGCTGAGGACATTGACATCGCAACTCAACGTGTTGATCATCTACCAGTCCTTTGCCACTTTGTCCTGAAGGTTTTCAAACCCACCGCAGATTTTGCATCCCGACATGTGCACCACATCTTGGGCTCTGATGCATCATTCTGCCGTGCACTACAAGATCCAGAACGACTGCACGATCTTCATGATGGCATCAATCTGCCGCCGTGGCACACTGATCCTCATGGCACTGCGGATGCACTCGCTTTTCAGACTCAACGAGCTATTAGACATATTCATATTCAACCATCTTCACGACGACAGCCACACAAAACTCATTTGAGTGACGCGACCTGGCATTTGGTGTGCACAAAGAAGTTCCTCTTCAAGCAGTTGCGTGCATTGAAGCGAACACGGACCTTCACCATCCTCCAAGTGCTTTTTCGAGCATGACGTCAACCTTTCTCTGGTGATGAGGTAAATGGATGGATGAAACTCAACGACCCACGACCATGCACACACTCAAACGGACCACCAATCGGGTCACAACAGCTGTGCGTAATGAAGATGCCACCTACTACACAACGTTGGCCCAAAGAGCAGCCAGAACATACACAGTTGAAGGACTAACTGCTTTGTGGCGGCACATCAAGGCTATTTTACCCAAACATCGTCTTCGACGTTCGGATCAACGATATGACCTTGGCGAAGCTATGCTCCAACATTTTGAACATTTGGAAGCTGGCACGACGTATTCTACGCAGGAGATTCGAAAGCAATGCTTATCTCGAAATGCCCAAAATGCCAACAAGCAGCCAGTTGTCACTTACGTTGACTTGAGGGAGCTACCGACGCTTGCTGAAACGGAGGATCTCTGCTTGAGACAGAACCCCAACAAAGCACCGGGTCCAGGTGGACTCTCGTCCAATGTCTGTAGATATGGTGCAGCAGCATTGTCGCCACACCTTCACGGTGTCATGCTCAAGGCCTTTCTTTCAGCCGTTGAACCTTGTCGATACAAGGGCGGATTCCTCATCCCCATTTGGAAACAAAAAGGGCCTCAGAACCAAGCTGACTCCTACCGTGGTATTCTCCTCAGTGAGACCTACGGCAAGGTATACCATGCCTGGCTGCGACGTCGGTTGTTGCCTACCATGCTCCATCGACGAGCCCTTGGCCAGCTTGGAGGACTTCCTTCTCAACAGACAGTTTCCGGAATCCAGCTCCTTCGATTGCATGGGCGACTCGGTAGAGCCAACAAGATCTCTACGGCAGTGATCTTTGTGGATCTACGATCTGTCTTCCATCACCTCCTGCGTGAATTCGTTTTCAATGATGATTCTCCCATGAGTTTCGAAGAACTATGCAAAGTCCTGGATCCCATGGACTTTGACTTGAAGACCCTTGCAGATGAGCTGCGCACCGCAACACAGCAGACGCCTGAGGATATTCCCCCGGCACTACAACGCTGTCTAGCTGATGCGCATCGCAACACATGGTTCCAGCTTCAACAACATGGTGATATGGCGACTGAAACCAGGAGAGGAACACGACCTGGGTCGCCCTTGGCTGACATTGGCTTCAACTTGCTGATGGCCAACTTGGTGCAGCAGCTTCATGAACAACTTTCCCAATGTGCAGCGTACTGCCAAGGCCAAGCTGCTCTTGGTGCGCAAGTCCCACCCGTCACTTGGGTTGATGACTTGGCAGTGCCAATGGCGACGGTGCAGCCTGATCAACTTCAACCTTTGGTCCAAGAAGTGAGTGCAGCCTTGCACACCCTGTTCCAGCGGTATGGTCTCTCACTCAACATGCAAAAGGGCAAGACTGAGGTAGTAATGATGTACAGAGGAAAGGATGCCAATCGTTGCAGATCAGCACTTTTTGATGCAGAATCTCCTCCTATATGATTGTCACTACGACCCCGACCCATGTCTTGTCCATTCGTGTAGTCCCTTCCTTCCTACCGGCATCTGGGTGCTCGCTACACCATGGACCTTGACATCGATGAGGAGATCACCAGTCGAATTGGAATGGCGAAACCGGCCTTTGCAGAGATGAAGCGAACAATCTTTAGCAACCGAGCCCTTGATCCAGATGCTCGTGTCAAGCTATACGAAAGTCTAGTTTTGACGAGGTTGCTCTATGGATGTTCAGTTTGGAGTGACGTCCCTGCATCGCTTATCAAGCAGCTCGAGGCCATGATCATTAAACACCACCGAAATATTCACAATTGTGGATTTTGGAATGAAGATGGCATCCCAGATGATGCATTTGTAGCAACACATCAGGTCATGCCGTTTCGATTGCACTGGGCACGCCATCGCTTAGTGTATCTGCAACACGTCGCTCGACATGGATTACCTGTCCACATCCAGCTCCTCCACGCTGAATATGCAACAGGAAAGGGCTGGCTACATGAAGTTTCTCAAGAACTCATGTGGATGTCTACCCTGATTGATCTGCCTTTGAGCCTCCGCAATGTGGCATGAATTCTGGCCGCTTTTGGCTGATTGGAAGCCATGGAAGCCGGCAGTTCGGCGAGCTTGCAATAAGCAGATGCTGCAAGAAAAGCTAGCTTGGGAAGTGAAGAGCTACCACACCAACATTGTTCGAGAGCTTGAGATCTTTGGCGGTGAGGTTTGTTGCGACGAAGATGTCATTGTTGAGAATGTAGCATCCTTTCGATGCAACACTTGCACGCACTGCTTTCCTTCCTACCAGCAGCTTGCGCTTCATGCCTTTAGGCAGCATGGTGTTGTTGCACAAGAGCGATACTATGTGCAATCCACAGTGTGCCCAGGGTGTCTGAAAGATCACCACACCACTTTTCGCGTCACACAGCATCTACGTTACCGACGCAATGGATGCTGGGACCGCACATTTTTGGCTCGCCTTCCTGATGATCCTGTCAACATTGATTTGCCTGAACATCTTCGGAAGGTTAAGCGGCTACCCGCAATTCGTCGTCATCATGGACCTTTACGCCCTACAAGTGTGCAAAGACTGCGCATTCAATTGCGACAAGATATCACTGCACTTCGAGCTGAAGGTAAGCCTGAGTACGCATGGTGGTATCCTCAAGATGACGATCCCATTGTCCAACGTGCCAATGTTGCTCTTTGTGATGCTCTACATACATGGACACGCATGGAACACCCTACTGAGGTGGATTTTCAAAATCTCATGTTTGGTGCTCTCTTCACCTTGGAGATCGAGGACCCGCAACGTTGCAGGTTGTTCATGCATTGGGTCGAGACGCACATGTATGATG